>CAMZMU010000095.1:13644039-14109826 GCA_947311845.1 Poa pratensis
ACTCAATTGTTGGAGCCTACAAAAGTGATTTGTTAACAAGTTCATGAGGCTTGTTACCAAACTACTTCTATATAACACGACATTGGAATGTCACACTATTTCTAGAGAGATTAAGAATAATAGATTCTGATATATGAGTTTCCAAATACTCAAGGATAATCTGGTATATTAATTACTTCATTGCCAACTTAAGAAATCTCTCTTCAAATTCTCTTTGTCGCTGTTCCTCCTTCTTGTGGTCTCTGAGCTCGAATCTTCATAGCAACTTTCCTACACTCCTTGAGTTCTCCTAGTTACCAACCCTAAATGAATCTCCTGATGTCCTTGTTTCTTGTCAAGGCTTGAAGTCCTAAAGATTGGTTGGTACTATCATGGACTTAAGTCAGATGTTAGTCTAAAGTTAGATACGATAAGTTAGTGTGGTATTCTTGTAATTTCACAAGTTATTTTTGCGAGGTAAGGCTCGTGTCTTCACGAGGTTGGCGTAAAATTGCAGTTTCCTTCGAGATCTTGACGCACTTGCTCCAGACGGTGCATGAAGGTCATTGTCTGACTTGCCGGTTAAGTCGCAAAATCTCAGGCTATTTGGTTAAAAATCGGGGGTCTTTTGTACCTCGCGGAACTGTCAGTTCTTATCGGAAGATGGTTTAGATGAGAGGAGAAATATTTTCAGAAAGATTTTTCCTAGGTGGTTTTACATTTGCAACAAAGTGCAACTATGGCGAAGAGGTCAAAAATGGTTTTGATAGGTGGCAAAGGAATTTTATAAAAAGAGAATTTTGAGGTTACTTATGTTGCCGACAAGGCGTGATTGTGAACACACAAGAAAAACAACACACACACAGAGAACTCACAACAAACAACACATAAGCAGAGTACTCATAAGCAAGGAGCACACAAACAAACAACACACAAGGTACATTTAGTACCAACGGACGTCTAATACTCGTGGTAGTCGGGTGGTACAGCCAAGGTTCCTATCAGGTTTATCCTATGGTCTCGGTTAGACATGGTTGGTGAAGTTTTCACTCCGTCACCTTAGGCTTCAGCGGGAGGAATTGAGATTATCGAAGTTGCTACTTGAGTAGAATTGTTGAAGTTGAGCTGACGTCTTCGGAGGTCTCTTGCTTTGTTGGTACTGACGATCTTGGTATTTGCAGATCAATCACCTCGATGTGGAATGTTGAGTACTTGTGATGGAAGCTTCTGCTTGTAGGTGCTAGCTAATTAGGTCTCACTTGGGTTCATCGTCAAGTATTTTGAACGGGCAAGAGGGATTAGAGAATTCCTTGGAAAATCTTAAATAGAGTGATAAAACTCAGAAATATTTGAGAAGGTGAGAGGAGTGGAAGTTATTTTTGGACTTCCTTAGATAAAAGTATGTTTTTGGTAACAATATTTTTTAACAAAATATTTCTTTCCTAACTAACGTCCATGCTAACTAAGGTCTGTTACAGTCAGGATGGCTCTGATACCAAGTCTTGTGGGGACCCGGACTAGCTGTCCGAAATACCCTTGTGCCTACAACATCAGCGATCCCGTGATCAGTCTGTCGCTGGGCACAATCAAACTGGTATCAAAAGGACATCCATAAATACCGAATAAATTTACTTACTTGATTGAAGTCATAACTTCAACAGGTACTTGCAGCGGAAATCATCAAACATCGTGGAGCCCAAGTCATTTGCCACAACCACACAGGCAGCTGACTGGGAAGCGCCCTAGTTCGCAAAGACGTCATCGATCTTCTCGGTCTTCAGCATACTTCTTCTTGAGCTCTGGACATAGAAATATCCAGGGACACAGCCATGAGTACTTTTATGTACTCGCAAACTACCCCCGACATGAGCATGCAATAGCACCCTTTCAATTGTCAAACTTTTATTTATTTTAAGCATCTCTATATCTTTGATAAAAGAGGTAAGAAGGCTTTTAGAACTTTTTCCCATAAATCCATCTTTGTAAGAATTCTCTTTTATAACTTTTTCCCGAAAATACCTCTTTGTTGAAAAAGGTAAAAAAAAGTCTCTTTTATAAACATTTCCAAAAATCTCCGTTGTTTATTTCTCCAAAACTCCTCCTTTTTCGACCAAAAACCATTCCTGGTCAATCATTGTTCCAACAACCTCATACCCGCCCGCCTGTATAGGGCAGATACAACACATCTCCATCTTAGCTTCAAGTCTCAAAACTTTCCCAAAACTGGCACATGGTCAGAGGACAGCCTCCCAACTGTCCATATCCGAGGACTCGGCTATTCGAATAGTTTTATTACCCTCTGCAGAGGTAGCACGCTTTTCCCACACCCATCCGGTAACTCATCGTGTCAGCCACGTCCCGCCATACAAGGTGTAAGCGAAGTTGAGTCACCGACCGTAGCCTGTCCTTTGCTCATGCTAGTATAGGATCCTACCGCTACGAAACCGGTTCCATCGACACTTAAATCCAGCCCGTCGGAAACTAAGTGTGAGGACTTCGTAGTTCTGCCCGGCGACCCAAAGGTGGCGTCTTCAATCCTCTTTCTCCAATACACTCATACCGGTCTCCGGTAGACTTCTCTTAAGAGGACCCAGGTCAGGGGCAGGTCACCAAACCATCCCCTCATGGAACGAGGTCATCCTCGTTGTTGAGGTTTCCAGTACTAATATGAGCAAACTATATGACTACGCCCTTTCCCATATGTGGGTAAATGTGGTCGCACAGGTTATTGGCTGGTCGTCATAGTACAAAGACACAATGTGCATTTTTCAAAAACACCTCCATTCTCCAGTTCTCCACTTCTATACCGACATCTCGGTGTTCCATACCCACACAAGTAATTTCAAAGGAGTTTTGAGTAAACAATATTTTTCCCATCCTATAGTTGATATACCCTATCTTATATATATCCACATTGGTGGCAAAATAGTTTCCATATACTTTTTGGAAAAAGTTTTATAAATCTTTGCTTTAAAAGTAAAACATTCGATCAAAGTAGATGCATATATATATGTAGGTACAAGCTCAGAGAGTAGCTTGCCTGATTCCAGTATGATGTTCCTGGGCTTCTTCTCACCGATCAAAGAGATAAATTCCCATCCTTCTTCGATAAATCCTCTCCAAATACCACTCCGGTAACGTTCATATCTAGCGTCGCAAACATGAAAATAAAACAACACACAATAAGCAACCATACCACAAGTGGTATACAAACAAGTAATCAAACCACAAACATAGAACTAATTTAATCAAGCAACAAACTAAGATCTACATTTACAAGGCATTATACTCACAAGGGTATAACACCAAACACATGCTAAAAACATAGAGCACCAAGACATCCTCTATTAAAGGTACCTAACAAACACTTTTCCCTAAACAGGAAGTACTTCAGACAAAAGTTAAGTCATCCAGTAGTTTCTACTAACAAGCAAGGCTATGTACTATTAGCCAACCTAAGCAACCAGTAGCCCATACTTAGTTAAAAAGATTACCTCGCTACTCCAAAGTATCAAGCAACACAAGCAATAATTAACTACTTGTGGATTGCTTCAAACACCACTAAACAACACATGTTTAACTCAGTTAAGCTCAACTCATGCCACTAACAGTACTAACATATTATAACCTAATAAATAACACTAACATGCAAGCAACAGCACCACAACACTACTTAACCAGCAGGGCATACATTTTAATCACACACAACATTCTCACATTAGAATAAACAAACATAGTAATTCCTAATTACTAGGGGAATACTATATAGGGAATTAAAACCCTAACAAATACATGACTCACAAGTAGTTCCCTAACAGGCTAGTAAAATGAGGGAACATGTCACAACAGTGGATTACCACTCTACACATGCTAGGAAACACATTTTGATCAATAAAGTTATAACACAACTATTAATAAAGGCCTAATAACAATAGGCAGAGAAGTCCTAAAGTTTATAATTAACACCATAGTCAAACCATGACTCCTAAATTCAAACCAAATTAGGGACATGTTCTCCTATACATATAGAAGACAATCCAATTGGATTTACTCCAAAAATTCAACTCACAAAAATCTACAAAAATCACCAAAGTGCTACTGGTGTGTTTACAAGAATGAATACAACTTTTGTTTTAGACTTCATTTGGATACAAGATCAACAGATCTGGAAAGGTATCACTTCAACCTATCCAGAGAAATTTAGTTTGCAATTTTTGGAAGTATAAAACTCAAGATATTAAATATTTAATGAAAATGATACTTTTACTAGATCTACTATAAATCACTGCTAAAAATATTTTTGCAAACAACCAGTTTGGCATGTTCAAGAAAACACATAGGAACACTACAGATATTATACCAAAATTAGTGCACACATAGATCCACCATAATAGATTTAAAACTACACTGAAATCTTAGCAGGAAACTAAAACAGGAAATTGATTTACTTAAAAAAAAAGAACACGGCCAGATCTGGAGCTGGGCCAGGCAGCACCGTGCTGGGCCGGCCCATTGCGCTGGCGAAGAGGTACGCAGTCCTCTTCTTCCTCCTCAACGCGCACGGACGAGCTCGGCGTCGAACAGGAAGCGGGCGAGGACAGCGTCGTCGACTCCGAGGTTCCTGGGAGGAATGGCGATGTCTATTAGCTAGAGCAGAAGAAGGGGAACTCGGGGGTGCAGAATGGCGGCGAAAGGAGGACGGTACCGCTCGCGAGCTTGCCGGCAATGCGGTGGCCGGAGCGGATGAAAACGCGGATGCCCTGCTCGATTCAAAGCTTCAAGCGACGATTGCTTGGGCGGTGATGCAGAGCACGACGAGGTGGGGCTCCTGGTGCCCTTCAATCTACTAGGGGAGGGCTCCATCGACGGCGGCAGGGACAACCATGGCGGCTAGGGTTCGGTCAAGGCAGAGGAAAAGAGAGGAAGGGAGGGAGCTGGGGAGCGAGTGAGGCGTGAGGGAGAGCAGAGCGCTGGGGGGCCTCCTTATCCTTCTTCGCGGCAGTAGGGCGTGGGGGGGGGGGGTCCGGTGCGTGCGTGCCTGGAGCCGCGGTCGGCGTCGACGTGCTCTGGTCGCACGGGCCTGGGCGAGCGGGGACAGCGAGGGGAGGGGCACGGCCGCGGAGGAGAGGGGTCGAGGGCAGCGCGGTGTCGTGCTCCAATCGACACGACAGCAGAGAGGAGGGGAGGGCCTGGCGGCGCGGCGCAGGACGACGACACGGCGGCCTCGCGCCCTAGCTCCACTGGTGAGCTACAGGGAAGAGATACTTTTACTGAAAACCCCTGAAGTTCTGTTTCTAATCACAACTAGGTCCTTTTCTTTATTTCCTTTATTTCTTTTAAAACCAGAAGCTTTTCAAGGATTTATTGAGGCACTAAAACCTTTTAGAAAAATTTGTAAAACTTTGAGTAGGCTCCCCTTGTCAAGTAGAAGCTCCACAAAAATTGGTTTTACAAAATAAAATGTTTTGAACAACTTTTGTTCATAGGCTTTAAATATGGCATTTTGGATAAAATCAATATGATATTCTTTTTGCAATTCAAAAGCAATTGAGAAATATTGTTTTGAACTTTTGGAACTCCCTTGATAAATATATTAGCTTTTGTATTTGTGTTTGTCAGAAACAAACACATTGAATTGAATCAAAAGAATAAAATAGGATTTCATAATTTAAATAAAATTTAGTGAATACAATATAATTTTGAGAAGGAAGGGGGTATGAGAATGAGATGGTCATCTATGTACCTCATCCCTGGAATTAATTTCATAAAGAAAATATTTCTTGAGAGAATTAGAGAGTGAGGTAGCTAGATTAATATATTAAGATCATTTCACCAACTTATGATCCTAATTCAATTTGTTGAGTAATTTTGGGAGTTTTGCTTTATTTAAGTCACATTCCAAATTTGTTTCCAAGTGTGTTTGTAATTTACTACCCTAGGACACTTGGTTAATTTTTACACCCAAGCAACAACACAACAAGATCACAACAATCACAAGGATGATGCATTCAAGACAAACAAGTCACATACACAAAAAGAGCAACCACACATACCAGTCACACAAGGTCAACAGAGCAATGGGTAGTAAAACACAATCATCGGTGCAATATTTCAAAAGTTTTTGTTGGTTCTGAAATTTGGGTCTTGGGAAACTAAGTTTTCTTAGTTTTCTAAATTTGGGATGTGACAGCTTGTCAAGACCCTGGAGAGCCGTGCCACCTCGGCCGAAGCCGAACTTACCGCCCTCCGAGCTATCTCGAAAAGCTGTTTCCGAGCTTACTCGGATTAACACCAAATGGACAGTAAGTTTCTTTTCCCCTTTTCCTTATTTTCTGCCGACCTACACCCCGTGCCACCGTATGCCTTATTTCAGCACAGCCTTTTTGTCCTCTTCAGAGAACTTCGAGCACTCCAAGGACAAGGCTATCCGCGAAGTTCAAGCAGCTCGGGCAAAGAGGGCTGAGACAGAAACCCTCAGCGAAAGCTGGGATATCCAGGACCACCTTGTTGCCCTTAATGCTCGGATCAGGCCGCTCAGCCATTGGAACCAAGCTGTTGATGCTGCCATCGAGGTCCACCGTGCCCTCTGGCCCAAGGTAAGACTCCCACTTGCATCGACGAGCTCGCCACGAAGCTGAAAGGAGCCGAGGCTAGACTTCGGGAGTGGAGATGCTCATCAGCTCGGGCTGGAGCGGACAAGGCCCTGGTGTTCGTGCTGTCCTGGTATGAAGAGATTGAGATCCACACGTTACCTCCCTGCGCAGGGCTCTCCTTGGAACTCCACCCCTGATGGCATTGCGAAACGCCAAGCAGCAGCCGACCTCTTTGCTAGTTATGCAAACACCCGGACCTTTGATGAAGGGCGCCTCTACTGAGGACGAAGAGAGCTCGGACGAGGAAGCAGAGTCCGGTGAAGAAAGTTCTGAGGCGAGGAAATTGACTTTGACGAGCCTGAGAGCTCCAAGGGCAAGGCCGGCAAAACAACCGAGGTGGCTGAAGGCTCTGATGATGACTTCAGCTTCGACGAACCTCCGAACTCCAAGGGCAAGTCCGGCAAAGCCGTAGCCACCGAGGTGATCTCCCCCGACGTGACGGACACCCGGCATCCACTCCAACAACCGAGGTTGCTTCCGCGACCGAGGTGTTCCTGCGCCCGAGGTGGTTCCTGCGCCCGAGGTTCCTGCACCCGAGGCTCCTTCTTTCCGAGGCCTGAACTTGTCTCAACAAAACATTAAATCCCCGGTATGCCGGGTGCAGATGTAACAGACCTTAAGTAGTTTGCCTTGCTACCAGTACTATTAACTTGCTATCCGAACCATGCTTTTCTAAGAACTTTATGCCGAACCCTTTTGGAACGAGTCCCCGAGTTCACTTTCGTGTTTACTATATCTGGCATTCTTTGCTCTTGTCTACCATTTAGGCGTTCGACAGTCGAGTCACAAGATTGTTGTTTATAGCATACAGTACTTAGCAAATCTCGAGTGTGTTTCAAAACCATCCGACATAAACGAAAGGTAAAGACAGGGGTTAGTAAACGACACATGCCGAACTATATTTTTGGACCGAGTCCCCGAGTCCATTTTCATGTCTCCCACGTTTTTTCATCTTTGCTCTTGACTACCTTTTAGGCAGATGCCAGTCGAGTCACAAGATTAGTTACATAGCACACATTACTTGAAGTTTGAGACGAGGTTCAAAATAGTTCGGCATATGAACGAAACTGACAAACAGAAATAAAACACAAGCACAAGAGCGAGGCAGTCCCCGAGCTTCAACCTCGGAGTGCCGACATTTCATTAAGGATTAACCGAGGTACATACATTGCGCCTTCATGAGTAGAAAGGTCGGAGTAGAGCTATATTCCATGGTCGCCTGACCTCTGATCCGGGGTTGTCCAGCCCATCTTCCCTTGGTTCCTGCGCATCTATTAGATAGTACGAATCATTGAGCAGAGCTCGGCTCACAATGAACGGTCCCTCCCATGGAGGTGACAACTTGTGCCGACCTTTCTTGCGCTGCACCAGCCTCAGCACCAAATCTCCCTCGTGAAACACACGAGGGTTGACACTCCGGCTATGATAACGTCGGAGACCTTGTGGTATATTGCTGACCGAGATGAGGCCAACTCTCTAGCTTCCTCAAGCAGATCTACTGCATCCTCCCGAGCCTCTTTTGCCTCGGCTTCAGTGTACATTGCCACTCTGGGCGCATCATACTCGATGTCAGTGGGTAGCATAGCTTCTGCCCCATAGACCATAAAAAATGGCGTATAGCCAGTTGATCGATTTGGCGTGGTCCTTAGACCCCACAGTACTGCTGGTATCTCATCTATCCAACACCCCGGTTTTCAGCAGTGGTTCAATGAGCCGAGCCTTGATGCCGGCCAACACTAGAGCATTTGATCTTTCCACTTGTCCATTAGACTCCGGTGTGCCACCGAGGCTATGTCCAGCCGGATTCCCTTGTTCATGCAAAACCGAGCAAATCTCCAACAGCAAAGTTCGTGCCGTTGTCCGAGATAATGCTATGGGGGTACCATATCGCAGAATGATCTCCTTCAAGAAAGTCACTGCTGAATGACCATCCAACTTCCGGATTGGTTTCACCTCGATCCACTTGGTGAATTGTCCACCATCACCAGTATGTGCGTCATGTTACCTCGGGCTGGTTTGAACTCTCCCACCATATCCAAACACCATACCGCAAACGGCCAAGTGATAGGAATTGTTTTGAGCGCCGAGGCTGGCATATGCGTTTGCTTGGCAAACCTTTGGCATCCTTCACATCTCCGGACTATGGCCTCTGCATCAGCAAGAGCAGTGGGCCAATAGAACCCATGCCTGAACACCTTGGCCACCAGAGCTCTTGTGCTGCAATGATGACCACACTCTCCTTGGTGGATCTCCAAAAGCATCTCCTTGCCTTCAGCTGGCTCGACACACCGTTGCAACACCTCGGTTACGCTTCTTTTATAGAGCTCCTTGTTGATGATGGTGTACGCCTTGCCCTCCTTTGGATTCTCCTAGCCTCGGTTGTGTCACTTGGCAAGCTTCCCTCCGTTATGAACTTCATGATTTGCTCCGCCCACTCCGGCACTGGGTGCAAAGGAAAAAGTTCCTCGTCCACCTCCATTGGTTCGGCCACCATAATCTCCTCCATTATTTCCTCCACCATCCTGCGACCAGTCCCCGAGTCTTGATGAGCAGTCCCCGAGGTTCGGTGCGCAGTCCCCGAGCTCTGCCACGCAGTCCCCGGGTCCGACCAAACGCACCGACGTCTACCTCCATTGGAACAGGTCCGGGCTCTTGCTCCGCCGGGATGAAAATAGATTCGGATTCAGGAGAAGGTTTGATTGAAGGAGTTCTCAAGTGATTCAGGGCTACCCCTGGTGGTACTGCCTCTTTGATGAACCGAGCTTTGACAACACGTCGGCAGCATCATTTTCTGCCCGAGGTATATGCCTGTACTCACACCCTTCAAAGAACCCGGATATCTTTTGCACATGGAACCGATATAACGCCATGTTGGCATCCAGAGCATCCCAAGTTCCAGAAGATTGTTGCACCACCAGGTCGGAATCGCCGAAGCACTCTACACGCCGGATACCGATCTCCTTTGCCACCTTGAGGCCATGGATTAAGGCCTCATACTCCGCCACATTGTTTGATGCTGAGAAATGAATCTGCAGCACGTACTTCAGCTGATCTCGCTTTGGCGAGGTGAGGACTATTCCAGCCCCCAGCCCGATCTTTGTTTGGACCCATCAAAATGCATTTTCCAATAATTATAGTCCGGCCTGGGTGGCTCATACTGCATCTCGGCCCAATCACAAAAGAAGTCCGGCAACGCCTGGGATTTAATTGCATCTCTTCTCTCATAATGTGGTGCATATGGAGACACCTCAATCGCCCATTTGGCAACTCGGCCAGTTGCATCTTTGCACCCGATGATCTCCGAGATTGGAGCTTCGCACACCACCGTCATGGGATGCTCCTGGAAATAATGCTTCAACTTCTTGACCGCCAGGTAGACACCATACGTCATCTTCTGGTAGTGAGGGTAATTCTGCTTCGAGGTAGAGATCACCTCGCTCAAGTAATACACCGGTCTCTGCACCGACCTGCCACCTTCTTCGCGCTCCACCACCACTGCCACACTTACAACTCGGTTTGTGGCCGCAATGTAAAGTAACATCGGCTCATTGTGCAATGGTGACGCCAACACCGGGCAGTGGACAACATCTTTTTCAGCTCATTGAACGCCACGTCGGCCTGCGGGGTCCATGTAAACCCGGTACTTTTCTTCATGAGCTGGTACAAAGGTAAGGCTTTTTCTCCTAGCCGACTACAAATCGGCTCAACGAGGCTAGGCACCCTGTGAATTTCTGCACATCTTTCAAACACTTCGGTAATTCATGTTCTCAATAGCTCGGATCTTGGCCGGGTTAACCTCGATACCTCGGCTAGACACCAGGAATCCGAGCAACTTTCCAGCCGGGACACCAAAGGTGCACTTGTCCGGGTTAAGTTTCAACCGATACTTTCTCAAATTCACAAATGTCTCCTCGAGATCCTCGAGGAGAGTACGTTTCTCCTTAGTTTTGATGACGATATCATCGACATACACTTGCACATTTTTGCCCATTTGAGAGTGCAGGCATTTCTGCATACACCTCTGATAAGTTGCCCCGGCATTTCTCAGACCAAAACACATGACACGATAGCAATACGCCCCATACGGGGTAATAAAAGCAGTCTTTATTTGATCCTTTGGGTTCAGTGGTATCTGGTGAAAACCAGAGTACGCATCGATAAAAGACAACAGTTCACAACCAGCAGTGGAATCGATCACTTGATCAATCCGAGGTAATGGAAACGGATCTTTCGGGCACGCCTTGTTGAGGTTAGTGAAGTCAATGCACATGCGCCACACCTTGACCACGGCTGGCTCGTCTTTCTTCTTTTCCACCAAGACCGGATTGGATATCCAGTCCGGATGCAGCACCTCCATAATGAACCCGGCTGCAAGCAACTTAGCCAGCTCGTCCAGCACCACTTGTCTTCGGTCGTCTGAGAGACGACGGGTCGGTTGCCTCACCGGTTTCACCTCGGCCTGACAAATAAAGAGTGCTCTGCCAACTCCCTCGGAACACCAGGCAGGTCCTTAGCCGACCATGCAAAGATATCCCGATTCTCACGGAGGAAGTGACAGAGCTCGCTTCCTATTTCTCGCCCAGCCCGGTCCCAATGATGGCCATGCGCTGGGTGCTCCGGGTCAATGGGGATCTTCTTGGTCTCCTTGGGCACCTCGAACGCTGCAGTTGAGTCCGGGCTCATCAGTCCGGACAGCCGAGCTGTGTTGACTGCGCCATTGCCACCACTTGATGCAGCTTCTTCTTCTCAGCTGCGATCACCAAAGACTCGGCCAGATTAGACCCCGCCGAGGCACACTGAATGGCTCGCTTGTAGTCACCCGAGATGGATATGATCCCATTAGGCCCTGGCATTTTCATCTTCAGGTATGCAACATGGGTGGAAATCATGAACTTGGCCAGAGCCGGCCTTCCAAGCAATGCATGGTATGCACTCTCCAAGTCCACCACCTCGAACTCGATACTCTCAACTCGGCAGTTATCCTTGGTTCCAAATGCTACATCCACCCATATCTTGCCCATGGGTGCACAGGAAACGCCAGGCACAATCCCATGAAAAGTACAACTGCTTGGCATCAACTGATTTGGCGATATGCCCAATTTCACCATTGTGTCTCGGTACATGATGTTGATGGCACTGCCATTGTCCACCAGAACTCGGGTAAACCTCACATTGTTGTAGGCCCACACAACGTCGGATCTACCACCAGGGCATACTTTCCAGGGCTCGGCATGATCCGAGGTGTGTCTTTCCTGCTCCAAGTGATCTCCTGCTCAGACCAGTTCATATAGGTCGGCACCACCGGCATTACTGCATTCACCTCCATGGCACGCCTCTGCACACTCTTCTTGTCAGTTGGCTCGGTCACAAAGACCACATAGCTCGCATGAGCCTCTCTATAGTCATTTCCGGGGTATTCATACTGCTGACTTGGTCCGGCACCATTGTTGTTGTTACCTCGGACATTCACAACATTCACGGTCTTGCTGCTGCAGGCCTCGGAGGAGGTGCAGTGGTTATCGGGGTAACATTTGCTCCGGACAGATTGGGTGGGACCTCGGCTGAAATCTCTGAGGTGGTCCTCCTCTGTTTCCTCCGGCCTTGCCCCTTCTTCCTGATTCTGCGGTTCCAGCTGCACTGCCGGGTTGAATGGTTGGCTGGCTTGCGCGGGTCGGTCGTATGGTAACAGCAAGGACCATCTATCATTGATTCATAAGTCAAGGGTGGCTCCGGGTTCGGACTAAATGCCGGACCATTGATTTTCGGCCTCTGGACACCTCCAGCTCCGGGCTGATCCGGGTTCACCGCTGCAACTTGGTTCGAGGTGTATGGGTAGTCCGGCTCCCTCCTCTTGTCCGAACTCTTGGCGGTCATTACACCTTGGTCCGAGCCGGTTGTTTATTGGCTCCCTCCTTCTGTTACGTGCCCTGCCTCTGCTGCTGGCTGCATCGGATCACCCAGAGCATAAGAATCTGCAATCCGGATTGTTTCTGCTAGGGATTTCGGCATATCTCTTTGGAGCCTCTGCCACAGCATGCTGCCATGTCGACAACCATCTGCAAACCAGGAAATGGCCTGTGCCTCTACAACTCCTTCACAGGAATTCCGAACATTGCTCCACCGAGTTAAGAATTCTCGGTCAGTTTCATGATCATCTTGCTTACATGCCGCCAGGAGCTGAGGTCGGTTTGGCCTCTTGTATGTACTAGCAAAGTTGCTGTTAAACGCCAGCTCCAAGTCTATCCAGGAGTTGATACTATACTCCGGCAAATTATTCAGCCAGATCCGAGCTGGACCTTCCAACATGTGCGGGAGATACCGGACCGCCCATCGGCGATTGCCCCCCGCTATGTGCACCGAGGATACATAATCTGTCAGCCAATCTTGCGGCTTGGTGCTCCCGTTGTATGGCTTGGTGTTCCGACCTAACTGGAACTGAGATACTGGTGGTGGCTCCTTCATGATCCGAGGTCCAAAACACGCCGGACCAGGAGGGCCTTCCTCCTCCAGTTGCTCGGACAAGTAGATTCTATCCAGCTTGTTACGAACATCGCCTGGAGCTAACATCCGACCTCCTATCCGAGGTCCCAACGCCCCATCCACTCTGTGGTATCCAGCTCGCGCCATGGCCGAGTCTCCATCATCATATCGGTCATCGCCTTGACCGACATTCTGAGGTTGCTGAACATACTCCGGCTCTCGCTGATATTGCCCCTGCGGCCGGGGTTGTTGCTGATACCTCGGGGGCGGAGGTGGTTTACCTCGGCCAGCCGACGCTGCTTGCCCGCCATTCTGATTTCCCTGACCGGAGTTACCCTTAGCTCGGCTTGCATTACCTGGGCCGGGGTTTCCCTTAGCTCGGCTAGCATTGCCCTGGCCCACCTTCTGCTTTGCTGCTAACACCGGATCATACATCTGCAGCTGCTTGTTCTGACCCGAGGTGACACTCCGGGCTCGATCGGCTCCTCCGACGAGTGGAGACGAGGCTTGCCCCTTGGACACCTGACTAACTGGCCTAGCTGAATAAACCATCTCTGAATCACCAGCCCCGGCTCTGCGGAGAGCCTCATTCTGCTGGTTAGCTACATACACCAATTCATTGACTCGCTTCTGCTGCGCACGCCATGCATCTCCAGTCAACCCGGATAGCTCGGCCCTGCCTGCCTCGGCAGCTCTGAGGTTCTTAGCAGGGGAACTATACACCGGCCTTCCAGTCGACACGCGACTCTCACTCCTAGCCGAGGTGGTAGGTCGAGCCTCCCTGTTCATCTCATCATTGAGCCCCTTGCCTCTCTGCCGCACCCGGCTCCCCTATGGTATCAGCTGCAACCGGGGTGAAGCCATTCGCTGCATTGTACTCACGCAGATCTCTATTGAACTCATCTCGGGCTGCTATCATTGCTACAGCCTCCTTTTGCAACAAGACACGCTTCTCCTCTAGCTCGGCCGCAGTCATCACTATATCTACTCCGGGATCTACAGGATCTGCTAGTGTCTCTGCTATCTTTAGGACTGCACCTCGGCCCTGCACCTCAGGGGTGCCAGGCAACTCTTTCTCTAGCCTGGGCTTTGCAGCTCTCACCTTAGCCGCAACCTCGGCCGGCTTGGATCTGCTGGCATCTCCTTGCCAGCGGCATCCACCGTACCGGTCATCATCACCTCGACGCAGCTCTCAGGGCGAGTGATACGCCGACCTAGTGCCGCAAGGAGAGGAGTTTCGTCGTCCACGAGCACCTGCTCCGGGTACTCGCGAACAACCTCGACAGCAACGTAGGTGACGAAGCTGCCAGCATCATGGTGAAGCCATGCTCGGGGAAGGGCTTGCCGGCGAAGCACCCCGCGTTGTCGCTGACGAAGTTGAACTCACCGATCTTGGCGATGAGCCCGGAAAGAACACGCTCGCCTGAGCCCGTCCGGATGTATACTCCCTCCAACGCCTCAATCTGCCCCACGGTGGGCGCCAACTGTCGTGGTGGGATCACGACAGATGCCATGGGTATGGCTAAGATGGGGCCGAATGGTCGTTGGGGGAATCCGGGGAGGGTTTATGCACTCTTGAAGTGCACAAGCAAGAACACACCAAAAACCGCAAGAACACGAGCTGAAAACCAACCAACCAAGAACACGAAGAACACCATGATGTACCCTGCTTCGGGGCCCTCTTGAGGAGGATTGTCCGGATCTTCAGCCTCGGCGGCGACCGGAATAGGCAGGTCGGGAGTCCACTCCTTAGAAGAAAGGGGGCCATCCTCGATTTCCTGTCGAGTGAACTTCTGCAGAGGTGGCGAAGTAAAACCGAGTTAGCAGAAGAATCAGTACAAGGTCGGGGTGAAAATGAAACCGAGGAATATTATACGTCGGGTAAGGTACACTTACTTGAGCTGGAAGGTGATCTCGGTCATAGGGCTTGACACCCCATTTCCACTTATCGGCATGGTGGTCTTGGCGATGGCCCGGATGCGCCTCTTCACCTCGGAGTCATCGAGTTCAAAAGTGCTGTGCCGAGTGGGATCGTAGCGGCCACTCATGTGGCAGATCTTATGGGCCCGCACTTGTAAAGGGCTAACTCGGCGGGTGATCATGGTGCGCAAGATGTCATCTGCACCCCAGCTTTTCTCCTGGAGGGACATCATGGTTTGGTGGATCAGTAGAACCTCGGGAGCGTCGGGTGCAGGCTCATAATCCTAGTTGAGTTGGGCAGCGGGGGTTCCGATGGTGAACTCCGGCAAGTTGATGAGGTCTTCGGTGCCCGGGTTCCTCACATAGAAGAAGGATCATTGCCATTTGCGGCAGGAGTCCAGGCCCTGAATCCGAGGAAACTCAGAGAGGCGCCGAGGTGAAATCGAGGCCGCCCCGCAAGCGGTCATCTCCTTGTCCACGACCTTCTTGTTCGGGACACTTTGTTTTTTGAGCTGGAAGTACTTGGCCCAGGACTCGATGCTTGGCCATAATCCGAGGTAACCCTCGGAAAAGGTTGCGTAGGCCGAAAGTTGGAGGATTGCACTGGCGGGCAGGTGGTGTGGTTGTAGCCCAAAGGTGTCTAAGAAGTCTCGGAAGAATTTCCCAGCCGGGAGCCCGAAACCACGTTCGAAGTGGATCCGCCGGGAATCTCGGAGCCATTTGATGTCGACCTCCGTGACATCGGATCCCTCCCAGCTACCTCGTTCTCCAGGTGCTCCTTCCTCGGCGTGATCCCAGGCAGAAGACATGGGGACGCTTTCCTGCAGAAGAGGGAGGTTCAACCGGGGTAAGTACCTCGGATAATTCAGAGTAGCTGGGGTAAATACCTCGGATCATGCGGGACAGCCGGGCTAAAGGATTTAGGCGGGAAACACGTTTCTACCACTGCGAGATACTAGCAAAGATCTACCGATGAGCAAAAAAGGAAATTAAACTCAAGTTCGTCAAGGGGCAAAACTAAGAAGACAGCGCGGTGTATGTATCTGAAACGAGTCTAGGTGAGATCTAAAAGTGCTAAAAGAATGCGAAAGTGGAGCATCGGGTTCATCAAGTTCATCGGATTCATCAAGATCCTCGAGTTCATCGAAGGATGAACATGTTCATGGCCATGGAGGGGAAACGAAGAACTCACCGGGGAAGAACGCGAAGGATCAGCGACGATTCGATGGCGCAAGGCGCAGCGCGCGTACTCCGGTGCGGCGAGGCGCTCGACGGCGGTGCGGCGGCGCAACGTGCGGTGCGCGTCACCAGCGAGGGCTCGACGGCGGCGCTGGAAGCGGAGGGCACGAAGTGGCGAGTGAACGGGGAAGGAGATGAAGTCCTTCCCTGGGCCCCTATTTATAACCGCGTGCGGTAACTGCGCACTACCACGCGGTTACTGGGAGGACGCGGGATCGTGTGTGGGCGAGCGTGCAGTTGCGGCAGTTGTGGCCGCGCGATCGGCCACATCGTGGGCCACAGGACGGCAACCGCCAGCGCCAGATTTTCTGTGCTGGTCAGCGTGAGAATCGAGGGGTCGTGGGCGGCCAAGTTGGTCAAGTACTTGAGTGCGCGTGTGCACTGTTTGGTGGGTCCGGCTGACGAAGGTGGCGTGTGCTCAGGACCTGTCTTTCAAAGGTCCGGATTTTGAGGTCCGAGCAGAGATTCTTCGCCACGTGCCTCGGAAAAACTTGAGGCAAGATTGTGCTGAGTCAGGCAGCTCGGAAAGTTCAGATTGCATATCAACCTCGGATTAGATTATGGTCTGTGGGAAGCACCTCGGCGGAGCTACATTGGAGGCCGGATTTAGAGGTGGTGCCTTGTTTATTTTTGAACCTGCTACGGCCCTCCATCCGAGGTCGTAGGACCGCACCAGCTTCGGGACTAATGTCGGGGGGCTACCCCCGGGTAGGGTCAAGGCTTGGCATAATATGAGTTTAAAGATATGCCGAGGTACGGAAAGGGCCGACCTGCTTGGGCCTGGGAGTGTCCGAGGTATCCCGTTGGCATGAGCCGAGGTTCATCATCCGAGCTGTGATCAGCCAACCTAACTACCACGGTGCTATGATTTGTATGGTGAGTGCCGGAGAAGCTATTTGAAGGATGTAATGTCTGACCTGGTCAGAGCTTAAGTACAAGACCCGAGGTAAGGAGCGGGAGCAAGACCCGAGCTAACCAAGGCAGGAGGCCGTAGGTCGGGCAGGAGTCAATGCTCCTGTCACTTCCGCCTAACACGGGAGCGTCTGTCACGGAGCCTGGCAGAGGCGTGCCCCGGGTTCGGCGGGGCTGCACGTTTCTGACCGCTGACCACGCGAGATCCGGGAAAAAGGCTACGAGGTAGCTCAGCCAGGCTACGTCCTGTCTCAGTCAGAGGGACATCCTAGCTCTACTGTGGTAATGCAGGGGATGGCATGCCATGTCCTGTCCCTGACAGGAGTACGATGATGACCAAAGCAGAGGCATGGCTACAGTGTTCAGCGAGGGGCACAACGGTAACTCGGCTGGCCTATATAGTGGGCTGCAACCCCTCCTGCGTGAGGGACGAACAAGGGAGACACCTCAGAGTCAAGGACAGGAAGCTTGGACTCCTTTCTTCCCCCCTTGTAGCTTCATCTTCTACCTCAAGTTCTCACCATTGTATCATCATACAGCTCGAGGAGCAGCTTGTACGTGTCACCAAGAGATATACACCAAGTAGGATAGTGCTGCAGTAGGGGTGTTACCTCCCCGAGAGGGCCCCGAAGCAGGGTACATCGTGGTGTGCTTTGTGTTCTTGGTTTCTTGGTTTCTCGTTCGTGTTCTTGCGTGTGCACTTCTTGAGTGCATAAACCCTCCCCGGATTCCCCCAACGTCCATTCGGCCCCATCTTAGCCATACCTATGGCATCTGCCATGATCCCCACCACGACAATAGCGAGGGGGTAGGTCGACGAGGGGTGGTCCGCGAGCATGAGGGGGGTCACCAGACTGACAACAGCTAGGTCGCCATGGGGGCATGAGCAAGCGAGCAAGGTCGAGATGAGATCAGAAGACGCGTGTCGCGAGGGGATCAGACATTTCACATTACAATCTGAAGCACAAAAACTAGATAAGCACTTCACTTGTTATTCCCTTTATATTGGCAGCACAAGTATATAAAAAATGCCAGCACACCAGTATTAAATTAATCACTATCGCTCAAGAAATCTGGTACTAGTAGTAGTAGAGCGGAGGAGAGCAAGTAGGAGGCAGGACCCAAGGGGAAGATTTGACCAATTTGATCGATCAGGAGATGCAGCGAGCGAAGGGTTGCTTCATTCGACCGCCACTCTTTCCCAACAGCCCTATAGCAATAGAAAAAAAGCCCACAGCAATAGATGACCCATAGTATGGCCGGGGTTCAATTTTTTCCCCAAAATTCTGGGTGGACCACCCCCCCCCCCCCCGGCCCACCCGCCAGATACGCCAGTGTGTAGAAGTACTGGGTTAGAGGCATGTTAATAGCTAGAAACGGAACTACTTTTAGTCCGTAAATATTGCATTCGAAAAGGAAATATTTTTCATAAGCAAGCTATCTATGTTTAGTGTTTCGTTTGTAATTTTTTGAGGAATCTTCCTAGAAAATAAATGGGGATTGCTTTAGAGTTTAAGAATTTCAAATTTGGAACTAGGTTTTATCCTTGAAACTTTAGGGATCAAAATTTGAGAATATTAAGCGGGGAAATATAGTTATGGATATATTTCTTGGGTTGAGAGACCATTCAAGGAAACAACATCTTCAACTTTAGAATGAGAAGCACAAGATGACGATGCAAATTTAAATAAAAGAGAAAAACCGTGAGTAGAAGGAAAGACCGAGAAGACACATGGAATTTGACCCGCATATGCAACGATGACCTTTGTGTTTACATCTCAAGGGGCTCCTATTTTGGCAATACTAAATCTTACCCGGGGGTCCAGCCTAGTCGTAAGTGACATCAATATGGCAAAATTGTGAAGGTGAAGTCAAGACAACAAAATTGAATGCCTCTTTTCTCTCACTTTATTTGGCATTCAATGGTATCTTTGGTGATTCATCAAGGACCCTAAGCTACATGGGAGTGTATTGTCATTCACGTTTAATTGATCAAACTCTCAAGGGGAGAGGCACACCGCCTCCAAGGGACCTTGAAATTCCTGGAATGTGTATCGGGATTCGAGGGACCTTGTAAAGCTTCGATTGACAACAGAGAAGCAAATCTAAGTCGCTACGCCTCTGAAAGTCCTACAAGGCAAGCACTTCTCTCATCAAGGGGTCATGCTAGAGCCACAACCTACACCGCATCTCCTTGCATAGAAGGAGGCCATGCTCCACGAGCCGACCAAAGCCATTCAGAAAACATCATTGTTTTAACCTCGTGAAGTCTAAGGCTCCCGTACACGCCCACTATCATAACTCCACGACTACTCGCCCATGGTCGTTCCCCAACTCTCCGATCATGTTCAAGGATAATTATATCATAACCAATAAATACATAGTGAAGGCAATTGGAATTGTTGCACTTGGATTGATATGGATCCCGTGATGGGATTATATAGTACAAGGAGATGACTTGGTAGTCAAGTAAAGAGATTACAATTATGAAAATAAACTAATCAAATCTAAACCTCCTTGATTTCGGCTGTATAGACGTGTCCTACACGTACACGTCTCGTACATGTCTAACACCCCCCGCAGTCGGAGCGGGAGCAACGCGGACGTTCAGGCTGGAGCGAAACTCGGTAAACACAGTGGAAGGCAATCCCTTGGTGAAGATATCAGCATACTGGGAAGATGTCGGAACATGCAGAACACGGACATCTCCAAAAGCAACCCGCTCACGAACAAAGTGTAGGTCAATCTCCACATACTTAGTGCGTTGATGTTGGACTGGATTGGTCGAAAGGTAGACAGCAGATATGTTGTCGCAGTAGACCACCGTAGCTCTCTGAAGAGGTCGATGGAGTTCGGATAGGAGCTGGCGTAATCAGCATGCTTCAGCAACATTGGCAACACCCCTGTATTCAGCTTCCGCACTCGAGCGGGAGACAGTGTGCTGACGTTTAGAAGACCAGGAAACCAAATTGTCACCAAGAAACACGCCATAATCAGAGGTGGACTTGCGAGTATCGGGGCAACCAGCCCAGTCAGCATCCGTGTATGCAGTGAGTGATGCCGGCGACGAGCGATATAGCTGAAGTCCATGGTCGACGGTGCCGCGAAGGTACCGGAGAATCCGCTTGACCGCATTGAGATGCGGTTCCCGTGGGTCATGCATGTACAAGCAGACCTGTTGCACTGCATATGCGATGTCTGGTCTTGTGAAAGACAAGTATTGGAGAGCACCAACCAGGCTCCGATAGGCAGACGGATCAGCGACGGTGGCGCCAGCAGCTGAGAGCTTGGACTGTGTATCTACGGGAGTGGAGCATGGGTTGCACTCACTCATTCCTGCGCGATCAAGGATCTCAATGATGTACTGCCGCTGAGAGAGGAACATGCCAGCCGAGGACCGTGTAACAGCGACTCCGAGGAAATAGTCCAATGTACCAAGATCCTTGAGGGAGAACTCACGCTCGAGAGCCGTGATGGTTCGCCGAAGAAGCTGTGCAGAGGAGGCTGTGAGGACTATATCATCGACGTACAATAGCAGGTAAACAATCTTTGTGTTGCTGTTGTAGATGAAGAGCGAGGGATCCGCGCGGGAGCTGACAAAACCAAGGCGCAGCAGGTGGTCGGCAAAACGGCTGTACCAGGCACGTGGTGTCTGTTTAAGCCCATAGAGAGACTTATTGAGGCGGCAAACATGGTCTGGCTGGGAGACATCGACAAACCCCGACGGTTGTGCGCAGTAGACCGTCTCGGCAAGAGTACCATGTAGAAAAGCATTGTTGATGTCGAGCTGATGAACCGGCCAATCTTGCGCGACGGCAAGTGAGAGGACAGTGCTCTGATACCATATTGGATCGCATGCTCTAACCAGTTGTCCTAAAAGACCGATCTGTTAGGAGAGACTAGACAATTGTATTTCAAACACCCCCCCTCACGTCTAGACCCGTTGGGCTGCTATTTTTTCTAGACGCACGCCTAGGCTCACGGGCCTAGTAAGTGGATCTTTTTGGGAGGCCGCAAATATTTATTTTAATACTGCGTTGGCTGGGACTTGAACCCGATACCTTTTGGCTCTGATACCATGAAGGCAATTGCAATTGTTGCACTTGGATTGATATGGATCCCGTGATGAGATTATATAGTACGATGAGATGACTTGGTAGTCAAGTAAGGAGATTACAATTATGAAAATAAACTAATCAAATCTAAACCTCCTTAATTTCGGCTGTGTAGAAGTGTCCTACACGTACACGTCTCGTACACGTCTAACACATAGTTAAATGATCATCTCCGTGTATCCTCTAGAAGATAAGTTTCCAACATTTTACGGGGGCAAATTAGAGGGTTCGATGATCGGAAAATGGCAAGGTTGATGCGGGCGTTCTCCTTATTTTTTTTCTTGACAAACGAACGGTCGTTAAATAGCCGGGAACGACAAGAGGTCGATCGAGTCATCTCTCCTTTGTTGTGGACATAATGCTGGGGATGAGTACCGGAAAACCAGAACAAAACGCGACGGCGATAAGGTTCGTTGAGTGGATTGCAGAGCCAGCGTGTGTCTCATCTCTTCGTGACTTCATGTCTGTCCGGCTAGTTTTGTTCCATCTGGAATCTGGAGTGTTCCCTCGTCTCGCGTCATGTGGTTGGAGTAACAAGCTACGTCCACTTGTGGGCCCCAGGCGACCTAAGCTCCGTTCACGTAAATGGCAACTCCATTTTGGAACATCTTCTTTTCTTTATTTTTCAGGAGAGGGTTAAACAGCTAGCGCCCTGTCGACGATGATCTCACAAGTCACGACTGCCTAAGCTGCTGGTGCGGCCGGCCGTTCATTCCGCCGTTATTGCAACTGAGTGCCGCCGTGGACAAGGTGCTGGTGCTGCCGGCGGTGGAAGTGCTGCTGTCGTGGAACACGAGCCGCAGGGGAACGAGTCATGTGGCGGCGGAGGTGAGCCGGTATGGGCCTGGACGACGGGTGGACGGCGATAGCGGCGGCGTCGCCCTTGTTGGGAACAGGAACGCCCGGATCTTGAGCTGCTGGAGCCGGTCCCTGCTGGCCGCGTCGTACTCCTCCAGCAGGTTGCCGAGATCGTCGTCGCTGGTGACGGAGACGAGCGCGTCCAGGTCCTCCGTCGGCAGCTGGCACCGCAGGCTCACCGCCTCCCATCCGCACATGTCCCTCAGCTTCCGCTGCAGCTCTGGATCAATTAACCAAGCAGCGCGACTTTTAATCGATCGATCGACAGTCAAGCAGCTGGCTGGACACGACCATGCACAAGGGACTGTGGAAGGACGGATCCTTGGTATAGGCATGTACGTACCGTAAAACTGGAGGGAGCGACCGACGGAGAGGACGCGGTTGTCGCCGCCGACGTAGCGGAGCGCGCCGTCGGAGTGGCGTGGGAGGATCATGCCGCCGTAGCTGCACAGGAGCTTGAAGCTGCTCCCCTCGGCCGCCGCGCCGGAGACCGGCTTCACGATGCAGACGAGGTCGTCGTTGTCCACGGATCCCAGATACGACGTGCAGGAGGAGGAGGACGACCACGAGCCAGCCATGCCTTCTTTCTTCCCCATGTACGCTGGACAGAGCGGTGGTGAGGGAAGATCAGTAGTATTTGGGAAAGCAAGAAGCAAGCTGTGTGTGTTTCCGGTGGACCGGTGACTCGAGCTATACCGCGCGGCGCTGGATTTGGCTGCCCCACGAGATGCTTCCAGCCATCTCCTCGTCCACGCCTGCTCCCTTCCTTTTGTAACGTAACGTGGGCCGAAGCCCGAAGGGGCATGTTTAACAAATGTGCGATTTAACGTGCAAGTACGAGTGCATAATCTTAAGAATTAGTGTTTTTTTTGTGTGTGGAAGAGGCCTAAGGCCATATATTATCTGAAACCAGTCCTTACAAAAGCATTCTTACAAGAAAAAGAAACAACACACAGGTTCTTGAAAAGTTCCGCGCCATCTTGTTTCCGCATCCCTTGACGGCGCGCCGGAGCAAATCTCGATGCCACCTCTAGGCTTCCGGCGTAGTGACGCTTATGTCAGAGAAAGCTTGAAAAAACTGAGACACTTGTAAAACCAGTGGCCAGGAAGTCGACGTAGGCCAGAAGATACCGACGACCATGATCTCAAGAGATTGTCGTCCCGCAGAAGCTAGTACCGAAATATGCTGGAAGATAATCCCAGCTCCAGCTAGGAGGAGATGGGGTACACCAAACTCACAAGTTCCCCGACGAAGTTGTACCTGGCTGAGCTTCACCGAGGGAAGGCGGAACTTGAGGACACCAATATGTTGCGTCATCATCCCCTCCACAGAACGCCGCCGCCACTTATCACGCTAGACCTAATGCCCGACAATCGAATACAAACTTCGGCCAGTTGACGCTCCTCCTTGGAAAAACATCAATAGGGGCAGACTGAAGAACCTTTATTCTCATCGTCGTTGATGCTCCTTCACCGGAGACGGTGAACTCGAAGACCCTACATGACCAGACACACCGATCCGAGGTTCCCCGATAGGCCGGGGTAGGGGAACCGGCGGCGGCGGCACTGGCTGACAAGGGTACGTAGATGAGATCTTTTCCTGGTCGTCTCTATGGAAGCCCTGGAAAAACCGTTTCGAAGTGCACTCACGTCTGGATTTCTTCTTATAGGTTAGTGTAAACGCCTTAATCTTTCAGGAGTGATTTTCTCAATCTGCTTGTAGCTAGTCTCGCCGTATAGAATTAGTGTGTGGCTATGTCCAACGACGTAGCCAGGAATGGCCGACGCCCCGGGCCAAAAACTAAGGGACAAAAATCATCCAAAAAATTGCCCCAATTTCAATGCATACTAGAAGACAAAATGAGTTGGATAACTAATACGAATCTGAACATGATATCCAATTAGATAACATAAGACAATATATAGCTAAACTGATACAAAATATGTTACCAAATCAAGGATTTGGTTGATCTGATCCCCCATGACTACATCTTCAATAACTAAACCTTCCAATATAAAATTCAAAATTCTAATCTGTGCATAAATAACAAGCAAAATAAGTAATAATGGATGCAAAATATGAAACTTACTTCTACGGGGAGGCAAAATGCCTTTGCGCGAGCGATAAGCTTGAAAATCGCTCTATGATCTTTGACTCTTCAATAGTAACATGGGAGATATTATCACTTAGCTCGAGTTGAAGGGCCATCTTCCGTGATTTCGGTAGTTCTGGGTTGGACTTGGAAATAAGATGTCAGTTTTCTTTTACTCATCTTACCTTCCTGTAAACTACAAAATGAAGCAAAGAATTACTAAATCGCCTCCTACATGCTACATAAACAGAACAAATGAAGTCCAAACTAGTCTATCTAAGAGAAATAAAAGATTTGGGAGGGTAGGGCAGAGCAGCAAAATGGGCAATTTTTACCTTAGGCAAGTGGCAGTCGAATGGGCGAGTGGCGGCGTGGGCGGCGGGGGCCGGCGGGCAAAGGCCCTCGTCGAAGATTGGGCGGCGCCGCGGCAAGGCGCAGGGGCGCTGGACGAGCGGGCGAGGGCGGAGGGACCAGGGACGCTGGACGGGGAGACTGGCGGCTGACCTGCTGTGTTCCCGTTCCCCGCACGCGAGCGCCTCCACTCTCCAGGTTCATCCAGGGTTGGAAACTGTCTAGCGCCACTTCATGGGCTGACTAGGCGGCCCGACTGGGCTGCGCGCCAGGCCAACATATAAACTATAGCCTTTGTATCATTGCCACGCCCCGGGCCGTGGCCCGTGTAGCCTGGGCCCCAGCTCCGCCTTTGGCTATGTCTCTGTCAGCTAGATTAATCGTAGATCTTTTTAAAATGGGGCAAAACTTTGCCGACGAAATTTTCCATCACACCAGTTGTCATTTTTAGATTAAAATGCACCACTAGTCTTATAAGTTTGCTCGGTGTGCCTTTTTTTTTTTGAGAATTGCTCGGTGTGCCATGTGCATCCTACTTCTTTCAACTTGTGTAACAAACTCCCCTCCATAGGAGCTTGCGGCATATTGCCTGGAACACCCAAATATTTCTCCTGCGACCTCGATCGTCATCCCACGCGATTTCTCTTGCTACGAAGTTCTCCTCCAGTGTTGTCGATCTTGTTTTTTTTCATCACAAATATTTACAGGGCCTGCATCTCGGCCCAAAAGCCTCTGGTCGCTGAGGAGGTTGGTAGTCTCACAACTCAGGTAATGGGCTGTTGGCCGTGATTGGCGACTTTAACATGACCCTCAGCCCCAACGGCCATTCTAACGATTCTTTAGCTACTAGTAGCTTTGCACGTGCAACGCACGAATCTAAAATATAAATCTCATTTATAGTTTAGTGAGTTAGTGTTGTTACCAGAGCAATAAATTTCATGATTAAACAGTGTAACGATGTGTGAACAACATAAAATCCCATCATTTAAAATCCACAAAGCACAAAATAATTGTCCATCCGTTCCTATATATAAGGGTATATAAGTTTTGGCATGAAAATTAAAGATGTTCGTATAGGAAAAAAATTACGCCAGTTTTGGACGGAATTAACTATGGCTAATTGACGTGGGAAAAATAGATGATTGTATGAGACAAGGAAACATAATCAAATCTATTTAAAGAAATATATTAGTGGTGGAACGAAGTACACTCTATGTTTCAGATTTTTTTTCTCAAAACCCTTAGGCACCTTATATTACATCAAGAAACGAAGGGAGTAAAAATTATTATCTCTATAATATTACAGTTCAACACTAGTTCAAAGCGATAGTTAAAAACAAATTATAAGTAACCTAGTCCACTATTTAATATTAATGAAGGTCTATCTCTTTATGCGATCAATAATTTCTCGTTCCAAGAAATGAATTTTGCTTCGCTTCATTGTCTTGATATTATAGAATATGTATCAAAAATCGTTTACTCAACTCAAAACCATCGTACACATGCATTATACAACACTATCATATAAAGTTCATGTTCAAAGTGTGCAAATGAGCAGGGTTGAGAATATTCACCGTGGGTATCGGAAAAATGACACAACACTTCATACATATAAAATGTCACAATGACCACTGAATAAATCAGGTAAGGTTATATTTTGTTTTATAATTTGTCATGTATTCCTATAAAATAGTAATCCGAGTTAGTTTTCCAAAATTAATAACACAATATACAACACGTGAAAGACAAAATATCTCCTATCCAATTTTCCTGCCAAGTTTGCTCTTTTATAAGTGTGGACTACTCCTAGAGATACAGATTGCACATTAAATTAAACTACTACAAAACTGAGAAGTGGAAATGCTTAATAAAATGAAAATTGGTTGTCTATGCAACAAAAGTGCTGATAGGAAAATGCAGCTGTGACAATTTTCAGATAATCAGGTTCAGTATCTATTGCATGTTCATCAACAATATTGTCGAGAAGCAATGCATCATATGTTCTCGTTTCTTACTCGATGTATGCATTGCAGGGAAGGATTCTACGTGTCCTCTTATCAATTGATCAGTCTATTCTCTCCTACCAATTTCATGTACCTACAATCTACATGCAGATATATGTGTTCAGAAGAATGCTTAGAATCTCAACTAATTAAGATCGATCACAAGTTACTAATCATCTCGCTGATTGATGATTACCCTTACGAATTAACTTAAGTTATATCTGCTCAATCTGAAAAACTAAGTCTAAGTGAACACCTACCATGCAAGCACCCATCCTTCTAACGCACCTAGGACGGAGCAAGAGCAACGATGCCCTGATAGATGCAGTGCCACTGCCACCTACCGACAATGTGGAAGACCTGGTTCTTGTAGCGTGGGTGGCGTATGATGGGGCTGAGCTCGGCCATTTCGTGAGCGAACTGGCAGTGGTCACCATCACGCCCAGGTCTCTCCCACTCTGCTCGCATTGCATGGACACCACAAATAGTCGAACATGTAATCGGATCGGGTGGCAAACTGGCAATGGAGAGGTTGGTCTTTGATCTCACCGAACAAATCAAACTTGCAGTATAAAAAAAGGCCAAAAAATTGATGTTCCTCACCTGTAGCATGGAAGAAGCTCGCAAGCGACATAGCCGCGAGGCACAGTGCTTTTCAGGTCGTCAATACCAGTGAGGCCTTCGCGTCTAAAGTGGCGCGGAGAAAGGGCGGCAGCGTCTGCGTCGCCCCGACCAGGCGGAGGAAGACCGGCAGCGAGCGTCTGCAGACGCGTGGAGGAATGACGGAGGCGGCGACGCCGTTCACGTCCCGGATGGGCGGCGGCAGCGCGTCCCCAACGACGGAAGAACTTCAGCGTCTCTCATACACCACAGAACAGAAGCGAGATCTGGCCCGTGCGTGACGGATTGCGGAGGCGGCGGTTTCTTGGGGAGGGATTGCACCGTGGGCTGTGGCAGAAGAAAGATGCAGCGATCATCTACGCGAGGAAGGTTTGACATGCAGAGCGGACGTGTTGAGTCCCGTTGATTGTGCCGTTGTTTTTCCTGTAATTGAACGGTGCTGACGCGGACGGGGGGCGGACTTCGTTCGGCAGAGTTTTCGTCCGCTCGTACAAATTGCTAAGCCTACATTTTGGTAAGGCTAGTTTTTATGTTGACGGTTAGATCTGAATGAGTGGGCCTCATCGTGAGGTGGTAATTGGTCTTGGTTGTTCTGTGTAAGTCTGTTCGGGTGTGCTTAGCAAAGAAATGTTCGCTTGTTTAATACTCCCTCCGTTCCTTAAAGTAAGACGTTTAAGATATTCCTGTACACATTTTTGTCACGCTACGAACTCTTTTGACTTTCCGAAATTACCCTCGCGTCCACTCGCTCGCGTTCGGCGTTCCCCTCCACTCCGCCTCGTCCTCTCGTCCACTCGCTCCCGCTCCCGCTCGCGTTCCCCACCACTGCCCGGCGGTCGCGCTCGCGCTCACCGTCGCGAACCTCTTCTCGTGGCTCCCCGTCGCCGCCCTATACCTCTGGCTCGACGTCGCCGCTCTCCACCGCTCCCCACCACCCCGTTTCCTCTCTGTGATCTGGAGGTCAAAGGCTCGATTTTTATGCGTCGGTGACGAGGTTCTGGGCGACGGAGGCCTCGATCTGCGTGCGGCGGGGCTGGATCTTCCTCCGCAGGATGATGGAGAGGCCGTTGCCGGCGAGGATGGCGAGGAGGTCGGATCTGGAGCGGTTGTTCGTCGGCGGTGTCGTGGCTGCAGCCTGCAGCAGGCAGTGCAGGACACCGCCGCCAATTCTTCCTCGTCGCGCTCCAGGACCTCCGCCTTCTCCGACCAGGTCCTCGTGTCCCGGGCCGCAGGGTATGTTCGGGCTCGTCCTCATCCCGTTATGCTAGATTCCATGGATTCTCTCCGTTCTCGCTCGGCAGAGTGCTCCGATTTGGGCGACTTGGTTCCGCGGTGTGCTGCGCCTAGCAGTGCAGTATATCGTGGCTGAATATAGCTTAACAGTGCAGTATCTTGCAGTATCTGTAGAAGCGCTGGCAGATTGCATTATCTATACAAGCAAGTATTGCTTGCAATATTATTGTAGCGCTTGCAGGAGTAAAATGCTTGAGGAAATTACACAAGTTTCAGTTACTCCTGAGTAAAAGGATAAGAAACATGATCTCTACCTTAGTCTAGCTAGGACAGTTGAAAGGATAAGAAGCAACAACAGCAATCTGTACCCAGGAAGCCTTGCTCTATGCATCAGGTTTTTCTCTGCACAATATCTGAACTCAATTGTGCTGTTTGGTAATTTTGCAAAGAGAGGTTTTGTGAAAAAGATAGGTTGCCTCTACAAGGTGTGAAACTGAACAGAAAAGATAGGTTGTTTGCAAACTAAATAGAAACGATAGTTTGTGCTGTTTAAACTGGAGCTGTAATAGGAGTATGGCTCGGTGCAGCTCGCCAAGTGCATCACGCGTTACCTGGAGCTGTAATGTCCTGTGTTTTGTACATATACAAACTTTAGTTGTTGTTTTCCTACTGCACGTCGGATATGCAGTGCATTACTCGTTGTGATGTCTACTGTGTAGTAATTCTTGCTTGCTTGTACTGTCAGTAATTGGAGTACTGAATTTGTTGGCAGTAGCAAGTTCAAGGTTAAGGTTATAAGAAAAAGATGCAATCCTTGGGGCTGTGTCTTGTCGGATGGTATAAATGATCGTGGCAGCTGTGTGTAACATTGCAATGTAAGAAGAACTTATAATGAATCATCTGATCAGCTTATATCTGAATCCTTGTGCTTGCAGTAATTGTAATAAAAATGAACTTGATTCAGTTTCCTCTCTGGTTGTGTTCTTGCGGTGGAGTATATTCTGTGAGCGCTTCAAAGAATACATTTGAATTTTTATTGTTTCTTGCTTATGTGTACTGTCAAATCTTGCTTGAGTAAAATGCATTGTTGCTTGGAGTAAAACGTGAGGCTCTCTCTCTCTCTCATGCTTTTTTTCATACTCCCATTTTCTGTTTATACTCACATTTTCTGTTTATACTCCCAACTTGAGGCTCTCTCATGATAGAAAGTGCCCCTAACAGTTTTGTTCCATGTCGTGCTACTGATACAGAAGTTAAATGCTTGTGCATAATAAATCTGGGTTGCATTTAACTGAATTTATTATGCATTGCTTGTGCATTTAACTGAATTCAGTTGTGGTTGTGCACTACTTAGTCTTGCTAGTCCATTTGCTTGCTTGTCCATTTGGAGAATGTGCATGCATATGGATGTAAAGATATGTTAATTGGCAGAGTCAGATTAGTGCTAGAAATTGGCTTCGTTCCGTAACTCGTTCGTTGCGTATGTAGAGTGATAAACAGAAAGGATCTGATGAGGCAATGTGTATCAGCATTGCACATGTAATTCTGCACTGAGATTACAGTTAACTGCTTATCATTGATGGCATAGAATAGATCTGGGTACTTGTGACTGAATGTTTGCTTACATGCTTGTTTGAGTAATGTGTGCAGCAAAGAAAAATGCTAAAGTACAGTTTGGCAGTTTAACAAGGAGCAACTGTTATACTACTCCAATAATGTTTATTCAAGTCTGCTGCTAAAATTCTTGCAATTTTTCAGTTCGCTTGCTAACAAGTTTCAGAACCTGCTAGCAATATTGTTTCCAGCATGCAAACCTCTTTCGTTGAAACTTGAGTAATATTGCTTGATCTGCTACTGAAATTGATCTCGAATTGATGTGCTAACTTGATCTGCTACTGAAATTGATCAGGACCTAGGACGGCGAGGAAATGTGGCAAGTAGCCCGGGGCACCGACGAATAATATTGCTTGATCTGCTACTGAAATTGACCAGGAGCCATCGAAGATGCAGATCGACTACCATTTGGCGTACAATATTAGCCGTGCCACGCCGAGATGATTACTCTACTCGAATGTTTGCATGGTTACCGTGCCAGTGTCGTCCACTGCACGGAGCACCTGGAGATCTGCTGGTGGTGCTGATGCTATTGGACATGACCTAGGCAAGAACGGGTGCTCTTTGGAGAGATCTTGTGTACGAACTGGGTGAGTAGTACTGCTCCTGCTCCTCCTGTACTGAACTGCTCTTCTCCTCCCTGTACTGAACTGCTACTGCTCTTCCCTATACTTAACCGATCCTTCTGCGTGATCTTTACAGGACATGGGTGAGATCCGACTGGGTAAGGACCAGAACCTGGGTGAGGCAGCACCAGGACCTTGGCGAGCAGATGGGGCGAGGCGACCTGGGGCGAGAAGACCTTGGTGAGAAGATGGGGCGAGACGACCTTGGCAAGGAGATGGGGCAAGGCGATCTGGACCTGGGAGAGGCGATGGCCCAGGTCCTGTTTCGCTGGGCGAAACTTTTCCATTGCGAGATGGCATTGGTTGTAATATCAGCAATTAAGTAGGGGCAGACATGTCAATTGGCCGCTTTTTGGGGTTGTCGGAAATTCCCTAGAACGTCTTACTTTACGGAACGGAGGAGTAGTAGTAAAGATGAGTTTATTTTTCGTTTGGCAATCCTAGGCTATCAGCATTTTCATTCGAAACCAGACAATGCACAGATCATGACGCTGTATCGGTCCAAGGCTCACAGACAGCGCGGAAAAAAGGACTGCAACCAATTAGAAATCAGCAGAGAAGTTTGGTTGACAGCACACGAATAATCCGTGATGCATGCATCTTATAAATATACTGTATACTGACATGAAAGTTGAAATGTAAAAATGCAGTCGCAGTTCATCATTGTAACCAGAATGGGAAGTTCTTTCACAGAAAACCGGCACTGGTCACATAGAAGTAAAACCAATCTGAGTTGAGAACAATTTCTTGCACCAAATGCGCCACTGCCATCGGGATCAGATGCCAAAGCTCTGCAGACAACTGCTAATTCCAGAGGAACGGGAAATATGCACACCTCCACTGCTTACTCTGAAACTGCAACCTTATATACCGAAACCAAGAGTATATTATATACAAGATCTCAATATGTACACCAGATGATAATCCCCCTCTTATTCTCCTAATTACATGTCTGACACCCAGCCTAACAGGAGTAATGAGTGGCGTGCACGGTTCTCTTCAGCTTGACGAGGATCCCAGCAGCCTTCCGACGCGCCCGTGTAGTGCCATTCTGTGCGAGCCAAGCAAGCGACCTGTTGAGATTCTCGTCCTCCGAAACCTCCCTAAGCTTGGTACGGTCGTACATGCAGATCGAGAACAGAACAGCTACAGCGTTCTCTTTGTTACGCTTGCATTGATCCTCCTCCCTTATAATGCGGAGCATGCAAGGCACACCACCAGTCTCACCGATCTCCTCCACTGTTTCATGGTCACTTGATAGCAGGGCGAGGATAGCCATGGATTCATCAATAAGTGACTCGCCGCTACTAATGGCCTTCAGCGTCACATCGATGACTCCGCTCTTTGTAGCTCTTGATTTATTCTCATGCAACATGCAAAGATTAAAAATAGCTGATGCCGCATCCTTCTTTGCTATCATGCTGCCGTGTTCAAGAAGATCAACCAAAGGCCCTATTGCACCTGCCTCACCAATCTTTGACTTGTTGCTGTCAAGAGCTGACAAACTGAAGATGGCAGCCGCAGCATTGCTGCGAGCATCCATTGTTCCTGACTGTAAGACCCTCATGAGGAATGGGATTGCCATTGGGTCTTCTCCAATGATCTTCTTATTGCTTTCATGGATTGAAAGATTGAGAATTGTAGTCACCGTATCCTCAAGAACTTCTGCACTGTTTTCTAATTCTGAGTTGGTGACAACTGAAATCATTTGTGAGATGGAATTGGGATTTTCTCCAATGATTGCTCGAAATGAGCTGTTGCGCTTTGTTAGAAGGCGGAGATCCTTAATTGCTTGCCTCTGGTCAGATATGTTTGATGAGAATGAGATCCTATCAAAGATTTCACTGCATGCCTTCCGCTCATTGTTGGTAACTAGATCCTCCTCTTGGTCTTCAAGTGGTGGAAGAGTGACCCCATTTTCTCTGCACCACTGCGAGATCATGCTTCTAACAAGGTGGTTTGAGATGACATTTGTATTCGAGAGGACTTGCTGAGTTTGTGGGCAAGTCCGGTTCCCAGCACTCAACCATTCTTGAATGAAACGACGATCATATGTCTGCAGGGAGAGTACAATATAATAGTTATCTCAAGCTTGCAAATTAAAAAATACAAAACAAATAGATAATTTGCTCTCAGCTCCCACACAGAACACATAAAATGAATATTCAAGTGCAATTTATATGAGATTGCAGCCGTGAAGAAAACATTAGCTATCAAACATATTCATAAGCTAAATAATTTTGAATCAAGCAAACATGACGATCCATGTGCAGCATAATGATTGATTCATGAATGTTTGTTCCAATTCAAGCCAAACAAAACGGTATGAAATGAATATACAGATGTCAAGATCAGGGACCGCAGAAAGTAGGGAGCTACTATAGAGAGAATCTTGCTGAAGCCTATCAATCATCAATACACAGTGCCAAATCTGGGACCGCACGAAAATGATGTTGGCAGAACAATAATATTGTTCAAGAGACTAAATTGACCTATTTTAGAATTTTCCTGAATAATGGAATACAATTTTGAGTACGACGTGAAAAGTAAAGCTCAACTGATTCCGGCCTGTCTATTGTCAGATGATGCAGATACGGATGCCTCGAGCTGGCGGCCTCCACCGCTGGGCTGGACAATGGCAAATGTCAAACCAGCTGGTATGAACACATCAAAAAAAGATGGCATTGGAGAAGTGGTAGGTGATGAAGCTGGGAGGTTCTGCTTACGGAGTGGAAACACCTAACAATCTGTGCAAGTGCCGAGGAAGCTGAAATCCTAGCGCGTTTCGAAGGACTAAAACATCTCACTAGTTTGCAGCACTGGCAGGTTAATATCAATTGTTACTCGCAACCACAATCACTGTAAAAACTGAGTAAGACAGGCTGGCAAGGTAGGATTAGACTGTAATGCACTTTGTATACATCTGGGATTTTTTCAGAATTTTTTGGAACTTCGAAATATCATTTTCGAATTTAAAAAAATAAAGGGCTATGTGTAGCTCGGGTTCCAAATGCACTTTCTCCTGTACTGCAGTGCTAGTATGGAATACAGCACATCTCTGAAAGGGACAAGTAATAAATGTGCTACAAACCTACTACGCAGAAGTACAGCTAGAAGTGGACCTTTCAACTGCAACTTTGACATAGTTTAGCAGCACGACTAGTTGCACCTGCACCCCATTGTTGGATGTCCTACTTCCGAGTTCTTAAAAATTGTGAAATAAATAATGGGCATAGATTATGTTGTGTCTTGTGCACCAAGAAATTTTCATCCAAAAATATTACCATATGTGACCTGTGCAAAAAAAAGTGTGAATAGCACATGATAGTATTCACTTAGGTCTATTTCTTTTTTGCACAGGTCACATATGGTCATATTTTGGATGAAAATTTGTCGGTGCACAAGACATAACAAAATCTATGTCCATGATTTATTTCAATTTTTTTGAAAAGTCCGAAGTAGGACATGGGTGCGGGTGCAACCAGTTGCAAAATATTCACATTCCACGACTCTCTTCTTTCTACCTGTTACCTTATTCTTAAAGTTACAAATTGTCTTGATGAATCCAAGATAATACTTCCGGTGACAATGTTTTAGTGCTACCAACACACAGCAGTACCATCAAGTAGCTATGAAAGATTTTGTCAAAATAATGTCTAGATAAATTGCAACATAATCTATTGTTGCAATAAAATTTCAATTCAAAACACAACACATGTCAAGAAAACAAAAAGAGAAATTCTGCATGGAATAGTAGCTTCACATTTTCTTTGTCCTCGGGCTAATGTTAACTCTGAAATGCTTCTTTTTTATATCTCAATGTGTAGATAAAATAGAGATCTGAAATTTATGGCACGGTAGATACATCTTGTTGCCATGCTAACAAAAAGATTCAGAATTTTTCATGACTATCTTTTTGCCATGCTAACAAAAAGATTCAAAATTACACCAAAAAAGAAGTACTACATCCATTCCAAAATATAAGATGTTTTGGTAGGCCATTTTAGCCTACGAAAACGTCTTATATTTTGGAACGGAGGTAATAGTACCCATGGCATGTACACATGAACAAAAATAGCTGATATAGCCATTAAATCCATTTTTCACTTGCATCACACCATCTAAACACTAAATCAAAAACCATAAAAGCTGAATTTTTCTATGAATTTCCAAGAGAAAGCAGGATCAGGCAGACGTGGCAATGCCAATTGCCAATAGCTCAATTCACGTGGTCCTAGCATGGGGTGTCAGATGGATATGCATCTGGAGTTAATTTTCAATTCAAATGATAAATACTCCTAATTTCGAATCCACACAATAAAAGCATTTTGATATATGGTACGTTATATTTATTAACTGGAATAGAGATCCACATGACGTGTCACACTGTTGTGCATTCAAGAAGATCAAGCACCATGTGTAATTGTGGATTCATATGTACTACTGAGAAAATAGAGCCAGTATAACACAGGAAGTCAGAAATGAGTGAACCAGCACACTAAAATACTTCTCGGCCATTTCACCAAAGTAAAATATAGTACTATACATATTTGCAGATAAACACTGAATCCAATTAAGAGCTACTCCCTCCTCTCCAAATTATAAGATGTTTTGGCTATTTTCGTGTGGGCTAAATACGGACTGAAATGAGTGAACCAGCACACTAAAATTACGAAGAGAAAAAGCTAAAACATCTTAGTATTTAGGAACGGAGGGAGTACGTAGTAGTGATTTACTACTTACATGAAAAAGTAGTCTGATTCACCACCCATTGTATGAAGAATGGTCATCAATGAAAGAAAAGAGCAAATTAACAATCAGGTTTCAGAAACAACAAGAGTCAAAGAGAAGGAGGTAATCTTGTCAGTAAAATGAACAATCGAAACAAATCTTACTGCACCAAGCTGCACAACAACCAAGAAGAAAATGACAGAAAAACACATCATCAACCAACCGCAATCACATCACGGAAGAGCACCGAATAATGAGCAGGAAGTTGTTACAGAAAATCAATAAATCAGCATAAAGGAAATGAAGTATGTCCAAAACAAGAAAAAGACAGGTGATGGTATCATCCGAACTTCCGAAGCTCCTACACCACATAATTAATTGCCCGTGTTTGACGATCGAGGCATCCTGGAAGCACCTAGAATTCAAAAGGACAGGACAAAGGTAGAGAGAAGCAGCTTCTTTACACAAGAACAGCAGGTACAACCCAAAATGGGCACCACGCGAGAGAGCACGAAATCTATATCTCAGTCGAATAACACTAACTAGTTCACGCGTTTGATTCCTCAGTGAGCCGCCGACGACATGGCGAGTTCTTGGACGGCGAATGACCGAATTAATATTTCGCAAAAAAAAAAAAGAATGACCGAATTAATAACCCTAAACCAAACGAGGACCCGATATTGACCACCGACGGGCGGCGTTGAATTCGACCCTGAATTAACGGAAACCGCAGGGCGGGGAAATTACCTGGCCGGACGCGAGGACGACGGGATCCCTCATGATCTCGGACGAGATGGGGCAGAGGAACTGCTCCGGCACGGAGGCCGACCTGTTCCCACCGCGAGCAGCATCCTGATGGCGGCCCAGTTCGGCGACCCTAAGCGCCGCGAGCGCCGACTCGGCCTCGTCAAAGGCGTCCCCTTCCGCACCTCCAGCCGTGACGGCCGCAACCAGCCGCCGGAGCCATCGCCGGAGCGCCGCCGCCTCCTCCGCCGCGGCCACCGGCGTCGGCTTCGCCATGCCGCAACTAGTAGGGCCCGCGATTTTCGTATTCCCGGTCACGGTCGCGGTTGCGCTGTACTCCGGCGGGCATGGACCTCGGTGGCGAAGAGAGTCGAAGCCAGGCGAAGACGTCTCTAGGCTCTGCTCTAGCAATGCCTTCTATCACGGTACTGCAAAAGCATTTTAAAGGGAATAGTAATCACGCACGTGCACGCACGCTTGACCATACTTCAAGAGTTATAAGTTTAACTAGGAAATTTGCCGGTGAGTTGCTACGGGACAGAAAAATCTTAGTATATATCTCTTTTCCCAGCCATAGTAGCATCACAGGTGCAGGCCGTCTGGAGCTGGTAGCAGGTGCGAGCGCTTCCACTATGAGAGCCATCTCGTACTCCTTGTAGAATTTGTTCGCGCACCGAGCCAATGCCTCCCGGACGACCTTTGGATTGCCATGGCATGTCATCTCGTAGTTGCTCCAGCTGCGACATGGCCATGTCTTCTCGCGACGGTTCCGAAAGCTGGTCGACGAGGAGTATGACTGTTGATTGTTTCCTGGCCGCATTCCATCCTGGTTTACCTCATTCCGAAAGGCTATATTATAGTTACAAAACAACCACCTTAATTTAGTTTGTATATCACTCAAAGTTATATCTAAACAATTCCAATATTTTGTTCTCTTATGCAGTAGAAGTAATAACATAATAATGTGCCAACAATGACAAATAAAATATTTTTTGATGAGGTAAATCCAGAAAAATATCGACATTGGCACTGCACATACTGTAGCATAAATGCAAAGTAGATATCAAGAGTGGTGTTTTGGCTCTGGGTGCATATGTACTCTTTATTTTAAATGCATTTTGGACATATTTTGAAATGTCAATTTTTTTTAAAATATGTTGACACATAGTTCTTAACATGCTATGTGTTCACAAAGTCGTTTCACGAAAAACCAATATTTTTTGTAGCTTGTGTAAAAAGATAAAATTTGGTGCTAAAATAAGGCTTTCCACGATACTATTTTTTGTCTTTTTTGCACAAGGCAAAAAAAATATGGGTTTTCGGTGAAACGACTATGTGAACACATATAATGTCAAAATGTATCCACGAAATTTTATTTCACATTTTTTTGATATTTTGAAATATGTTTTTCAAATACCGGGTGCATACGCACCCGGGTGCCAAAGTGAATTTCACATATCAAATATTTTCCTAGCTACTTTGTACTGCTGATCTGCCAGCCATGTGTAATTATTCATCGATATAAAATCTTGGTGAAATTGCCCTAATCTACAAAATCAACAGAAGTATGAACGAACTTACCAATATTTTTAAATATAATACAAAGTAGAAACATGATCTTGATGTACTTACAAAAGGCCAATTGTACACTCCGCGTATTTTTGTCTATTACCAAATCGCATTGTTATCCCCTTCGGTCCTTTCCATCCCCCGGCAACAATAGGACCAATCAGTACAAGATTTAAAGAACATTAAAGACTCTTTCATTGGATCAGTTATGCAATTCACCGTTGATTGAGGTCTTGAAATTCAGGGAGTAACTGTAAGCATGTGTACCGTCAAAAGGGCTTGATCGACTTGGCAAACCCTGTGTTTGCCATGTACATAGATGGCATCCATGAGACCATGATGAACTTCGACTTTGTCCATGCATCCAGGGGAACAGAAACTGAGAACGCTTGAATCACCTAAGCTCTTGCTAGCAAAGAAAACCACCTAAAAAAAGATGACATTTAGAAGCATTTACATGAACTGATGTAGTGGACCTGAAGGCGCAATTCACCTTAACCTGAACGGAACTTCAATTACTCCAGCTCAGTTACCAAATATTCCTCAATCGTACAGAAACTTTAGATGTTGATCACTTCCAGGTTAAGTTGCCAATGCTAGGCCTATAAAAGTAGTATTGGATGCCCACGCACAAATCACAGCTTGGTGGCAGACGAATTCGGTAACTGCTCCCGAAAATTGCCTAGACTGTCTCTGTCCACTCATGTATAAAGATCGCAGAAGCTGTCTTGAGTCTTGACTTTCAGTATACATGTAGATGACGATTCACACCCAGAGGTTGCCACGGACGATGACGGCAGAGGCTAGGCACCGGCGGCGACAGAGTGTCCGCCGAGGAGACTATGAAGCCCTCGTGACCTCCAACGAAGATAGCTGCTGGAGAACTGTTGGTTCTCCGCCGTCGGCTGGTTGCCAGAGGAGACCAGGAGATCACGTCGAGATCGATCTATACGTGTTGTTTCTGGATCGATCTGTTGCCAGTTTGCCGTCGAGCGGACGTCGTGTTTGAGGTGGGATTTAAATTGATGGAGCAGTTTGGCCGGGTGAAAGGCGGTTCGGGATTTCTTTTCTCTCACGACTCGTATACAATGGCTGTTCCGGTTCACCTACGAAGAGTTTTGATTGTTCCGCGTATTTTGACGGACTAGCCGAACCGTTTTTCCACTTACGTGGCATGGGTGGGTAATTAATTACAACTTTAGGGGTAAATCAGATGACCTACCAAATCAAAAGGCGAAAGGCTTAGCGCTTTTATTATTAGGTAAAGATAAAACGGAAAATCTATTTGTAAGCCGGCCACGAGGCGAATCCGTACGCACGTACGCAAACCGTCCGATCGTGGACGGACAGACAAGATTCGATCGGAAGCGCGACCTGCGGATAAGGTCGTCTTCCCCGCAAGCGAGTCGCCGCCCATCCCGTCGACAGGCTCGCCCCTCCTTCGCCCCGCCGCACCGGCCTCCTCCCCCGTCTCTCCACACGCCGCCGCCGCCCTCGTCGCCATCGTGGAAGATGTTTCAGAAGGCCGCCCCGCCGGAGGGCAAGAGGAAGGCCCTCACGGAGGTCAAGACCAGCGGCAACGCCAACACGGGGACGCTCGCCGTGGTGCGGCGGATCGAGCGGGAGCAGCCTTCCCCATTTCCCTGGTCCGCCACGGCCGGCCAGGAGATTCACGCACCACTCGCCATTGAAGCGCTCACACAGAAAAATAAGAGGAAAGGTAGCGAGGAGGCAACGCAAGGCTAGGTGAAGGACAGAAATGGGATTCCATCGTGCGAGGACCAAGTTGATTGTATTATTTTGGTAGGAGAACTACTGATTGCTCTTCCGCGGGAGCTTGCTGCCATTGGCAAGAAGGATATGAGAGAGAAGAAGAACCATGCGGTGTCAAAGCCTGGTCAAGATAAGAATGTACAGTGACACACGTGGATGGAGAGAGGATGCTTGTTGCTTGTCTTTGCTAGATACACACATGGTATTACCAGGAAGAATGCTATGTTTGATGATGATGCTTACTTAGTCTTAGCTAGATACACACATAGCTGTCGATGCTATTTGTGTTTGTGTGTGCTGGTGCACAACCTAATACTGATAGAGTTACCCATCTAGTACTGATAAATTTACCCATGTTTGCCATACTCTATCGGTAATAGTTACTACCCAATACTGATCGAATTACCCAGCCAGTATTGATAAAGTTACCCATGTGTTTTCGTGGTGTAGTTATCCACCACAAAATCAATAAATTTACCATACTCTTTCAGTAATAGTTACCACTCCAATAGTGATGGAGTTACCATCCAGTACAGATAAAGTTATCCATGTTTATCATACTCTCTCGGTAATAGTTACCACCCAATAATGATGGAGTTACCCACCCAGTACTGATAAAGTTATCCATGTATTTTTATGTTGTAATTATCCACCACAAAATCAATGTACTTACCATACTCTTTCGGTAATAGTTATCAACCAAATACTGAAGGAGGTACCCACCAAGTACTAATAAAGTTACCCATGTGTTTTCATGTGTAGTTATCCATCACAACATCATTATAGGTGCCCTACTCTCTCGATAATAGTTACCACCCAATAAAGTTTCCCCGTGTGTTTTCATGTGTAGTTATCCACCACAAAATCGTTATAGTTACACTACCCCCTCAATAATAGTTATCACCCAATACTGATGGATTTACCCACTCTATACTGATAAAGTTACCCATGTATTTTCATGGTGCAGTTATCCAACACGGAATCAATGTAGTTATCATACTCTCTCGGTAATAGTTACCCACCAAATACTGATGGACTTATATGAAGTTATCCATGTGTTCATGATGTAGTTATCCACCATGAAACCGATATAGTTACCATGTGATCTGAATAATAGTTACGAACACAATGCCCATCTTTTTTTATGTGTAAATAGTGAAATAGACAATTATCATCCTAATAATTATGCACGATAATTTTACCATCTCAAAGTGATGTGGTAACTTTTAAACCTCGTAAAATTCTACAAGAACAACAGAAAATGGTTCTATTTCAACCCGAAAACTAATCGCTAATACGGTGGGTAACTTATGTATTCAAGCCTGGGTAACTTATATGTTATGGGGGTGGTAACTTTTGGGTCCGAAAAAAAGTTGTCGGAACATATCAACATGGGATCTAGTTTCGAAGATCTCGACGCGACTAGTCCTACGGTGAAAACAGATCATAAATCGGATAAACGGTCTGAGATACAAAACTTTTTGAATTTTCAAAATTTTGCATTTAATGCGTGGTGATGTCAGCAGTTTCGCTTTCTAGTGCATGCATGAGATAGGTACCGTACCGGAACTAATCGCTAATACGGTAGGTAACTTATGTATTCAAGTCTTGGTAACTTTTATGTTACGAGGGTGATAACTTTCGGGCAAACAAAAAAAGTTGTCGGAACATATCAATATGGGATCTAGTTTCGAAGATCTTGACGCGACTAGTCCAACGGTGAAAACGGATTCTCAATCGGATAAACGGTTTGGGCTACAAAACTTTCTGAATTTTTGAATTTCGCATTTAATGCAGGATGACATCAACAATTTTGTTTTCTAATGCATGCAAGAGTAGTGCATGCAAGAGCTAATGCCACGGTCAGCGCGCATGTGCATGCATGCGTGAGTTTGGTGATTAAGAATAACGCCTTACGGTTATGCCAAATGTAAGGCGCCTTACACATAGTCGTTCCCTTAATAAAAATAAAAAAAATCAACTTTGCCTCTAGGTGGTCTTCACTAGTACTCACTCGGTTTCTTCTAAATGTAAAATGTTTTATATGTTTCACTTTTTTTTCCGGGGTAAAACAGACCTTTATTAAGAAGATGGGGGCTAGAAGCAGCTCCTGATCTAGCGCGTGAATAACAACATGAGGGCCGGTTCCGGCCATTTAGATGCATACTAATATGAGTGAATATACAAACTAAAACATGTTTAGATACATCTATATACACGTGAATGTGGACAAAGGGTAAAACATGTTATATTTAGGAACGGAGGAAGTATGATCGAGGCCGTGAAAGAGGTGGCTGATACGTCTCAAACGTATCTATAATTTTTGATGTTCCATGTTGAATTATATCAAGTTGCTACATGTTTTAGTTACACTTTATATCATTTTTATGCATTTTCTGGGACTAACCTATTAACTAGATGCCACAGTGCCAGTTCCCTGTTTTCTGCTGTTTTTCGTTTCAGAATATCTATTAAGGAAATATTCTCGGAATTGGACGAAACGAATTGCACCGTCAATGATATTACGAGGAGAACACGAAGTCCAAACGGGAGCCGGAGTGGGGCCCCGAGGCCACCACGCCATAGCTGGGCGCGGCCCAAGGGGGGCCCGCACCGAGCTATGGTGTGGCTGCCTCGTGCAGCCCCCGACGTCGCCTCTTCGCCTATATATCGCCCCCGACGCGTAAACCCTAGTACGATTCGTCATATTCGCAAATACAACTCCATGCTCCGCCGCCATCCGAAACTCCGTTTCAGGGGACATAAGTCTCTGTTCCGGCACCCTACCGGGACGGGGAAGTGCCCCCGGAGCCATCTTCATCAACACCGGAGCCATCTTCATCAACACCGGAGCCATCTTCATCGCCATCTCCCTCTCCCATGATGAGGAGGGAGTAGTTCTCCATCGGGGCTGAGGGCTCATACCGGTAGCTATGTGGTTTATCTCTCTCTCTCATGGTGTGATCTTATTGTGATCATGAGCATTGTAATCTAGTTGAATCTATGGATGATTGCCCCTTCACTATGATATGCTACTCAAGTGTTTTGTCATTGTAATCTGTGGAGTCATGTTAAGCACGTTATCACGGTGACAGTGTGGGTGATGTGTATGACTCCATTAATATATTAGAGGGATGTTTTATGATTGTTTGATAGCACTATTTCACTTGCGGAGGTTGTGTTCTGTCTAGGATTACCTTCAGTGACATTGGGGTGTTCTAGGTGTGTTTCACCGACCTTGAGGTGTGCTGTTATTAGCCCTACTTACTTGACTTGGTGTATGCTATGATGATGTGGTGTTCGTTTACTCAGACTTTGAGGGGTGCTGTTATTAGCCCTACGCAGAAGACTAGTATTTCTATCCAACATGAGAATAATCCGGAGTAGCATAGTGAAGAGGAGTATTTATGTATTCAATCATGATTATATATGTTGAGAGTGTCCACTAGTGAAAGTATGATCCCTAGGCCTTGTTTCCAAGCAGTGAAACACCGTTTACTACAAGTTCCGCTACATGTTTGCTTGCTGCCATTTTTATTACAGATTGCATCTACTACTTGTTACCATCCATACCACTTGTATTTCACTATCTCTTCGCCGAACTAGTGCACCTATACACCTGACAAGTGTATTAGGTGTGTTGGGGACACAAGAGACTTCTTGTATCTTAATTGCAGGGTTGCTTGAGAGGAATATCTTTGACCTCTACCTCCCTGAGTTCGATAAACCTTGGGATACTCACTTAAGGGAAACTTGCTGCTGTTCTACAAACATCTGCACTTGGAGGCCCAACACTGTCTACAAGAGTAGAAGCATTCATAGACATCAAGCACTTTTCTGGCGCCGTTGCCGGGGGCTTGGAGGCTATTGGAAAGGGGAGTCTCTCAGTTCCAATCTCTTTACTTTGTTTTTGTCTTGTTTTATTTTTGTTTTGCTTGCTGTTAAAAATCAAAAACCCAAAAAAATTAAATTCCTGCATCTAGTTTACTATTTCGGTTGTTACTTGCTTGTTACCATGTCTAGCTCCAGTCCTTTCATTACTGTTTCCCCTTTAGGAGAAATTATTGGGTTTGGACAGGAGAGTGGAGAAACTTTTAAAGGAGCTTGGGAAAGGATGTTAGAACTGCATAGGAAGATGCAACTTAAAATGGACTTAGACATTCTTATTAAACGTTTCTACTTTGGCTTGCTACCTTTATACCAAAATGCTCTAGATACTATGGTGGGGGAGACTTTCTATGAACATGATACAGAAAAAGCCTATAAAATTTTGAATGGACTTGCTCAATTTCCTCAAGAGGATAAGACAGGTGTGCTTACTAGGCTTGATAAAATAGAAGAGTCACTCAAGGACTTAACCTTAGACCACCACATTAAGGAACCACCTCATGTTGAGTTAAAAAATGATTGGGAACCCTTTATTGAAATAAGCATTGGTAGTGAGAAATTTCGTGCCTATTGTGATCTTGGTTCCACAATGTCCATCATGCCTAAGATAGTGTTTGACTTGTTAAAAATTGATGGTATGGTTGATTATCCTGTTTTTCATTTTCATGCTGATGGCACTATTATAAAAAGTGTAGGGATCATTAATGTTGAGATTACTATGCAAAATAAAAATATACCTACAACTTTTATGATCCTTACAAAATCTCCTAGTAATATAGTTTTGGGAAGATCTTTTTTGAAGAGTAATGGGGGATTTATCAATGCAAAATATGGGTTCATGAAGTTTGTTGCACCTATCAACCGAAAGTTTTTCTTCCCAATTAAGAAAGAGGATCCCACCGAAAGAGTGGAGGATTTCAACATTTTTGGCAATACTTGATGCATCTCTTCATGCCTAGCTCAAAGGCATTAAAGAAAAGCACTTCTGGGAGATAACCCATGTTTTTATTTTGTTTTATTTTTGTTTTCTTGAGTCAAGGATGCTTGTTTACCTCTGTAGCAACTCCTTTGTATCTTTTATTTGCTGTTTTGTTGTGCCAAGGAGAGTTACTAATGCAAAGTTGGTATTTATTTTCGGGACTGCATTGGGACAGATTGCTGTTCGTCACCGTTTAATTCAGTAGAAAATCAGAAAAAATCGAAAAATGCTGAAACTTTTTGTGCATGTTCCTGATGATGTTACGCAACTTTCATTATTTCAAAAGTTCTTCATCTGAGCATCGTAAGTGCCTCGAAAAAATTCGTCATTACAGACTGTTCTGGTTTGACAGATTCTGTCTTTTATTTTGCATTCTCTCTTTTACAAGTTTTTAAGTGGTTTCTTTTCGTGTAAAAGTGCCCACTTGAGCCTAGTAACAGTGGCTAATGTTTAAAATAGTTGGCTTGTGAGTTTTGTCTTTGCTAGAACTTTGAAGTATTATCTTTTAGTGCACTAACCTGCTAATGAGAAAAGCTGTTAAGTTTTGGTGTGAAGGAAGTTTTCAAGTGTTGATAGAGGAGAATGATATTACATGATCAAGAAGAGTGAAGAGCTTAAGCTTGGGGAGGCTTACCTCCCCAGCATATTTCAAGAAGACTCAAGCATCTAAGCTTGGGGATGCCCAAGGCATCCCCTTCTTCATCTACAAATTATCAGGTCATCTCTAATGGTGCTATATTTTTATTGCTTCATACTAGTGTACTCTTCCTTGGAGCGTCAGTGTGTTTTTGTTTTCAGTTTGTTTTGTTTTGTTTGCTGTGCTATACTTGTTGGATCCTAGTATTCATGTTTGGGAGAGAGACACGCTCCACTTTTTCATTAGAATACTCTTGTGCTTCACTTATACTTGTTGAGTATTCCTGTCTAGTTGCTGTTATTGCTGTTAGCTCTCAGTTTTTCATGTATCTCTTGTTAGAGCTTTCAGTTTCTTTTGAAGAAAGTACTCTCTTGCTTCACTTATATCTGTTTGGAGAGTTGTCAAATAAGTTGATTGGTGTTTGGTTGGACCAGAAAAATGCTATGCATGTGGTAGTGGTATAAAATGCTTACATGAATCTTTTTAGATCGTTGTCTTGAGTAATTTGATGCTTGCCAATTGTTTTGAGCTGTCAAGTAATTAATGTTTAAGCTTGTGCATCATGTAAGTAATGGCTATTAATGAAGAACTACTATAAGGATTTTCTGCTATAATAATCTGTTGCATAATTGGAAGTCCATAGTAGTCTAGATAATTTTTGGATGAAGGCTATGTGTTAACAAGGAAGACAGTGGGAGTCTATGGTTCGTCAAACCTTGTGTTTTATGTACACTCTTGCTATTCCAGTTGATAATGATGTTTGCTTATAATAACCTTGCTAGCCTAAACTCTGTACTAAGAGGGAATGCTTCTTGTACATCCAAAACCTTGAGCCAAATCCATGCCACCTGTGTCCACCATACCTACCTATTATGTGGTGTTTTCACCATTCCAAGTAAATTTCTTCATGTGCTATCTACTAACTACTCAAAACTGTTACATTTCCTTTTTGTGTCACTACTTGAAAAGCTCATAAGGACGTAGTAGTGAGATTTGTCATCTTCCATGCTAATTAATTTACAAGGATTGGCAGCTTCATCTGCTTCTCCACCTTTTATTTTGCATTAAAGAGCTGGTTAGTCCACCCTATAAATAAATAAATAGACACTCCTCCATGGTGAATGTTGGTGGGCACCCGAGGATTCGGTTAGCCATGGTTTGTGGAAAGTAAATGGTTGGGAGGAGTGTCACCAATAAGTGCTTGTTACAAGTGCAGTCCTAAAAACTCTCGGAACCGCTCTAAAAGTTAGTTAGCCATGGAAGATGACAAGTACCTGCTATTTGATTTGTTGACACCTGTATACACCATTACCTTACAAAACAATATTTTATGCTCTCTATATGCCTTCGGGAACTACAGCTCTAGCACATGATGTTAATCCCTGCTTCCCTCTGCGAAGGGCCATTCTTTTACTTTTATGTTGAGTCAGTTTTCCCACTTCTTTCTGTCTACTTAAGCAAACATCATTGTCAACTCCAGTATAACAGTTTTTACATAACTTTGTGTTTGGTTGATCATATTCTTTGCATTGACATTATCTATATGATATACATGTTGAAAGTTGAAGCAAAAGCTGAAGCTATTATCTTCCTTTGTGTTGATACAAACACTTTCATGTTGAGAATTATTGCTGCTGTGAGCTAACTATTATGTTAGACTATTATATCTCTAAATGTTTTATAGTATTATTCATGAAAGTTTGCACTTGTGTGATCACTTATGTTTACTCTTTATTTACTTGCTTGCAAACTATAGACCATTGGCTTGGATCACTTCATTCAGATCATGTGCATTACATTGTTATTTGATCAAAGATTGTGTTGGTAGCATGTCACTTCAAAAATTATCTGTTTTTATCGTTTACCTACTCGAGGACGAGCAGGAACTAAGCTTGGGGATGCTTGATACGTCTCAAACGTATCTATAATTTTTGATGTTCCATGTTGAATTATATCAATTGCTACATGTTTTGGTTACACTTTATATCATTTTTATGCATTTTCTGGGACTAACCTATTAACAAGATGCCACAGTGCCAGTTCCCTGTTTTCTGCTGTTTTTCGTTTCAGAATCTATTAAGGAAATATTCTCGGAATTGGACGAAACGAATTGCACCGTCAATGATATTACGAGGAGAACACGAAGTCCAAACGGGAGACGGAGTGGGGCCCCGAGGCCACCACGCCATAGCTGGGCGCGGCCCAAGGGGGGCCGCGCCGAGCTATGGTGTGGCTGCCTCGTGCAGCCCCCGACGCTGCCTCTTCGCCTATATATCGCCCCCGACGCGTAAACCCTAGTACGATTCGTAATATTCGCAAATACAACTCCGTGCTTCTCCGCCATCCGAAACTCCGTTTCGGGGGACGGAAGTCTCTGTTCCGGCACCCTGCCGGGACGGGGAAGTGCCCCCGGAGCCATCTTCATCAACACCGGAGCCATCTTCATCAACACCGGAGCCATCTTCATCGCCATCTCCCTCTCCCATGATGAGGAGGGAGTAGTTCTCCATCGGGGCTGAGGGCTCATACCGGTAGCTATGTGGTTTATCTCTCTCTCTCATGGTGTGATCTTATTGTGATCATGAGCATTGTAATCTAGTTGAATCTATGGACGATTTCCCCTTCACTATGATATGCTACTCAAGTGTTTTGTCATTGTAATCTGTGGAGTCATGTTAAGCACGTTATCACGGTGACAGTGTGGGTGATGTGTATGACTCCATTAATATATTAGAGGGATATTTTATGATTGTTGGATAGCACTATTTCACTTGCGGAGGTTGTGTTCTGTCTAGGATTACCTTCAGTGACATTGGGGTGTTCTAGGTGTGTTTCACCGACCTTGAGGTGTGCTGTTATTAGCCCTACGCACTTGACTTGGTGTATGCTATGATGATGTGGTGTTCGTTTACTCAGACTTTGAGGAGTGCTGTTATTAGCCCTACGCAGAAGACTAGTATTTCTATCCAACATGAAAATAATCCGGAGTAGCATAGTGAAGAGGAGTATTTATGTATTCAATCATGATTATATATGTTGAGAGTGTCCACTAGTGAAAGTATGATCCCTAGGCCTTGTTTCCAAGCATTGAAACACCGTTCACTACAAGTTCCGCTACATGTTTGCTTGCTGCCATTTTTATTACAGATTGCATCTACTACTTGTTACCATCCATACCACTTGTATTTCACTATCTCTTCGCCGAACTAGTGCACCTATACACCTGACAAGTGTATTAGGTGTGTTGGGGACACAAGAGACTTCTTATATCTTAATTGCAGGGTTGCTTGAGAGGAATATCTTTGACCTCTACCTCCCTGAGTTCGATAAACCTTGGGATACTCACTTAAGGGAAACTTGCTGCTGTTCTACAAACCTCTGCACTTGGAGGCCCAACACTGTCTACAAGAGTAGACGCATTCATAGACATCAGTGGCATCCGCCAGCCATTAGGGTGAGCAAGCCTATGGAGATGCACACTGACCTCAGGGACGGAGCCAGCATGTGACCTTGAGGGGGCTAGCACGATAGACTTGGTGTGACAAACTTGTTGAGGGGGACAGATTACAGTAAATCGCTAAGAAATAAGACCTCTAATGCCTAGTGTTCTTCACAAAATCTAAAGCATGGGGGTGGCCTAGCCCCCTCTCGTCCCCTCTGTCTCCGTCCCTGACTAACCTCTCAACGATTTTCATGGACATTGGTTGCTTTTGTCAGGAATCTCTGATGGTGGCGTTGACCCACCTCCTCGACAACAAGGCTCAAGGTCTCAATTATGCATGATGATGTACATTATGTGAGGTGGTGTGATAGCCCCTTGGTTAGGTAGGAATTGATGGAAACTTATACCAAGGCTTCTCAATTTTGTGAGATGTTATATACTAAGCCATGATGGTGAATATCTTGTGGTAGAATGACACTCAATTTTGATGTGGTGATAGGATGACAGCATAGTAGTTATGATGAAAATTGTATGCTTGTGGTTTATGTTCATGCATGCTTATGTTGCTTATGCTCTTGTGGTACTTGTTTTGTGTGTTGAACTTTTTTTGTTCCGTCTTGATAGATACGGTATGAGAGAGAGAGGCTTCCACGAGTCTAAAGTTCATGGCAGAGGTGCCATGAACAAGTGACTGATTTCAAAAACCACTGCTACAAAGGGTTTAAAACTAGTGGGGGGCCAAAGGATGATTACTCCAAGTTTGTAATGAAAGATAATCATGGTGTAGGCAAGGTCACAGATCAAACTGTATTTAGTATGCTCAAAGACTTCATAATGGTTGTTCAATTTGTCGCTATTGTGGTACCACTGTTTTTCTTATTGCGTGTATGATCATTTTGACCGTAATACGAATTGACATCATTGCTACAATGGAGTTGGCAAGCTCAGAAAATTGGGTGTATGGTAACCACACCGGGTCAAATGTGTGCAACAAACACAAGGAATGTGCATCAGCCTAGCCCAAAAACCCGAAAGGCAGACAACCCAATTAGGGGGAGGGGGTGAATTGCTTCCTTAATGCAGCTCAGGCCATATTGAGGTCAACCAAAAGAGTTGCATAACATGGCCCAGAGTATGCACTCGCCCAACCAGGTTCAACCGGGCCATGTGCCCAGAAAGCTCGAAAACGGTACAAGTTACTAACATACCCTTAAAGGAAGCATCTTATCATACCTCATTGTTGTCCACTTTCACCTTTCTGATGTAGCTTTTCTGATAACTAAGCGTGCAATCCCCCTATCCTCAACCTAAGAAGCCTGACGCGCATGGAGCTAGCTTGTGGCTGCTCACAACTATGTTAGTTTGTGTTCCTGCAGCCATAAGTTAGAGATGGTAGCTAGCTTGTCCAGGAAGTGGGGGCTGTCTCATGGCTAGCAGTGGAGCCGTATAGGAGTAGGGACGCGGGCAGAATAGAATGGGAGATCAATGCAAAGTAGCCCATTCCAAATAATGCATGGTGTTTTTATAAACAAACCAGGCAAGTGAGCATGCCAATTGGTAATGTAGTGTGATATGGATGTGTTGTGACCTCGTGTACTGATTTTCTAAGTTCAATGAGCAGCGGACCACCGTTTGCAACTTCGTTGACCAATGTGCACATATGAGTAGAGTTTTGGAACAGCTAGCTTCAGTCTCATCAAGTTTCACTTTACTATGTGGACTTGCTATGCGGTTTCTTATAAAAAAAGTCATGTCCCACGCACCAGAGCTCCTTTTGCAACATTCGTATGCACTCTTTGCAACTAAGAGGAAATGGATCAATTAGGCTAAAGTAGATAATGCAGCAGGAAGGAGAGCAGGCAATTTGCTCCCGAGCACCACGTTCCCTACTTGGCCAAATAAATTTCAACTCTGTTCAACTGCAAATATATCACTAAATAATTCATACATTAACATTGGCAAGCGTTTTAACACGATAACAAGTTCAGGAAATAATTTAGTTGCTTGAATCATATACAAGGAAAACAAAAAGTGGCGTTATATTAAAATTTTGAATAGCAGTGCCCGAGTTGTTATTTTTTGCACTAGTCACGCAAATTCAAAAACTTAGCATTTTTTTCCGAAATAGAGGTGAAACCCCCAGCATCTGAATTGAATCGATGCACACAGCCTTTTTTTAACCAAGTTTCCTACATAGAGACACCTTTTGTAATTCTATTCTATGGGCGCGAGCCAAGGGGGTTAGCGAGCAAGAAGCTAATTCTCTAATTGAGAAACCATGTGATAGTTGGTCGAGACAAATACAGTTTGCTTCAACGAAGCATCGAGGTTAGTTATGAAGCCTAAACAGTTTCCAAAAAAAATAAGGAACAGTGCATGTGTGCTGGGAACGTTTTTCGCCCTGCTGGTGTGTAATTGTTTTCCAAAAGGGGAGTAAGACTCCGGCTTATACATTAATCGATCCACACAACAATGGAGTGAGAAGTGCCCGGAACTGAAAGAACTAGATCCTATGGTGTGCCAGTTTGGAGACTGGAAACTTTTGACAAGTCCGTCTACACGGTTAGCCCACGACATGATGTCCTCACCTCTTTTACCTGTGACCGATTAGAATCATTGCAGCTGTTTTAGGGACGTTGCCGGCCGGCATGACTGCCTGAGGAGCGCGAACTGATTGGCTTGCAACATCAGAGGAAATGAACGTGTGCTGCTTCCACGGATGGTGATAGTAAATTGTGCTGCGGAGTAGACACAGGGAGCTCATTCTTAGACAAGCTATGATGACGGAATTCCTGTTGCCTCACAATCCTATATCATGTATTATGATTTGTGGCAGCTAGCCTTGTTATTTGGCGTATACTTTTCATGTGTTCTTGTGCGACTATATGTCTACGATTCATTCTTTTGCTCCGAGAGCCCCTTTTTACCGGCACAATTTGGTATTGTAAGGCTTCTAAGTAAGTGTAGAAGAAACTATAGAAGACCACTTGAATAACTCGTGTGATCTCGAGGATGCATTGCTCTATATAGAGGTTCTCTTCCTACAGTCTCCTACCACCCTGCAATTAATTTATGGTAAACACAGGCCACCCAACAACGGCTAATTATTGGTCAGATACTATACACACTGTCCGCACATGCACAGATGCACTGCGTCCTGTTTTCGACAAACTACTAAACGTTCTTGCAAAATGTATTTGATACGAAGGTCAGTAGTTCATATCAAAGCCACTGGATATTATATATTAGAATATTACGCCACGTTTTTCATCATCTATATCTTAGAAAATACTACTGTACTAATGGAAGGGTATAAAGTGCATAAAACACGAAGTTATCTACAGAACTATACAAGAATCAATGGATCATAGCGAGGGACTAAATTTAATTCAGGTGAAATGATAGTGTATTTGACCAATTAAATCACGTTAAGGTTCAGAAATGTATCTAATTGATGTTGTTTGCAAATTAGTTAAAGATATAGATTAGGTGAAATCGAATGGTCAAATAAACTGATGATGTTGATAGCTTGCATGAAGAGATGACATGCATATTGCCACAAAATGTTTTTAGAACTGTCTTTAACGATTACACATATAGATGGGTTATCAACATAAATTTGTTTGGTGGTTACTATAATTTGTTACTTTAATTGTTTAATGTAATGGCTGTGTGCATCATCATGATGCATAGGCGGCTATGCTCCCATTTTCGGGAAAAAATATAGAAGGGCATGTGTAATCTCGAATACCAGTTACAAGTTTTTCATCATTGAAAAAATGGTAGAAATTTGGCGGCTTAAATGATTATGGACGAAACGATATGATTCAAACTTTCATGATGCACCTCATAATCCATCGACTACTGCAATAAGGTATGGACATGGAAGATCAGAGAAAGGATTTAAGGGAACCCTCCTTAGCTGCATCAACAATTATAGATTGTGAAGTGGTTGGAGCAGAGGAGTCTGGTCCTCTGTTTGAAGATCGACGGCTGCGGGTTGCAGAAGGCTGCGAGGTTGATGGATGGATATTTTTTCGGGAGCCCGTAGAAGCTTTCGCTGAAAAGGCTACGCAAGCTTATCTTCTAGGTGCTACAAATAGATAATATTGAGCGCTCTGACCGAAAGAGGCAACCAAAGATATCTCATTGGTGAGCTGCTGTCTTGATAGCGGGAAAACTTTGGAGAATGTTGTCGAAGTGTAAACCTTAGCATTGAATTGGAGCAACGAGACTCTTTTTGAAGTTGGTAGCCAGGCCGGTAGCCTCGCCAAAATTGTCCAATCCTTTCAAGCTCAATACTGTCCTCTTTGATGGGGCAACGAAAATGGATGCATCATCAGACGTTTGATCGCATGGCTATTAAAACCATTTACTCCGTAAATGGAAATGTCGTGCTAAGCAAGAGACCTATCGTGCTTTCAGACTTTAAGGTGAAAATCACTCTGAAAAAACTGAACAATTAAAACTTTTTTTGATAAGGAAACAATTAAAACTACGCTTCAACATTAGTCGAGGGGTGAAATCTACACTTCTTTTCTAGAAAAAAGAAATGAAGAAATTTCGTAATGAAAAAGTAAATTTCACATTACTTAAAGAAGCATCTCAGTACTAGACTAGCTAACTCACGATGTCCACTGAAAAAATAACTAAATCTTAGTCGAGTGTGCAGTACCGGTACAGTTAAAACAGAGGAAGTACTAAAGCTAGCTGACAGCTTCACCGCTATACTGGAAGGCAGGCATAACCATCTTAACTATTTCAGCATACCTCTTAATCCAGAGAGACATCAGTAAAGTCGAGTTGGTCCACATATTGACATATATATATAGGATTACTCACTGAAGCATCATCATCTAGTTACTCTGTCAAACCAGACAGCTTTAGCTATTTTTTGCATGGAGGGAAGAGGGGAGCACCGCAGAGGCACTTGTTGTGCTGGTAGTCGTAGAGATCAAACTCGGGGCATCTTCCCGCCGGTCGGCAGTGCGCCGCAGAGCCGGTTGTAGCTGACGTTGAAGTACCCCAGGTTGTCCACGTACGCGACCTGCGCCGGGATGCGGCCTCTGATGGCATTGTGGCTCAGGTCGACGATCTGGACGCCCCGCGGGAACACGACGCCTGAAAGGTCAAAATCCAAGGAGTTGCGGGACAGGTCTATATGCCCCAATTCCTTCCCATGGCCGAACAGGCCCGACGCGTCGCCGGTCAAGGCGTTGCGCGATAGGTCGAGGGTCTCGAAGTTCACGGCGGCGAACTCGGCCGGGATGGGCCCTGTGAGGTTGTTGTGTGACAGCCAGAGGCGGTAGACCTTGTCCGCAGACTTGCTGATGAACGGCGGGATGGCGCCGGTGAGGCGGTTGCGGCTGATGTCGATGCCGGACAGGTTTGGGATGCTTCCCAGCGAGGCGGGGATGGAGCCGGTGAGCGAGTTGAAGGAGAGGTCGAGAACGGTGAGCTTTTTGAGCGCGCCCAGGAAGGACGGCACGGGGCCTGACACGCCAGTCCAGGAGATACGGAGCATCGTGAGGTTGTAGAGCTTGCCGATCGCCGGTGGTATGGGGCCCGACAGCGCCGGGAGTTTGTGCAGCAATAGGTCCTGCAGGTGGGTGAGGTCGCCGACGGCGTCGGGGATGTTTCCCGTGAGTTCGGCATGCCGGAAGAGTTCGAGGCCGACGACGCGTCCGACGTCGTCGCAAGTAACGTAGTACCAGTCGCAGCAGTGGTTGTCGGGCTCGGCCGTCTCTGCCTGCCCAAGGGCGGCCATGATGGCGAGCAGCGCGGCCTTGTCGCCGGGGTGACAATCCTTGTTAGTAGGGTCGCGAGGGGCCTCGGCATTGGCTGCTCCGGCGAGGAGAGTGGAGAGGAGGAGGACGAGCAAAGCTTGTGAGTGCATCCTCATCCTGGCTGTGTGTGAATCGACACTGTGTGTGCTGCGTCCTCCATGTCCGTGTGCCCCCACTATATATGTACAGATTTCAGATAACTGGAGGGCATCTATCCACGAAAAAGAGTCCATTACAGTCAGAGAAGAAAGACTAACCATGTGGATATGGATCCATCAAGAGGAGCTGAGGATAGGATGCAGATACGCCTGACATGCGATGTGCCGACTGGCCGGACGACTGGTCAAAAACATGCTGTATTTGCTGCCTCGCTTACAAGTATAAATAGATTCAACCAGGAATTCATCACTACTAGACGAACAGGCGAGCTTCGCCTCGCCGCCTGTAAAACGTTGTGGCATTGTGTGGCAAGACCTGGTGGGATTGCACATGCAGCCGGTGGCACCGATGCGAAGGATTATCATGTTTGTTTTATTTTTCTCTTTATATTAGTATATTACCAGAACAGCAAGACATGCTCAAACTGGACTGAGATCCCGTGCCTCCGCTCTGTCAAGGCACAGCGTGCCTCGCGACTGCGCTCAGCCGTCCATCCCGCATCTAACGGCCTATATTTGTCAACGCAAAATTGGACCTGCTCTCTTCTCGTTCCTCTTCAGTTGCAGCCGGCCTTCTCCCCTGCGCCCGTGACGCCCTTCTGCCCCTCCGCTGCAGCGAGCGCGAGCGCAGCCCAGGATGTCCGTGAGTCCTCCCGCTCGCTCTCATTCGCGCGTGAGCACAGCGCCGCCGCGGCCTCTCCTCCCTCGCGCGAGCACCACCGTCTCAAGCCGAGCGCGTGCGCCGCCGGCCCAGCTGCAACCTCGACCTCGACAGCAAGCGATGGCTGATGGCTTCGCTATGTCTCCCCTGGCTCTGGCCGCGCGGCCCAGCTGCAAACTCGCCGCGCGCGTCCCCTCCACCTGCAGGTCCACGACCATGTCCGCGACGAGGAGCTCGCTGGTCTCCACGACGACGTGCTCGCCAGCCTCCGCGACGACAAGCTCGCCGGCCTCCGCGACAGCGTCCGGTGCAGGAGGATGGGTACGCGCGGAGGACAGGCGGCTGCTCCATGTCCGCGACGAGGAGCTCGCCGGTCGCTAGCAGCAGGAGAAGGCCGTGGGGGCGGAAGGGCTTGCCGGCGCCGCTTATCCGATGTCCGCCGCGTGAGCTCCCATGGCGGCGATGGTGGCGACGGCGGCAAAACGCACCTGAGTTCCCGCCCGCGAGCAGCTCAATTTCTCCTTCGCGCGTGAGGAGCAGAAGAGGAAGGAGACGAGAGGAATTGAGTCCTATTTGCGTTGACTAATTCGGGCCGTTAGATGCGGGATGGACGGCTGAGCGCAGTTGGGAGGCACAGCGTGCCTTGACGTAGTGGAGGCACGGGATCTCAGTCCGCTCAAACTCTAGTTCAGCAGGGGCTTACCAAAACACGTGAACCAGCACAACGACACCAAAAAAACACAAGAGGGAAACTAATGTTTTTTTTTTGAAATTTTAAAACAACTATATTAGGTCAGCAAGCCGCCTCATTAAAAACCCTATCAGTCCCCTTAGGTACCCTGGCAGGGAAAAGAGTACGTCTGAAACTTGCCGCCTCAACCAAACACAGATACATCGTTCATTACATCGGGTAAGATAAAGCTAGGGGGATCATCGTCCCAATACATTTCAATTTTCGAATCATAAACCGTCCTAGCAATTTTATGAGCTACCTTATTTGCTTTCCGTGGACAGTGTTGAACTTTTAGCTGATTAATTCTGCTTGCAATTTGGAAGCATTCCATTAGAACAGCCGTATGAGGGCTCCAAATTTCGCTGTTACCGTTGAATGCGTCGACAAGTTCCAGCGAGTCAGTCTCTACAATCACCGGTACACAGCCCAGATTTTCAATGACTTGCAATCCATTCATCAATGCTAGGGCTTCTGCAGCAGCCACATTGAGTAGGCTGTCCAGACTTTTACCGCAGCCTGCTACAACTTCTCCTGAAGCATTCCGAAGAACAGCGCCGAGAGCACCTGTCCCATTTGAAAAGAAACAAGCGTCAACATTCATCTTATACGTACCTGGAGAAGGCTTGGTCCATGGTATTTCATGTGGAACCGAACCAGACACAGCCCCTTTGTAGTTCAAGGTTAGGACTTGAATAGAAAAGCTTGTATGTTTAGGAGGGACAATCTTCTCTCCATTAACATATTCCCTCCGCTGCCACCAAATGTACCATGCCCCTACTGCCAGGACTTCTTTGATTCCCACATGTTTTAGATGATCTGGACCTTGTAGGTTATTCCGAAGCAGTTCTTCCAAAACAACAGAACCTGATCTGTCCACAACAAGTCCACTCTCGATTATATGATCAACACCCAAAGATCTCCATACTTCGAGTGCTCGTGGACAACTAAATATATGACAAATGTATTAACTCCTGAAGTGTTGAATAACTGAGAACAACATTGGTAGTATTATGTATATGTAACTTTTACATTTTCCATTCCATCCAACTTCAAAAAATGAAAAGAAAAGCATGGATTAACTCAGCCCGCAAAGTAGCATACACTAAGATGTTGTTTTCTGGAACTTCACCTGCCATCAATATGAATTTTCACACAAGCAAACATGCCGGAAATAGATTCACCACACAAGGAATTCCAAGCGACCCTGCAACAGACGCTCAACCGAAAGTTCAGCTGGAATCATCTGCTAATTCTGGATCCTCCAAAATGGATCGCCTGGCGATCTTCTGAACAGAACTTCCTCCCGGGTCCCTCGCGCGGGGGACTCCGGAGGCCCCAAAAAAAACCTAGAAGAGCCACCAATTCCGGCCATCCAGGCCGCTGCCGTCGCCGGCGCCGGCGGCGGTGGCGGCCCCTCCGCCCTCAAAGATGGGGAGGAGAGTAGGCGGACCCCCGGAGGCCCTGTCTTCGTGCGGAGACGAAGCTTGTTGGTGGTCGCGCATGGCGACTCGATGCGGAGCGCCATGGTGGTCTGGAGGTGGCAGGGCGTCTCGGCGGAGCACGGGGAGGAGCGGGAGGTCGCGAGGACATGGCACGACGGAGGAGCGCCGGGCGCAGTGGCTGGCGGCGGCCGCGGGCCTGACCGGGCCCGATCTGGGCCGATGGGCCGCAGCCGCTTCGTCTCCGGCGTGGTGACGGCGCGGGCGTCGTTGTGCGCCGCTGGTGGTGCTGGCCGGTCGCCAATGCGCGGCCCGTTGGTGCGGGATTCGAGGAGTCCGTGGCGTTCGGCATAGGAGGCCGAGGCGTCCGGCAGTTAGTGGGTGTGTTGTTGCTGTTTGGTCTTGGCCATGTGGGAGATGAATGGTGCGGTAGTTGCCGGCAGCATTGCATCCTCCTGAAGGTGGTTCGGCAAGCAAGACGTTGCTGCGGGCGTGTCGACGCCCGTTGTGCGGGAGAGTTGGTGGATGCTGGAGGGAGAGGAATTGGTCGCTGCGGTTGTTGCATCCTCCGCGGGAGATGAATGGCCCGCAGGCGTTGCATCCTCGAGGAGATGACTGGCGCCTAATATTTGGTTGCATCCTTCCGTTGGGAGAAGAATGGCGCCGCAGCGGGGTTTGCATCCTCCGTCCAGGGGGTGACGTGATTGCAAGGGTGGAAGCACGTCGAGCTTGTCGGGGGTGTGTGATGACCCACAAGTATAGGGGGTGTATCGTAATACTTTCGATAAATAAGAGTGTCGAACCCAACGAGGAGCAGAAGGTGTTGACAAGTAGTTTTGATCAAGGAATCACTGTAAATACTAGCAGACAAGTTTTTAGGGGTTTTTGATATTGCAGGTAAATAAAATACGAGTAAATAAAAGACAGTGATAATAATTGCAGCAGGTGGCCCAATCCTTTTTAGAGCAAAGGATAAGCCGGTTGGTTTACTTATGATGGCAAAATGTTCTTGAGGACACACGGGAATTTCGTCAAGTGCTTTCGCTTCCTACAGCCAATTAATCTTTATTGTTTTGATAAGTGTTGTGTGGGTGAAACTATGCTAATGCACTGCCCTAACTTGGACTAATACATACTTGTGATTAAACCCCTTGCAAGCATCCGCGTTACAAGGAAGTAATTAAGATAAATCTAACCACAGCCTTAAACTCTGAGATCCTACACTCCCTCATGCACCGGTTTACTAACGGGGGTTTAGGTTTATGTCACTCCGACAACCCCACAATTAGTAGCCGAATACATAATGCATTCCCCTAGGCCCATAAAGGTGAAGTGTCATGTAGTCGATATTCACACGACACCACTAGAAGAATAACACCACAACTTAAATATCAAACCATTAAATATTACTCAACATAGTTCCACTACTAACAGCATGACTTCTCCCATGTCCTCAAGAACTCAACAAACTACTCACAAGACATCATATGGATCATGATCAGAGGTGATATAATGATGAATAACAATCTAGACATATACTTCAATTCACCAATAAAACTTAATAGCATCAACCACAAGTAGTAATCAACACCGGGAAAGTTTCCCCTATGAACTACACACAGTATAACCCTAGATGTTACAGCGGAACGGAGTGGAGCGGTGGAGATGATGGTGACGGCTGTGGAGTTGATGATGATGATGATCCCGATGAAGTCTAGCGTGATGACGATGGCGATGATTTCCCCCCTCCGGGAAGGAATTTCCCCGGCAGATTTTTCCCTGCCGGAGAGCTTTTCCTCTCTCTGTCGTTTCCGCCTCGTGGAGGCGGCGGAATATTTCCTCGATGACTCTCCCCGTCTTAGGGTTTCTGGGGGATGAAATACGTGAAGGGGAAGCGCCAGAGGTGGGCCAGGGCCCCCACACCCTACCACGGCGCGACCAGGGGGACCCGCGCAGCCCTATGGTGTGGGCACCTCGTGGCCCATCTCTGCCTCCCCTTTTGGCTGCCTCTGGCATCTGATAAAATAGGAGCTTCAGCATAATTTCCCTGAATTGACGATCTTCAGAAATAGGGTGTCTTGATGATGCTTTTTCCAGCTGAATCCTGACTCCGGCAGTTAATTCTCCAATAATCATCAAACATGCAAAACAAGATAAAATAACATAAGTATATCATCCAAATATGAAATATATCAATGAATAGCAGTAAATTATGATATAAAATGGTGATGCAAAATGGACGTATCAACTCCCCCCAAGTTTAGACCTCGCTTGTCCCCAAGCGAAAGCTGAACTCAGTAAACAAGACCACAGGTTTATGGAGTGAAGTGTCGATAATAAAGAATACGGACAAGAAGCATCAACATGTATTAATACACAAATCATTTTAGACAGCAACTTCCCCTCATATAACTTATCTTGAAACGAGTAATGGAAATCACAATAAAGGTGCATAAAGAAAATCATAGTTTGGTGATGGCAAACTTCGTTCTTGGTCAGAGAACAATTAACAGATTGTACTTATCTTTCGAGTAGAGTCCTTATATCGGAGCTATATTGCAGAACTTACGTGCTCAATTATCACAATTTCTTTACAGTCATTGATAACTTTCAAAGTTATATTCCTTCAGATAAAAGACTTGTGCAAAACAAGGAAGGATAACAGACATGATTGATAATTTTAATATATAGATGGTTGAATCACAACAACTCAAATGCTTGCTTAAGAAAGAAGGGAATATGTTTACTGACTCAACATAAAAGTAAAAGAAAGGCCTTTCGCAGAGGGAAGCAGGGATTAAATCATGTGCTAGAGCTTTTTAAGTTTTTGAAATCATATAGAGAATAAAAATATTAGTTTTGAGTGGTGTATGAGAATTGCCAACGAATGGTAGTGGGTGAAAACAATATCTCTCTTGTCAACCAGACTTTCAAGAGCGGCTCCCATGAAGGACGTTATTTCTACCAGCAAGGCAGATCATCCCTCTTTTCTCTTTTTTTTACACATGCAGTTATTCACTGGTATCATTGCTTGTTTGATAAATCAGGGCAAAAATGTGAAGAGAATTAAGCGGTTAAAGTTGTAATTAATTGGGACTGGGCACCCCATTTGCCAGCTCTTTTTGCAAAATTAATGGATAAGCGGATGTATATGCCGCTAGTCCGGTGGTGAAAGTCTGTCTGACAAGCTAAATTAAGAATAACCCACATACTTCCTCATGAGCTAGTAAACAGTGACACAAATAAGGAGTAGTAGCTTTTGAATAGTTTAAAGGTAGCACATGAAGTAGTTACTTGGAGTGGCAAGGAAATACCACATATAGGTAGTTATGGTGGACACAGATGGCATGGATTTTGGGTAAAGGTTTTGGATGCACGAGAAGCATTCCGTCTCACTACAGGTTTTTGGTAGCAAGGCTGGGTAGCAAGCATAAGAGTGGAGGGATACAAACAAATATAAATGTAATAGAAACAATCATGCAATCTTCCTTGTAAACACAAATAATTTTAACTTGAGAATACTAAGCTCATGAGCCAACAAGAAAGAAAGATAATGAGATAATGTATCTACATGCAGTTCCCTCTTTTCTACTTAAGCCTCAAAGTATTGTTGCTACTGACCAATGCTAAGTTTGCCAAAACCAAATAGATTTACTTGATGCTCCCAAAGTGATGCCAATACTAACAACAAGATCATTCATATGACAGAAATTTGCAAAGTAAAATAAAGTGTGCAGAAAGTAAATGATAAAACTTCTCATTAATATTCCAATAACGGCAACTCACACTAGGGGATTGATACGTCTTAAACGTATCTATAATTTCTGATGTTCCATGTTGACATTATACCAATTGTTACATGTTTTATATACACTTCATAGCATTTTTATGCATTTTCTGCGACTAACCTATTAACAAGATGTCACAGTGCCAGTTCCTGTTTTCTGCTGTTTTTGTATTCCAGAAAAGCTAGTCTGGAAATATTTTCGGAATTGGACGAAACTTGGACATAACCTCCTATTTTTCCAACATGAACACGGAGTCCAAAGAAGAGACGGAGGAGAGCCACGTGGCACCCACACCATGGGGCTGCGCGGGCCCCCTGCCACGCCGTGGGGTGGTGTGGGGCCCACGAGCCTCTCCAGCCGCGCCCTTTCGCCTATTTATTCCTCCCGACGCGAAAACCCTAAATACCCGAGCCATTATCCACGAAAAGTTCTAGAGACGCCGCCGCCGTTAACCCTAGCCCGGGAGGGTTCAGAAGCTCTTCCCGGCACCCTGCCGGAGAGGGGAATCATCACCGGAGGGCTCTACATCACCATGCCTGCCTCCGGAGTGATGCGTGAGTAGTTCATCCTTCGACTACGGGTCCATGGCAGTAGCTAGATGGTTGTCTCTCCACTTTATGCTATCATGTTTAGATCTTGTGAGCTGCCTATCATGATCAAGATCATCTTATTGTAATGCTACATGTTGTGTTTGCTGGGATCTGATGAATATTGAATACTATGTCAAGTTGATTATCAATCTGTCTTATATGTTATTTATGATCTTGCATGCTTTCCGTTACTAGTAGATGCTTTGGCCAAGTAGATGCTTGTAACTCCAAGAGTGAGTATTTATGCTAGATAGTGGGTTCATGACTCCGGTAATCTGGGAGAGTGACAATAACTTCTAAGATTGTGGATGTGCTGTTGCCACTAGGGATAAAATAACCGATGCTTAGCTTAAGGGTGCGCCGTTAGGTCTAATGCATTTGTTTACTTTACGCACATTGCTTAATGCGATTATCCGTTGCTTGCAACTTAATACCAACGGGGAACTCGGATGACAACCTGGCGGTGGATTATTAGTCATAGATGCTATTGGATAACGGTCTATGTATTTTGTCGTAATGCCCACATGAATATCATAGTAATCATCATGTCATATATATGCATTGTCATGCGCTCAATATTTTGTCAATTGCCCAGCTGTAATTTGTTCACCCAGCATGTTAGTTATCTTTTATGGAGAAACACCACTAGTGAACTGTGGACCCCGGTCCATTCTTTTACACTGATAATACAACCAACTGCAAATATTGTTCCTTTTTACTCTCTGCAATTTACTACTGTTTTCCACACCATATGTTTAATCCTTTGTTTTCAGCAAGCCGGTGAGATTGACAACCTCACTGTTTCGTTGGTTCAAAGTAGTTTGATTGTGCTGTGTGCAGATTCCACGTTGGTGATCGAGTAAACGGCGCCACCAACAACCTTCAGAAGTGATTTCTTGCTCCTACTGGTTGATTAAACCTTGGTTTCATACTGAGTGAAACTGCTGCTACACTGCATCATACCTTCCTCTTGGGATCTCCCAAGGAACGTGTGATCCACACAATCAAGCATATTTTCTGGCGCCGTTGCCGGGGAGCAAGAGGATTTCTGCAAGGGGAGTTTCACGCTTCCAATCTCTTTACTTTGTTATTGTCTTGCTTAGTTTATTTTTATCTAGTCTTGTTTGCTTTATTTATAAAAAAAAGTTTTCTGCATCTAGTTTATTTCAGTTTGTTATTATGTCTAGTTGTTTACTTAATATCAATGGCTTCTCTCTTTGAAACAAAATCTTGTTGGCTAAGTGGGTTCATGGAGGAACAACAAAATTATTATAAGGAATACCGCTTATCTCAAAAGGGGAAACATCTATGGGAACAAATAAGTAGATTGAATTATTTTGCTAAGAACTTGTGCTCTACTTATGATGAATCCTACTGCTTTAATGAATCTTTATGTTGTAGAAGGCATAAACACCTCCGTTTCCAATGTGATTATAATGATAATGAAACCTTGGCTGCTTATGCTAAAGGAAACTATGACTTTGTTAATCTTGAACAAATTGAAGAATTTTTTGTTTATAAGGGTGCCTATGAAATTGCTGGTTATATTCATGATGATGATGCTCCTTGTAAAACTGAGAATTTTGCTATACTTGGTTACTGCCTTGAATATTACAATGATAATCCTTATATCACTAAATTTCTTGAGAAAACTTATTCTCCAGAACAACTTGCTTCTTTTCAGGGACATTTGGAAGAAGAAATTGCTGAAACTGTGATCTCATTGGATGAAAAAGAGGAGAAGAGTGAAGAACAAAAGGAGGATCTACCTCCTAAAGATAGTAACTCTTTAACTCTTACATTATATGATTACCCTCTGATACGTCTCAAACGTATCTATAATTTTTGATGTTCCATGCTTGTTTTATACCAATTGCTACATGTTTTGCATCTACTTTATATCACTTTTATACATTTTTTGGGACTAACCTATTAACAAGATGCCGAAGTGCCTGTTCCTGTTTTCTGCTGTTTTTGTATTCCAGAAAAGCTAGTCTGGAAATATTCTCGGAATTGGACGAAACTACACGGGGGTGCCTATTTTTCCAGAACACGCCTGACGGAGCAAAGGAGGAGCAGAGGAGGGCCACCAGGAGGCCACACGCCACCATGGCGCGGGCCCCCTTCTGCCGCGCCATGGGGTGGTGTGGGCCCCTCGGGGGTCCGCAGCCGCCGCCCTTTCGCCTACTTATTCCCCCCGACGCGAAAACCCTAAGTACCGGAGCAAATATCCACGAAAAGTTCTAGAGATGCCGCCGTCGTCAACCCTAGCTCGGGAGGGTTTAGAACCTCTTCCCGGCACCCTGCCGGAGAGGGGAATCATCACCGAAGGCTTCTACATCGCCATGCCTGCCTCCGGAGTGATGCGTGAGTAGTTCATCCTTGGACTACGGATCCATAGCAGTAGCTAGATGGTTGTCTCTCCACTTTGTGTCATCATGTTTAGATCTTGTGAGCTGCCCTACATGATCAAGATCATATTATTGTAATGCTACATGTTGTGTTTGCTGGGATCCGATGAATATTTAATATTATGTCAAGTTGATTATCAATCTATCCTATATGTTATTTAAGATCTTGCATGCTTTCCGTTACTCGTAGATGCTTTGGCCAAGTAGATGTTTGTAACTCCAAGAGAGAGTATTTATGCTAGATAGTGGGTTCATGTCTCCGTTTAACCTGGGACAGTGACAGAAAGTTCTAAGGTTGTGGATGTGCTGTTGCCACTAGGGATAACCTAACGATGCTATGTCCACGGACATATGTGTTTGTTTACATTATGCACTTTACTTAATGCAATTATCTGTTGCTTGCAACTTAATACCAACGGGGGACTCGGATGACAACCCGGCGGTGGATTATTAGTCATAGATGCTGTTGGATAACGATCTATGTATTATGTCGTAATGCCCAATTAAATATCATAGTAGTCAACATGTCATGTATATGCATTGTCATGCGCTCACTATTCGTCAATTGCCCAGCTGTAATTTGTTCACCCAACATGTTAGTTATCTTTTATGGAGAGACACCACTAGGGAACTGTGGACCCCGGTCCATTCTTTTACACTGATTAAACAACCACAAACTGCAAACTGTTCCTTTTTCATTCTCTGCAATTTAATACTCATTTTCCACACCATACGTTTAATCCTTTGTTTTCAGCAAGCCAGTGAGATTGACAACCTCACTGTTTCGTTGGGGCAAAGTAGTTTGATTGTGTTGTGTGCAGATTCCACGTCAACAGTCCAGACTCCCTGCGACAGGTATTTTTCTGGCGCCGTTGACAACCTTCTGAAAAGTTGCTGCTCCTACTGGTTCGATAACCTTGGTTTCTTTCTGAGGGAAAACTTGCTGCTGACTACATCATACCTTCCTCTTGGGGTCTCCCAACGAATGTGTGTTTCACGTCATCAAGCTATTTTTCTGGCGCCGTTGCCGGGGAGTAGAAGTTCTTCAGGAAGCTCTCTGTCTCCCGTCAACAGCTCTATTTTTCTGGCGCCGTTGCCGGGGAGATAGCAGTCTTCTGCAAGGGGAGTTTCACGCTTCCAATCTCTTTACTTTGTTTTTGTCTTGCTTAGTTTATTTTATTTTATCTTGTTTGCTTTCAATTATCAAAAACACAAAAAAAATAGTTACTTGCATCTAGTTTACTTTCAAGTTATTTTCTGTACTGTCTTTATTTCTGTTAAAATGAGTACTCCTGAGAACACTAAGTTGTGTGATTTCACTAGCACGAACAACAATGATTTCATATGCACACCTATTGCTCCACCTGCTGCTTCAGCAGAATTTTATGAAATTAAACCTGCACTTTTAAATCTTGTTATGAAAGAGCAATTTTCAGGTGTTAGTACTGATGATGCTGCTATTCACCTTAATAACTTTGTTGAACTTTGTGAAATGCAAAAGCTCAAGGAAGTAGATGGTGATATTATTAAACTGAAACTTTTTCCTTTCTCCTTGAGAGGACGTGCTAAAGAATGGTTGCTATCTTTGCCTAGAAATAGTATTGATTCATGGACTAAATGCAAAGATGCTTTCATTGGAAAATATTATCCTCCTGCTAATATTATTTCTTTGAGAAGTAGCATAATGAATTTTAAGCAATTTGATAATAAACATGTTGCTCAAGCATGGGAGAGAATGAAATCATTGGTTAAAAATTGTCCCACTCATGGACTGACTACTTGGATGATCATCCAAACCTTCTATGCAGGATTAAATTTTTCTTCAAGGAATTTATTGGATTCGGCTGCTGGAGGTACCTTTATGTCCATCACTTTGGGTGCTGCAACAAAGCTTCTTGATGATATGATGATTAATTATTCTGAGTGGCACACCGAGAGAGCTCCAACAGGTAAGAAGGTAAATTCTGTTGAGGAAACCTCCTCCTTGAGTGCCAAAGTTGATACTATTATGTCTATGCTTGCAAATGGTCAAACACATGTTGATCCAAATAATGTTCCTTTAGCTTCTTTGGTTGCTCAAGAAGAGCATGTTGACGTGAACTTCATTAAAAATAATAATTTCAACAACAATGCTTATAGGAATAATTTTGGTAATAGCAATTATAGGCCCTATCCTTCTAATAGTGGCAATGGTTATGGAGATTCCTATGGTAGAACAAGAATGCCTAGTGAGGAAAGGATGCTAGAAATTGAAAAGGCCACTAAATTTTTAATGCAAAAGCAATATGAGCAAAACCAACTGTTTACTAGGACTATGGATGAACAATCTGCTATGCTAAAAAATATAAGCCATCAACTTGAGAATTTGAATAGGGAGATTTCTGGTTTGCAAGGTAAAATTTCTCATGCTGAAACTTGTATTTCATTGATGTCAGAAACACAATCCTCTTTGATTAATAAGATGGCAGCTAAGCCCGAAACAATTGAGAGTAATACCTTTGCCGTAGCCAATGCTATACAAGTTAAAATTGATAACAATGTGAGGATGTTAGCTGAATTGCATGCTAGATGGGAAAGAGAGGATGAAATTGCTAGAAAGAATAATATTGCTAGAGTTTATACTATTACCACTTCTGAAAATGCTTCAAACTCAAGTGTTAACAAACCTCCTACCATTAATGGCAAGATAGTTCGTGTTGGTAATGTTTCCACTTCTATTGCAAAATGTCCTAAATTGCCTGATAACTCCGAAACTGTCCTTGATAAAGATGCTGAAATTTCTAGCAATAAGGAAGAGAATAATTCCATTACTTTTGATGATAATGACTTTGATTTTGATGGTTGCAATATTTCTGAAGTAATTAAGTTCTTGCAAAAGCTAGCTAGAAGTCCTAATGCTAGTGCTATAAACATGGCTTTTACTAAACATATTACTAATGGTCTCATACAAGTTAGGGAAGAGAAATTAAAGCATGAAGCTTATATCCCTAGGAAGTTAGAAGATGGTTGGGAGCCCATCATTAAATTGAAATTGAATGACTTTGATTGCAATGATTTGTGTGACCTTGGTGCTAGTATTTCTGTTATGCCTAAAAGATTATATGATATGCTTGTTTAGCACCTTTGGAAAATTGTTATTTGGATGTTCACCTTGTTGATTCTACTATTAAAAAACCTTTGGGAAGAATTGATGATGTTCTTATCATGGTTAACAACAATTATGTCCCCGTTGATTTTATTGTCTTGGATATTGAGTGCAATCCATCATGCCCTATTGTGTTGGGAAGACCTTTTCTTAGGACTGTAGGTGCTATTATTGATATGAAAGAAGGGAATATAAAATATCAATTTCCTCTCAAGAAAGGTATGGAACACTTTCCTAGGAAGAAGATTAAGCCACCTTATGATTCTATTGTTCGAACAAACTACAATGTTGATGCTTCTTCACTTGGTAATACTTGATGCATGCTTTGTGCCTAGCTAAAAGGCGTTAAAGAAAAGCGCTTATGGGAGGCAACCCATTTTATTTTTCTGCAATTTTTCTTTTATTGAGTCAAGGAGTTTGTTTACTTCTCTAGCAACTCTTTTGTATCTTTATTTTCTCGCATTGTTGTGCCAAGAGTAGCCTCTAATGATAAGATGATGCTTAATTTTGATTGCTGCGTAGAAACAGATTTTTGCTGTTCACTGTACGAAATTCCTAAAATCACCAGATTGTTAAAAAAATCTGAATTTTTTTGTGCGTAATATTTATGAATGTCTGAAACTTTCATTAGTTCAGAGTTTCTTGATCTGAGCGTCGTAAGTGCCTCGAAATTTTTTGTCTTTGCGGACTGTTCTGTTTTAGACAGATTATGCCTTTTTATTTTTCGCATTCTCTCTTTTACTAGTGTTGAGTGAAATTCTTTTTTTTGGGTGGAAGTGCTTCACATAACATCAGTGGCTGTAGCTAATGTTTAAAGTAACAAATCATATTGCGTCTTTACAGAACATGTGAATTTTTGATTATGCACTAACCCTCTAATGAGATCTACTTTGAGTTTGGTGTGACGGAAGTTTTCAAGGGTCAAGAGAGAAGGATGATATAATAGGATCAAGAAGAGTGAAGAGCTTAAGCTTGGGGAGGCTCCCATGGATCTCCCCAGCATATTTCAAGAAGACTCAAGCGTCTAAGCTTGGGGATGCCCAAGGCATCCCCTTCTTCATCGTCAAAATTATCAGGTCATCTCTAGTGAAACTATATTTTAATTCTTTCACATCATATGTCGGGGGAATACTTTCTGGATTAACCCGCGGCCCAGTGCAACTTACTTTACTCGCACGGACAAAGGCCCACTTGGGAGCAAGCCCAATATTGAACCGCCATAAGGGGAAAGATCTAGAAGACATATCCCGGAGGACGTGAAGACCAAGTAGTCTCCGAGTAGGCCTCTGTGGACATATTCCTTGTGGGGAAAGTTTCCTTTGTAACCTAGCGAGCCTCTGTGTATATAAAGAGGACTCGCAGGACTTAGAACGGGTCAAGTTATCAAGCCCTAAACCCTAGCTCATACGGCGAGTACCAGATCGGATCGCCTCCATTGTAACACCTTGATTATCATATCAATACCAATTTAGGGTAGGCAGGAAGTAGGTCTTTTACCTCACATTGAGGGGGCCGAACCTGGGTAAATCTGTGTTGATCTTTGTTCCTGCGATCCCAAGCTCGGAGATGCTTGACTCGCATAATCCCACACCTACGAAGTCATCTATGACACCTGACGTGACAAACCCACGACAGTTGGCGCCCACCGTGGGGCCTGCGGTCAAGAGCGTCACGTTCCGCGCAGGATCCATGAAGGGAGCTGAAGATCTTGTTGTTGGCCGTATCATCACGGTCAATGGCACGCCCCTCATCGACGATTCAAGCTGGGGTCGGAAGCAGATTATTTGGAAACTGGCCACGTCACCCCGTTTGGATCCATCAACGTCTTCGTCGGCTTCATCGGTGGCAGGTCCGTTAGATCGGTCCAAGAAGGCGATCCAATAGAAGAAGTCGCCGACGACGGGGAAGAATCCGTGGAAAGCATGGACTCGCAAGAATTTGGGTCCACCATGCCTGCCTTTGAAGAAAGTTGCTGGGGTTACCCGCCAGAAATCACATCATCACCAGATCAAGAGATAGCACAAGTCGCGGTTTACATGGCTGGAGGAGCAGGTGCATCAGGAACTGCTGGAGAAACCGAGGCATCGGCACCCCCAAGCAACCCACTTCTTGTACCTGTGTCAGCCACGAACTCCGCCCTCCGTGCAACAGAAATTGAGGCCGTCAGGGCCGAGCTCCTGTATGAGGTTCGAAGGATAGAAGAAGAGCGCCGCAGGCTCGATCAGGTAAACCAAGGAATCCAACAGGAACGGCAGAGAGTAGCCGCGCTGGCTGCGACTCAACAACAGGTTGACCCGCAAACACAGCTGCGCACGACTCAACCAACAGTGGAAATCCTGCTCACTCCAGCCGCAGCAGCGGGAATCCAGACGACTGCGGAAGGAAGGGTACCGACAAATCAAGTGACCCAGCAACAACCAAGGAGATTTCACACCCCACAGGGCCATTATCAGAACCCTGTTGATAATATGTATGCTGCGGCTAATATCTTGACTCAGATGGTACCAACAGGCGATGACCCGGTCAATGCTGAGGCACGGCGCGCGATTCAGATGTTAAGTACGGCAGTCCTGCAACAAGCCAATAGGGCGGAAGCCGAAGCACAGCTGCCCCTTGTACCAGCCAATCATAGGATCACAGCAGAAAGAAGCGTCCAGAGCAGGCCACCAGAGAACGTGTCAGGAGTCGCACAGAGGCGGCAGGAGCAAGTCGCAGAAGCGCATGCGAATGCAACATTGATGCAAAGGCGGCCCGCAGATAACCCCGCAGGCGCGACCACAGCCCTGTCCTCGCGACTCAAGGGACCGGCATGTTTCACTGAGAAGATCAGGTCGGAACCTTTTCCTGAAGATTTCAAGGGGCCACGCAAGGTGGCAAACTATAATGCCAGCATGGATCCAACCACTTGGCTCAACAATTATGAGATGGGTATGAGCATCCTAAATGCATCTGAAGAGATCTGCGCATGCTACCTAAACATGATACTGGAAGGAGCAGCGCACATGTGGCTGCAAAATTTTCCTCCCAACTCTATAAATACTTGGGAGGAACTGAAGGATGCCTTCATTAAAAACTTCCAAGGAACTTGCAAGCGACTCTGCAATATAGAAGATTTAGAGCGTTGTGTCCAGAAGGAAGGCGAATCAAGTCGCCATTGGATGAAAAGGGTGGCAGAAATAATACACTCCTCAGATAATATACCACCAAGCTCAGCCATCGTGGTGATGGAGAAAAACCTCAGCGAGGTGATGGCTGCGGCTAACAAATATGCCAGCTCAGATAAAACCAGAGACGCGTCAGACGGAGAAGAAGAGGAGGTTGCTGCAAAAGGAAAGAAAAACTCCAACAAGCCCCAGCAGCAGCAAACGAGCCACAACAACACGAGTCAAAACAAACGCAAAAGCGAAGATGGTCACTCAGGGCTCGTCGCCAATACGCGTGGAGGGTTCAGAGGCCAGCGTGGAAGGGGCCGAGGATACGGCTCCCGTCCAATCAATATGCAAGAAGTTTTCAACCGGCCATGTGACCTTCATGTGACAGGTGATGGACGGCCAGCGGACCATACCAAGGCGCAATGCCATTATTACAAAAAGTGGAAAGAAGAGAGCCAACACAACGGGGGAATTCCCATGAAGGAAACCCTAGTGCGGCTCATAACACAAACATTGGGCAGCACGGTGCGAGTAACCCCAGGCAGACGGGGCAGTATCACACAATAGTTATCGATACCTCCAAAAGAGAAGAGAAATTGAGCCGCAGAAGTCAGCAGGTGAACGCCGTGATACCAGCAACACCCAATTGGTTAAGGTGGTCAGAACACGCAGTAACCTGGAGTCGCGACGATCACCCGCCACAAGTACGGGAACCTGGCAAGTTGGCACTGGTTGTGGCGCCGTACGTTGCAGGATACAAGCTGACCAAGTGCTTATGGATGGGGAAGCAGCATTAATATCTTATATTACGATACGTTCCAGCGTCTAGGACTCAAGGATTCCAGCCTGCAGCCCACGTCAACAGTATTTCACGGCATTGTCCCAGGAAGGTCCGCACGACCAGTGGGGAAAATAACCCTAGGGGTAACTTTTGGAACAGAAGAGAACTTTAGAAGTGAATTCCTAAGCTTCGAAGTGGTAAAATTCCAGAGCCCATATCACGCCTTGTTTGGAAGAACGGCCTTTGCTAAGTTTATGGCCAGGCCATGCTACGTGTACCTACAGTTGAAGATACCAGGACCAAAAGGGGTCATCACAGTGTACGGAGATAGAGAAAAAGCAATAGAATGTGAGAAAGGAGATGCGGCTTTCGCAGAATCCGCCTGTGCCGCGGAAGAACTAAAAGGTTATAAGTCGCAGGTGGACCCAAACGATATGAGTGTGGTTACCACGCCATCTGCCGAGCCACCAATGAAATTCAAAGCGGCCCAGGACACTAAGCAGATAAATCTTGTTCCTGGCGACTCATCCAAGCAAACTAGCATTGGAGCACACATGGAAGAAGAGCAGGAGAAGGCCCTCGTCGCTTTTCTCCAGGAAAATAAAGACATCTTCGCATGGAAGCCGTCAGATATGCCAGGGGTACCAAGAGAATTAGCAGAACATAGCCTCAAAGTGAACCCTGCGGCTAAACCAGTGAAGCAGCCACTACGGCGTTTTCATGATGACAGGAGAAAGGCAATAGGAGAGGAAATAGCTCGCTTGCTGGCTGCAGGATTCATCACAGAGGTATACCATCCGGAGTGGGTGGCAAACCCAGTATTGGTTATGAAAAAGAACGGTACATGGCGAATGTGCGTTGATTACACCAGTCTTAACAAAGCTTGTCCAAAGGATCCATTTGCTTTGCCACGAATCGACCAAGTGATTGATTCAACTGCTGGGTGCGAGCTGTTATGCTTTTGGATGCCTATTCAGGCTACCATCAAATCAAATGAAGAAGGAGGACCAAGAAAAGACGTCCTTCATAACACCCTTTGGAGCTTTTTGTTATGTCAGCATGCCCTTTGGGTTGAAGAACGCAGGTGCGACTTACCAAAGATGCATTCAGAATTGTCTACATGAGCAAATAGGTCGCAACGTTCACGCCTATGTGGATGATATTGTGGTTAAGTCGCAAGTTAGCCAGGATCTCATTAGTGACCTGACAGAGACATTCACAAATCTCAGAAAATAAACATGAAGCTCAACCCCACAAAGTGTGTCTTTGGGTACCAGCAGGAAAGCTATTGGGATTCATAGTATCAGAGAGGCATTGAGGCCAACCTGACAAGATAAAGGCCGTGATGGATCTCCAAAAGCCAGAAAAATAAAAGATGTGCAGCGACTTACCGGTGCGTAGCAGCTTTGAGTCGCTTTATATCAAGATTGGGAGAGAAAGCACTACCTTTGTACAGACTGTTGAAAAAATCAGACACCTTCGTTTGGGACGCAGAGGCTGACGAAGCTCTGACAGCCTTGAAACATCAATTGACAAATGCTCCAGTTCTGGCGGCTCCAAAGGATAAAGAGCCAATGCTACTATATATAGCGGCAAATTCCCGTGCTGTGAGTGCTGTCATGGTTGTGGAGAGACAAGAAACAGGAAAGGAATACCCTGTCCAGAGACCAGTATATTACGTGAGCGAAGTCCTCACAGCTTCCAAACAGCGTTACCCACAGTGGCAGAAGTTGGTGTTTGGAGTGTTCATGGCGAGTCGCAAGCTGAAGCACTACTTCCAAGAGCATCCAATAACTGTGGTTAGTTCAGCACCATTGGCAGATATCATTCGTAATCGAGAAGCTACTGGAAGAGTCGCTAAGTGGGCGATCGAGTTGGGACCACATCACATCAGCTACGAGCCGCGACATCAATTAAGTCGCAAGCCCTTGCAGATTTTATTAACGATTGGACAGAAATCCAAGTCGCTCCTAGCATGGCAGAAACCAAATACTGGACCATGCATTTTGATGGGTCAAGACAGTTGCAAGGCTCGGGGGCTGGAGTTGTTCTAACATCTCCCAAGGGAGACAAGCTGCGGTATGTGCTACAGATACACTTCAACTGCACAAATAACGTGGCGGAGTACGAGGCACTGCTTCATGGTCTACGTATAGCAAAGGAGATGAACATCAGTCGCATACGCTGTTTTGGCGATTCAGACTTGGTGGCACAGCAGGTCTCGGAACGTGGGACAGCAAGGATGCGAACATGGCTGCATATAGAGAGAGGTGGACAGAATTGCTGGACATTTCACTGGATACCAAGTTGAACATATTGATCGGAGACAAAACGAAGCTGCGGATGCCCTGTCTCGGCTTGGATCCAATAGACAGTCAGTCCCACCCAATGTTTTCCTGGATGAACTGCACAATCCATCAGTCAAACCTCCAGCAGAATTGACATTGCAGAGCCAGAGGATGATTCAACTTTAGTCGCAGCCCTGCATGAACAGCCAGGATGGACAGAGCCATACATGGCATATTTAAGTCGCGGAGTGCTGCCGGACGATGAAATTGAGGCGCGCAAAATCATACGACGATCAAAGGCCTATACAATCATCAACAATGAATTATACAAGCGCAGTGTATCAGGAGCATTCCAAAGATGTGTCTCACCAGAAGAGGGACGAAAAATCTTGCACGAAATTCATTCAGGCGATTGTGGCCATCATGCTTCGTCAAGATCTTTGGTGGCAAAGGCGTTCCGACATGGATTCTTCTGGTTAACAGCATTAGCAGACGCAGAGCAAATTGTCAGAGTGTGCGATGGATGTCAAAGATACGCTAGGCAAGATCATATGCCAGCCAAGCACTTCGCACAATACCCATCACATGGCCTTTTGCCGTATGGGGTTTTGACATGGTAGGGCCTTCAGACGGTCTTCAAACGGAAAAACTCACCTCTGGTCATGGTGGACAAATTCACAAAGTGGATAGAAGCAGAACCTGTGGGAGATTGCGAGGCTGAAACAGCAGTCAAGTTCTTGAAGAAGGTCATATTCCGCTTCGGTACCCCCATAGTATCATTACAGACAATGGGAGCAACACCTCTGAAGGGGCTACACAGATATTTTGCGCAGACAATGGGATAAGATTGGACCTCACGTCAGTAGCACACCCGCAGAGCAATGGACAAGCTGAGCGAGCTAACCAGGAAATTCTCCATGGAATTAAGCCGCGCCTTATTGAAAAGGTCGAAGCATCTCCAGGATGTTGGGTGGAAGAACTGCCAGCAGTACTGTGGAGCTTAAGAACAACCCCTAACAGATCCACAGGATTTACACCATATTTCATGGTCTATGGAGCAGAAGCAGTCATGCCCAGCGATATCATACATGATTCACCAAGAGTTGCGGCTTACATCGAGACAGATAATGAGATAGCTCGGCAAGACTCGGTGGACACATTAGAAGAGGTTAGAGACTTGGCAGCATCAAGGTCAGCGTATATCAACAAGACTTGCGACGCTATCATGCCAGACGCATCAAAACCCGCACCTTTCAAGAAGGCGACCTAGTACTGCGACTTAAACAAGATCACAAGGGAATGCATAAGCTGTCCTCTCCATGGGAAGGACCCTACATCATCAGCAAGAAGCTAAACAATGGGTCGTACTACCTGCTGGATGTAAGGGAAGAAAGCAGCGAACGCCATGATTTCGAGGATCGTCTCGAGGCACCTCGCCCTTGGAACGTCGCACACCTGCGACCGTACTATACATAAGAAAAGGCTAATCAGAGCCAAGCATCATCCTTTCCAGCTTTATAGCTGAGTATCATCACAGCCACTCAGGGCTAGAACTTCAACTTTGGTCGCCACCTAGGCGCGACCTATGCAACATCTGATCGCCACCCAGGCGCGATCGACCCTTGTATCAGAAACCGGCTGCCACCTAGGCGCGGCCGTAAACTTTGTATCATCTCTGGTCGCCACCTAGGCGCGACCGACCCCATGTATCACCATGGATCGCCACCTACGCGCGATCCAACCCTATGTATAACACTCGGTTGCCACCTAGGCGCGACCTTATGTGTCATCATAATCAAAGCTTATCATAGCTTAGCCTATCATGGCAATATCATTATGTTTCTTGGGGTCTTTGTTACCCTGAAACAGCCATTTATTGGCAATTATCAAATTTACCTTAAGTTGGATTGCTACTCGCATTATGTGGCCAAAGTACTGGGGTGTGGCGTCAATCGAGCTTGATTGCCTATCATGGCCGCTCTCGACCCTGAACACACATGTTCCTAGGAAATACTGAGTCGCGCGAGTGCCCACTTAAGGATTCAGATGGCCTAACTAGAGGTCGATGTACTGCTTATAGTACGGCAACACCAATTACAATTACTTGTACTTAACAATTGTTTTATTCATGATATCAAGTTACAGGTGATGACCTTCAGAGTTCTCTGAGAAGAATTGAGATGATTACCACATAACATCCTCTCAATCCTTGGGGGCTACATCATATTATCATCAAAAATTTGAAGATGGTCGTCATCAAGTTCTGAAGCTATCAGGATACTCTAACAAAGAAGCTCACGAAGTCAGATGATCTTCCAGGTGCGAGTCAAGGCCAAACTTGCACAATTATAAGCCGCGAAACAAGGAAAAGCGCGGCCTAAGCATTCAAGATCAAGAAATACTATGAAGTTCAGGCCACGCTTGGGGGCTAATGTCGGGGGAATACTTTCTGGATTAACCCGCGGCCCAGTGCGACTTACTTACTCGCACGGACAAAGGCCCACTTGGGAGCAAGCCCAATATTGAACCGCCATAAGGGGAAAGATCTAGAAGACATATCCCGGAGGACGTGAAGACCAAGTAGTCTCCGAGTAGGCCTCTGTGGACATATTCCTTGTGGGGAAGTTTCCTTTTGTAACCTAGCGAGCCTCTGTGTATATAAAGAGGACTCGCAGGACTTAGAACGGGTCAAGCTATCAAGCCCTAAACCCTAGCTCATACGGCGAGTACCAGATCGGATCGCCTCCATTGTAACACCTCGATTATCATATCAATACCAATCTAGGGTAGGCAGGAAGTAGGTCTTTTACCTCACATTGAGGGGGCCGAACCTGGGTAAATCTGTGTTGATCTTTGTTCCTGCGATCCCAAGCTCGGAGATGCTTGACTCGCATAATCCCACACCTACGAAGTCATCTATGACACCTGACGTGACAAACCCACGACATCATATGTGCTTTTCTTGGAGCGTCAGTTTGTTTTTTATTTTCAGTATTGCATTTTTATTTTTCAATAAGGCTTGACTGGACCCTAGCATTTCTTGATTGGGAGAGAGTCATGCTCCGCTTTTTCATGAGAATACTCCTATTCTTCACTTATATTTGTTGAGTATTCATATCTAGCGCTGTTCAGCTTTTAGCTCTTGTTTTCATGTATCTCTTGTCAGAGCTATTAGCTTTCTTTTGTAGAAAGTACTCTCTTGCTTTACTTATATTTGTTTGGAGAGTTGATGAAATAAATTGATTGGTGTTTGGTTGGTTCAGAAAATGTTGCATGTGGTAATTGGTATAAGGAAAAACTTGCTTAATCTTGTAGATCACTAAAATGGATAACTTGATGCTTGTCAATTGTTTTGAGTTAACAAGTAGATCATGATTAAATTGTGCATCACATTAGTTAAGCCTATTAGTGAAGAACTACCGTAAAGCTTGTTGAAAATTTGGTTTGCATCAGTGGTACCTCTAAGTTCTAGATATTTTCTAATAACAGGGTTTGGTTAACAAGGAAGACGGTATGAAGTCTTATAACGTTTGCAATATGTTTGTCATATAAAACTTGGTGTACGGGTTGATATTCTTGTTTGCTTACATAACCTTGCTAGCCTAAACTCTGTACTGAGAGGGAATGCTTCTCGTGCATCCAAATCCTTGAGCCAAAATCCATGCCATTTGTGTCCACCATAACTACCTATATGTGGTATTTCCTCGCCACTCCAAGTAAATTTTTCATGTGCTACCTTTAAATTATTCAAAATGTTATTATTCCCTTTTTGTGTCAATGTTTACTAGCTCATGAGGAATTAGTGTGGTTATTCTTTATTCTATTTGTCGAGTGGACTTTTACACATGGACTAGTGGCATATACATCCGCTTATCCAATAACTTGCAAAAAGAGCTGGCAACGGGGTGCCCAGTCCCAATTAATTACAACTTTAACCAATTAATTCTCTTCACACTTTTGCCCTGATTCATCAGTAAGCAATGACAAACAGTGAAATACCTGAATGTGTGTAAACCAAAGAGAAAGAGGGATGATCTGCCTTGCTGGTAGAAATAACGTCCTTCATGGGAGCCGCTCTTAAAAGTCCGTTCGACAGGTAGAATACTGTTCTCACCCGCTACCATTCGTTCACAATTAACAAACACCTCTCAAAAATAGATACTCCTCCATGGTATGTGATTGATGGAAGGCACCCGAGGATTCGGTTAGCCATGGCTTGTGTTAGCAAGGTTGGGAGGAGTATCAAATATTTTATGCAATCTCTATATGCCTTCAAAAACCTAAAAGCTCTAGCACATGATTTAATCCCTGCTTCCTTCTGCGAAGGGCCTTTCTTTTACTTTTATGTTGAGTCAGTTTTCCTATTCTTTCTGTCTTCCACAAACAAACACTAGTGTCAACTTTGTTACAACATGCGTTATATGCAATGTATTGGACTTGTTATACTACTTTGTGTTGACAATATCCATGAGATAAATATGTTGAAAGTTGAAGCAAATGCTGAAACTAAATTCTTCCTTTGTGTTGATTAAATACCGTTTTTAGAAACTATTGCTTTATGAGTTAACACTTATGCAAAACTATTTGATGCTTGTCTCGAAAGTACTATTCATGAAAACGTTTAGCTTGTGTGATTCATTGTTTACTCATTATCTATTTGATAGCAAATTATAGACCATTGACTTGGATCACTTCATTCATTTACATGTGCCTTGCAATATTATAAGATCAAGATTATGATAGTAGCATGTCACCTCAAAAATTATCTTGTTTTTATCGTTTACCTACTCGAGGACTGATACGTCTCCAACGTATCCATAATTTCTGCTGTTCCATGCTTATATTATACCATTTGCTACATGTTTTATATACACTTCATATCACTTTTATGCATTTTCTGGGACTAACCTATTAACAAGATGCCACAGTGCCAGTTCCCTGTTTTCTGCTGTTTTTGGTTTCAGAAAGTTACTTCTGGAAATATTCTCGGAATTGCACGAAACAAAAGGCCAAGTCCCTATTTTTCCAACACGTACACGGAGTCCGAAGGAGAGACGAAGAGCCACGAGGTGGCCAAACCATAGGCCGGGCGGCAGGGGCCCACCGCGCCGCCTGGTGGTTTGGGCCCCTCGGGGGTCCGCCGACATCGCCCCTTCGCCTATTTATTCCCCGAGACGTGAAAACCCTAAAACACCGAGCCTTTCATCCAGAACATATTCGCTGCCGCCGCCGTCGTCAACCCTAACTCGGGGGGTTCTGAAGCTCTTCCCGGCACCCTGCCGGAGAGGGGAATCATCACCGGAGGGCTCTACATCGCCATGCCCGCCTCCGGAGTGATGCGTGAGTAGTTCATCCTTGGACTATGGGTCCATAGCAGTAGCTAGATGGTTGTCTTCTCCACTTGTGCCATCATGTTTAGATCTTGTGAGCTGCCTATCATGATCAAGATCATCTTATTGTAATGCTACATGTTGTGTTTGCTGGGATCTGACTTATATTGATACCTATGTGGAGCTGAATATTATATTATCATGTCTATGTCATTTGTGATCTTGCATGCTCTCCGTTACTTGTTGAAGCCTTGGCCAAGTGAATACTTGTGACTCCAAGAGGGGGTATTTATGCATGATAGTTGGGTTCAACCTCTATTTAACCTGGGATAGTGACAGCAAGTTCTAAGGTTGTAGATGTGTTGTTGCCACTAGGGGTAAAACAGCAATGCTTTATTCAAGGATGAATGTATTGTTTACATTACGCACATTACTTAATGCAATTGTCTGTTGCTTGCAACTTAATACTGGAAGGGGTACGGATGTTAACCGGAAAGTGGACTATTTAGGCATAGATGCATGCTGGATAGCGGTCTATGTACTTTGTCGTAATGCCCAAATGAATCTCATAGTAGACACCACAACTCACACATGCATGTTATATGCACTTATCAATTGTCAATTGCCCAGCTGTAATTTGTTTACCCAGCATGTTAGTTATCTTATTGGAGAGACACCACTAGTGAACTGTGGACCCCGGTCCATTCTTTTACATCTGAAATACAATCTACTGCAATCATTGTTCTCTACTGTTTTATGCAAACAAACATCATCTTCCATACGATACGTTTAACCCTTTGTTTTCAGCAAGCCGGTGAGATTGACAACCTCACTGTTAAGTTGGGGCAAAGTAATTTGATTGTGTTGTGCAGGTTCCACGTTGGCACCGGAATCCCTGGTGTTGCGCCGCACTACACTCCTTCACCAACACCTTCGAAGCAACCTCGTTTTCCTACTGGTTCGATAAACCTTGGTTTCATACTGAGGGAAAACTTGCTGCTGCACTCATCATACCTTCCTCTTGGGGTTCCCAACTGACGTGTGACGTACAAGCATTGTTTCTGGCACTGTTGCCGGGGAGATATTCCCTCGTCAACTTAGCGCTAGCAACACGTTTTCTGGCGCCGTTGCCGGGGAAAACCGAATTGCTTCTGCAAGGGGAGTCTCTCACACCCAATCTCTTTACTTTGTTATTTGTCTTGCTTAGTTTATTTAGTCTTGTTTGCTCTCTTTATCAAAAACACAAAAAAATTAGTTACTTGTTTAATTCGGTTTGATTTTGTTTTTCAAAATGAATGCTCCTGAAGTTGAAGTTCGTTCTTTTAGGCAACTAGGAGGTGAAAATTTGAAAGATGCTTGGTATAGAATTAGTGATGCTCATCATAGATGTACTAAGAAACACTCTACCACTATCCTCCTTAGGAACTTTTATGTTGGTATCTCTAGTTGGTATAGGTATGTTCTAGACACTCTTACAGGTGGAAATTTCTTGGGTACTCCTGCTTTAGAAGCCTGTAATATTATTGAAAGTTTGGTAGGAACACCACCCACTAAAGATATTAAAATTGAGATCACCTTGGAGGATGTTATAAATAAGTTAGACTCTATGGAGAATTTTTTTCCAAATTTTCTTGATTGTATTGGTAAGACTAATGAATCAATAGCCACCATCAATGAAAGAATCACTGTTCTTGAGGATAATAATATCCATGACACCCAAAATCATAGAATTGATGAGTTAGAGGAAGCTATTGAAACCTTAAGTTCAACCTTTACTTCTCTTAAGTCTAAAAAGGAGAAAGTTTATGTGGGTAGAGAGCAAAAGTTTATGTATGTTCCTAAAGTGCCAAAACCAAAGACTCATTATGAGCTTAAAATTGATAAAACTTTTAGTACGGTTAAAGGTAATGAAACACCTCCAGGAACATCTAAGATACCCATTGTTACAAGCTGTGTGTTGGAAGAAGCTTTTGATGATTTGAATGATTTGCCACTTGACAACACTTGATTTTCACTTTCTGCGCCTAGCTGAAAGGCGTTAAAGAAAAGCGCTTATGGGAGACAACCCATCGTTTTTATTTGCTGTTATTTTTGTTTTCTTTGAGTCAAGGAGTTTTGTTACTTCTGTAGCAACTCCTTTGTATCTTTATTTTATCGCAATGTTGTGCCAAGTAAAGTTCTATATTGAAAGTTGATGCAAGATTTGGATTTCTGCGCAGTGACAGATTTTTAGCTGTCACGGATTTGAGCTTATCTCCCTGTAGAAAATTCAAAAAATTCTGAAAAAATCACGCATATTCCTGAGATATGTACGCAACTTTCATTATTTTAGGCCAGATCCATCTGAGCAACTTAAGTGCCTCGAAAAAATTCGTCATTCCAGACTGTTCTGTTTTTGACAGATTCTGCCTTTTGTTTTGCATTCGCTCTTTTACTGTGTTTGTGTGGATTTCTTTGCTCCACAAAGCATTGGTGGCTGTAGCTAATGTCCAGAAGCTTTGGGATTGATTGTATCATTACAGAATATGAGAATTTTTGATTATGCACTAACCCTCTAATGAGAACTGTCTTGAGTTTGGTGTGAAGGAAGTTTTCAAGGATCAAGCGAGAAGGGTGATATTATGTGATCAAGAAGAGTGAAAAGCCTAAGCTTGGGGATGCCCCCGTGGTTCATCCCAACCATATTCAGAGAGACTCAAGCGTCTAAGCTTGGGGATGCCCAAGGCATCCCCTTCTTCATCAACAAACTTATCAGGTCATCTCTAGTGAAACTATATTTTAATTCTTTCACATCTTATGCGCTTTACTTGGAGCGTCTGTGTGTTTTTATTTTTGTTTTTGTTTGAATAAATTCGGATCCTAGCAATCCTTGTGTGGGAGAGAGACACGCTCCGCTTTTTCATGTGAATACTCATGTTCTTCACTTATATTTGTTGAGTATTCTTAACTAGCTACTGCAGTGCTTTTAGCTCCTGTTTTTCATGCATCTCTTCGAGCTGTTAGCACTTGTTTATAAATACTCTCTTGCTGCATTATATTATCATTTGGAGAGTTTATGTTTAAATAAATTGATTGGTGTTTGTTTGGAAGAAAGAAAATGCTACATGTAGTAGTTGGTATTGGAAAAGACATATGCATTCTTGTAGATCATTGTCTTGTTTCGATTTGATACTTTGCAATTGTTTTGAGCTCTCAAGTAGATCATGTTTAAGCTCTTGCATCATGTAGTTAAAGCCTAGTAGTGGAGAACTACCGTAGAGCTTGTTGAGACTTGGGATGCATATTTGTTCTCTCTAAGGTCTAGATATTTTCTGGTAAAATGTTTGAGCAACAAGGAAGACAGTGTAGAGTCTTATAATACTTGCAATATGTTTTTATGTGATTCTTGCTGTACCGGTTTATACTTGTGTTTGCTTCAAACAACCTTGCTAGCCTAAACTCTGTACTGAGAGGGAATGCTTCTCGTGCATCCAAAACTTGAGCCAAAACCCATGCCATTTGTGTCCACCATACCTACCTACTATGTGGTATTTCCTGCCATTCCAAGTAAATATTTCATGTGCTACCTTTAAACTTTATTACTCCTTATTTGTGTCAATGTTTTATAGCTCATGAGGAAGTATGTGGTGTTTTATCTTTCAATCTTGTCATTTACTTCTGACAGACTTTCACCAATGGACTAGTGGCATATACATCCGCTTATCCAATAATTTGCAAAAAGAGCTGGCAACGGGGTGCCCAGCCCCAATTAATTACAACTTTCATTAATAATTCTCTTCACATGTTTTGCCCTGATTTATCAGTAAGCAACTTAATTTGCAAATAGACACTCCTCCATGGTATGTGAATGTTGGAAGGCACCCGAGGATTCGGTTAGCCATGGCTTGTGTAAGCAAAAGGTTGGGAGGAGTGTCATCTATAAAGAAACTAAAATACATGTGTAAACAAAAGAGAAGAGGGATGATCTACCTTGCTGGTAGAGATAACGTCCTTCATGGGAGCCGCTCTTGAAAGTCTGGTTGACAAGGGGGTTAGAGTGCCCACTACCATTCGTTGACAACAACAAACACCTCTCAAATACTTATTTTGTGCTCTCTATATGCTTTCGAAAACTTAAAAAGCTCTAGCACATGATTTAATCCCTGCTTCCCTCTGCGAAGGGCCTATCTTTTACTTTATGTTGAGTCAGTTTACCTACTCCTTTCTATCTTAGAAGCAAACACTTGTGTCAACTTTGTGTGCATTGATTCTTACATGTTTACTTATTGCACTTGTTATATTGCTTTATGTTGACAACTATCCATGAGATATACATGTTACAAGTTGAAAGCAATTGCTGAAACTTAATCATCCTTTGTGTTGCTTCAATGCCTTTTACTTTGAATCTATTGCTTTATGAGTTACCTCTTATGCAAAACTTTTTGATGCTTGTCTTGAAAGTACTATTCATGAAAAGTTTTTGCTTATATGATTCATTGTTTACTCTTTATCTATTTGTTAGCAAACTATAGACCATTGCTTTGAGTCACTTCATTCATGACATGAGCCTTGCAATATATTGATCAAGATTGTGTGAAAGCATGTCTCCTCAGAAATTATTTGTTGTTATCGTTTTACCTACTCGAGGACGAGTAGAACTAAGCTTGGGGATGCTTGATACGTCTCCAACGTATCCATAATTTCTGCTGTTCCATGCTTATATTATACCATTTGCTACATGTTTTATATACACTTCATATCACTTTTATGCATTTTCTGGGACTAACCTATTAACAAGATGCCACAGTGCCAGTTCCCTGTTTTCTGCTGTTTTTGGTTTCAGAAAGTTACTTCTGGAAATATTCTCGGAATTGCACGAAACAAAAGGCCAAGTCCCTATTTTTCCAACACGTACACGGAGTCCGAAGGAGAGACGAAGAGCCACGAGGTGGCCAAACCATGGCGCGCGGCAGGGGCCCACCGCGCCGCCTGGTGGTTTGGGCCCCTCGGGGGTCCGCCGACATCGCCCCTTCGCCTATTTATTCCCCGAGACGTGAAAACCCTAAAACACCGAGCCTTTCATCCAGAACATATTCGCTGCCGCCGCCGTCGTCAACCCTAACTCGGGGGGTTCTGAAGCTCTTCCCGGCACCCTGCCGGAGAGGGGAATCATCACCGGAGGGCTCTACATCGCCATGCCCGCCTCCGGAGTGATGCGTGAGTAGTTCATCCTTGGACTATGGGTCCATAGCAGTAGCTAGATGGTTGTCTTCTCCACTTGTGCCATCATGTTTAGATCTTGTGAGCTGCCTATCATGATCAAGATCATCTTATTGTAATGCTACATGTTGTGTTTGCTGGGATCCGACTTATATTGATACCTATGCTACATGTTGTGTTTGCTGGGATCCGACTTATATTGATACCTATGTGGACCTGGGATAGTGACAGCAAGTTCTAAGGTTGTAGATGTGTTGTTGCCACTAGGGTAAAACAGCAATGCTTTATTCAAGGATGAATGTATTGTTTACATTACACACATTACTTAATGCAATTGTCTGTTGCTTGCAACTTAATACTGGAAGGGGTACGGATGTTAACCAGAAGGTAGACTATTTAGGCATAGATGCATGCTGGATAGCGGTCTATGTACTTTGTCGTAATGCCCAAATGAATCTCATAGTAGACACCACAACTCACACATGCATGTTATATGCACTTATCAATTGTCAATTGCCCAGCTGTAATTTGTTTACCCATCATGTTAGTTATCTTATTGGAGAGACACCACTAGTGAACTGTGGACCCCGGTCCATTCTTTTACATCTGAAATACAATCTACTGCAATCATTGTTCTCTACTGTTTTATGCAAACAAACATCATCTTCCATACGATACGTTTAAACCCTTTGTTTTCAGCAAGCCGGTGAGATTGACAACCTCACTGTTAAGTTGGGGCAAAGTAATTTGATTGCGTCGTGCAGGTTCCACGTTGGCACCGAATCCCTGGTGTTGCGCCGCACTACACTCCTTCACCAGCACCTTCGAAGCAACCTCGTTTTCCTACTGGTTCGATAAACCTTGGTTTCATACTGAGGGAAAACTTGCTGCTGCACTCATCATACCTTCCTCTTGGGGTTCCCAACTGACGTGTGACGTTACAAGCATAGTTTCTGGCACTGTTGCCGGGAGATATTCCCTCGTCAACTTAGCGCTAGCAAGGACGAGTAGGAACTAAGCTTGGGATGCTGATACGTCTCAAACGTATCTATAATTTTTGATGTTCCATGCTTGTTTTATACCAATTGCTACATGTTTTGCATCTACTTTATATCACTTTATACATTTTTTGGGACTAACCTATTAACAAGATGCCGAAGTGCCAGTTCCTGTTTTCTGCTGTTTTTGTATTCCAGAAAAGCTAGTCTGGAAATATTCTCGGAATTGGACGAAACTACATGGGGTGCCTATTTTTCCAGAACACGCCTGACGGAGCAAAGGAGGAGCAGAGGAGGGCCACCAGGAGGCCACACGCCACCAGGGCGCGGGCCACCCTTCTGCCGCGCCCTGGGGTGGTGTGGGCCCCTCGGGGTCTGCAGCCGCCGCCCTTTCGCGTACTTATTCCCCCCGACGCGAAAACCCTAAGTACCGGAGCAAATATCCACGAAAAGTTCCAGAGACGCCGCCGTCGTCAACCCTAGCTCGGGAGGGTTCAGAACCTCTTCCCGGCACCCTGCTGGAGAGGGAATCGTCACCAGAGGCTTCTACATCGCCATGCCTGCCTCCGGAGTGATGCGTGAGTAGTTCATCCTTGGACTACGGGTCCATAGCAGTAGCTAGATGGTTGTCTCTCCACTTTGTGCCATCATGTTTAGATCTTGTGAGCTGCCCTACATGATCAAGATCATATTATTGTAATGCTACATGTTGTGTTTGCTGGGATCCGATGAATATTGAATATTATGTCAAGTTGATTATCAATCTATCTTATATGTTATTTAAGATCTTGCATGCTTTCCGTTACTCGTAGATGCTTTGGCCAAGTAGATGCTTGTAACTCCAAGAGAGAGTATTTATGCTAGATAGTGGGTTCATGTCTCCGTTTAACCTGGGACAGTGACAGAAAGTTCTAAGGTTGTGGATGTGCTGTTGCCACTAGGGATAACCTAACGATGCTATGTCCACGGACATATGTGTTTGTTTACATTACGCACTTTACTTAATGCAATTATCCGTTGCTTGCAACTTAATACCAACGGGGACTCAGATGACAACCCGGCGGTGGATTATTAGTCATAGATGTTGTTGGATAACGATCTATGTATTATGTCGTAGTGCCCAATTAAATATCATAGTAGTCAACATGTCATGTATATGCATTATCATGCGCTCACTATTCGTCAATTGCCCAGCTGTAATTTGTTCACCCAACATGTTAGTTATCTTTTATGTAGAGACACCACTAGTGAACTGTGGACCCCGGTCCATTCTTTTACACTGATTAAACAACCACAAACTGCAAACTGTTCCTTTTCATTCTCTGCAATTTAATACTCATTTTCCACACCATACGTTTAATCCTTTGTTTTCAGCAAGCCAGTGAGATTGACAACCTCACTGTTTCGTTGGGGCAAAGTAGTTTGATTGTGTTGTGTGCAGATTCCACGACAACAGTCTAGACTCCCTGCGACAGCTATTTTTCTGGCGCCGTTGACAACCTTCTGAAAAGTTGCTGCTCCTACTGGTTCGATAACCTTGGTTCTTTCTGAGGGAAAACTTGTTGCTGACTACATCATACCTTCCTCTTGGGGTCTCCCAACGAACATGTGTTTCACGTCATCACCCTCCATGCCTACTTAAGGAGGAAGAATGTTATATTGTTGAATGTCATGATTCTATTGAAATATCTCCTTTTGATAAATTTGAAGTAACAAACTCCTTGACTCAAGTAGAAAAGGAAATTGCAGAAAGTAAAAATGTGCTCTCTAATGTTATATATGATAATGCTCTTGATGATGGTCCTATATTGGCTAATGATATTTATTATACTATTATTGTCAAAAGTGGGTTTGATAACCCCACTGTTTTTGAGCTTAATAAAAATTATGTGTTTGTAGATCATGAAAAGCATGCTTTATGTGATAGTTATATTGTTGAGTTTGTTCATGATGCTACTGAAAGTTATTATGAGAGAGGAAAATATGGTTGTAAAAGTTTTCAAGTTACTAAAACACCTCTCTTAATGTTGAAAGTTTTGAAGTTATATTTGTTTCATCTTTCTATGCTAGTTGCTTTATGCTTCAATAATTTATTTTGCTATAAGATTCCTTTGCATAGAAAGTGGGGTAGACTTAAATGTATTTGATATTTACCTCTTGATGCTCTCTTTTGTTTTTCAACTCTTATTCCTATGAGAGCATCATTAAAATCTTCAAGCCTAGCTAAAAGGCATTAAAGAAAGCGCTTTTGGAAGGCAACACAGTATCTTTTGTTTTCAGTTTTAGTCAAGGAGTTGTTTACTTCTATAACAATTCCTTTGTATCTTTATTTTATCGCATTGTTGTGCCAAGTATTGCCTCTAATAGGAAGATGATGCTAGATTTGGATTTCTGCGCAGGAACAGATTTCTGCTGTTCACCGTTTTAATTCTGTAAAATCACAGAAAATTTATTTAAATCTGCAAATTTTTATGCGTGATCCTCAGATATGTACGCATCTTTCGTTAGTTTAAAGTTTTTCGATCTGAGCAACGTAAGTGCCTCGAAAAAATTCTTCTCTGCGGACTGTTCTGTTTAGACAGATTCTGTCTTTTATTTTTCGTATTCTCTCTTTTACTAGTGTTGAGTGGAATTCTTTTTTAGGGTGAAGAGCTTCACATAACATCAGTGGCAGTAGTTAATGTTAAAAGTAACGGTCATGTTGTGTCCTTATAGAACATGTGAGTTTTGATTGTGCACTAACCCTCTAATGAAATTACTCTGAGTTTGGTGTGGCGGAAGTTTTCAAGAGTCAAGAGAGAAGGATGATATAATGTGATTAAGAAGAATGAAGAGATTAACCTTGGGGATGCTCCCATGGATCACCCTAGCATATTTCAAGAAGACTCAAGCGTCTAAGCTTGGGGATGCCCAAGGCATCCCCTTCTTCATCAGCAACTTATCAGGTCATCTCTAGTGAAACTATATTTTAATTCATTCACATCATATGTGCTTTACTTGGAGCGTCTGTGTACTTTTATTTTCAGTATTTTATTTTTCTTTTGTCAACTTGATTGGATCCCAGCTGACGAGGTGTACCATCATCAAATCCCATGGTTAAGGACCTAGGTTGAGATTATGGGAGAGAACGTGGTAGTACTTGGTAGTTTCGTCGGCTGACAAGCTGAGCAAAGATTTACCCAGGTTCAGGCCCCTCGGGTGGAGGTAAAGACCCTACTTCCTGCTTGTCTGTTATTGATCGCTGGAGATTATGTGGTTACAAGGTGGCTCCGGCGAGATGATGATCTCGCAAGAGATTTGGTGGTTCGAGTATGGCTTGGTCCCAGATCGGTACCCCTCCCAGCCTTTAAATAGGCTGGGTCTCGGGAGTTTGTAACCGACCTAGTTTACACGTAAGGAAAGCCTAAACCGACTATGCCTATGTCTAGTCTTGGAGGGTACTCCATCTTCTTGGGCCTCTTGTCTTCGGCTTCGAGTAGGCTCTTCGATATTGGGCCTTAGTCGTCACGTGCACCAGGTACTCTCATGATAGGGTACCCGATATGTATACTCATGTCAGTAGCCCCCGAGTACTTGTCTGACTCGAAGAATCGGGCATGGACTCTTTCGTAAGTGCACGTCATATGCTTTGAATTCTGTATATATAATTTGGAATTCCTATATAAATAGCACACGTTTGGCTATGTCGAGTATCTCATCGACTGTGTTTTATGATGATCAAGGGATAATAGCTTAGCAGGCCCAGTACACTCGACGGATCGGACTGGTTAACTACACATTCGGGTAAAACCTTACTAGCTTTCAATCAAACTCGAGTCCCCGTCTCGAATCTGGAACAAACTGGTCAGATTCGACTAGGCCGCTGAGGTCTTACTGAGTCGATCTGCAGTATAACTTGAATTTTACCCAACGCGTCCGTCAGGATTTTTCATCATGTCTGCTGACACGAAAGTATAAGGATTGACGTTGCTGGAACGGTCCTTAGCCCAGCTCGAAAGTTCGGCGGGTCTTACCTTTGCACTATGCGTGCAGCATCTGAGATACTTGCGACGGACACAACCCGGGAATGTTTCGAGTGTGTTTTTTGAACTTTGTTGGACGACTCGTGCCCTTTGTCGACTGATATTTGCTGTTACGCTATCGGGTACGCGACAGCGCTCCCGATGGAGTAGCCCCCGATATTGTGCTTTATTGCTTTGCAATGGAGAATAATCTCAAAAATTCTTCTTACTCTGCATATGTTAATCGAAGAAATTTGCGCCATAATTCTATCGGGTGCACGACAGTGCTCCCGATGGAGTAGCCCCCGAGATTATGTTGTATTACTTGTAAATGGAGGATAATTTCAATCATTGTCCTAAGCATCTTCAGTCGATGAATTTTTTGAACACGCTCCCGATGGGAGTAATATGACATAGTCGAAGGAACGGTCGAGTGACCAATTTTGCCTTAAGAAAGTTTTGTCACACCCGAACTAATCAGGGCAATCGAGTGACCAATATGCGTTGAGCATACTCGAACGTATTTTCTGAACAGATGCTTCAATGACGTCAGGGATGACGTTTATTTCGACTGCAATTTCGGACACGCGTGGCGTGCGTTATGCTGCGATTGATGGGACGTGACACATAGGTGGCCCATTATGCAGAGCTGACCGAAGACGGTGCCGTTTGGACTTGATTGACTAACGGGCCCACTTTTTTCGCAAGCGTGACGATGGCTCCTCTTTTTACGTCCGTAGTGGGCGGAGTGGCCGGCGATGGTTGCCCTCCGCGTTTGCCACGTGTACGGTCAGATTGCGTGCGTAACGCACGGTTTGGATCTGAATGGCTGTGATTGCTTTTGATCTGTGGTAAATAGGGAACGGCGCTGGCATTTGTTTTTTATCTGCCATTTGCTCTACGCGCCGCCCCTGTTCCATCGTCTTCCTTGCGCTCTGCCTCCATTGCCCCTGTGCTAAAGCTTTGCGCGCTCCTCCACCTGCTCGTTGGCAATGAAGAAAGCGGCGGGCAACAAGCGCTCCGCCTCGACTGCTGCCGCCGCGCCCGATGCGGCGACGAAGAAGGGGAAGAAGACTGCGGCTAGCACATCTGCGGCCGCCGTCGACATCAAGAAGACCAATGGGGATTGGATGAAATCCACCCTGAAGGAGGCGCAGCTGGACAAGCTGCGCGAGGAAGGATTGCTGCCACCTTCCGACCAGCTCCTCGTCCGCGCACCTTCGCCCAAGGAGGTACTTCCCGAGCCTCGCGCTTTGACTGTACGTGGCTCAGAGACCACCAAACTCCTTTTAGGTCATGGGATAGAGGGTGACTTCGAAGCCGCTCTGTCTGCTTTCCCTCGTAAGCCTGGCGGGAAATTGGTGTCCCTAAAGCATTTGAACGAGCCAGCCGCAAAGTTGGCTGAAACTTTTATGGCCACCATGGAGCGCCGGGCAGAAGAGGTCGCCGCTCGTGCGAGTAGGGCTAGGTCAGAGTCAATGTCTGAGAAGTAGGGCAGCCGCGCCTTTGATGTCTTGTAATTAAACTTATGACCATGCGAGTATGCATGTGCTTTTGCTACCTTTGTATGAATTTATGTTCCTCGTTATGATTCTGTTTGTAAAGCTGTATGTTGTTGCTCGTCTGAGCTTTGTGACTAGTTTCTCATGAAACTTTTATGATGCTTGGAACAGAAACGGCCAGCCGCCACTTCATCCAGTTCGTCGCGGCATCATACCCCTTCTCGATCTCGAGCTCAGGCGTCAAACGATGCCGCGGTAATACGTTATATGAAGGCTCGACTTGCGAAACAGGAGCAGGAACTGGCGAGTGCCCGAAGCGAGCTGGAAAGGATGAGGGCAAGGCCTGCTTTACCCACCCAACGGGAGGAGTATGTGCTTGGCGAGATGGAGATCGTGAACAGACAGCTCGAGTGTAAGCATGACTGCCTTGATCTTATGAGTTCACAGCCTGTTCTTTTTTGTTCACCCAACTTGTGTTGTTGCAGGTTTTGTTCAAGATTTCCAGGCGGAGCAGGCTCGCGTGGATGAGCAGTTGAACATGGCAACTGACGAACCCACGACTGGCCGCCAGCACTTTCGATTGGACAAGCACCGAGCACGCATACTCGCGACTCTGCAAGATCGGGTGTGGCGGAGCACTATGCTTCTTGAATTGTGCAGGTCGGCCTTCAGTCGAATCAACCAGATGGTTTTTCCGACTGGGCCACAACCTCAAGGAATCCACGCGTTGCTCGATCTCTTCCGGTCAACAGGTTCCATTCGAGGCTTCATCACCCAGAAGCTTGTGGACGGTGCCAACGCAACCATGGCATATCTCCGAAGTCAACGTCCAAATTTGCAGCTACGTCCACCCGTGCCTGGATCGTCTTTGTCCCAGTCGAATCTTGACGAAACATTCGATCACGCGAGGACATTGGTTGATTGCTATCAAGCGCAACTTATGGGCCCTGTTCTTCCAGCAAAGGATGAACCAGAAGATTAGGGTATTTATGTATAGGGAACAGCCCCCGAGTGTAAATTTGCCACTTAGTACATATTTGTTCACTTGTATGTATGCAGCCCCCGAGTGTATCGAGTGGGGTTTATGAAAAACAGTTTACATAGATCATGAATTACATAGCCCCCGAGTGCTCGAGTGAGGTTATGAATTTTATGAGAGTTGAAGCTTCAACTTATGCCTGCAGGCTCAGCCCCCGAGTGATTGATTGGGGTTGAGCAACTTTTTCCTTTGTGTTTAGTGTTATGATCCAGCCCCCGAGTATTCGAGTGTGGCTGGAGTAAAGAGCAAAAAGCTTTTATGTTTTGAGATAACTCAGCCCCCGAGCATACGGGTGTGGCTAAGTTTTGTGCTGATAAGCTATGCGAGTAGTAAGCAGGAAAAGTATGAGGAATTTATTGACTATATTCCATTTATGAATGTTAGGCTGCAGGCCGCCTCATTAAAAACCTTCCAGTCCCCTTAGGTACCCTGGTAAGGAAAAGAGCGCGTCTGAAACCTGCAGCCATCCGACATATGAGCCTATTACATTATGCGACTGAGCAATCTAAGCATAGAAACGGCGCAGCTGCGCAACGTTCCAAGGATTGTGGGAGAGTTCGCCGGTCTTCGCATGCTTCAGTCTGTATGCTCCACCACCTATGACCTCGGTGATGATGAAGGGTCCTTCCCATGGAGAAGCAAGTTTATGCACCTTCTTTGCTTCAGTCGAAGTACCAAGTCACCCACCTCGAAGGACCTGGTACGCAGTCGACGGCTGTGATAGTTGCGTAGATCTTGCTGGTAGACAGCTGTACGTGCTAGCGCTGTGTTGCGTGCTTCTTCGAGCAAGTCGACTGCATCTTCGAGTGCTTCATCTGCATCTTCTTCATTGTATGCTTCGACTCTTGGTGCGTTGAACCTTACGTCTGATGGCAGGATTGCCTCTGCGCCGTAGACCATGAAGAATGGAGTGAATTGCGTTGAGGCGTTGGGTGTTGTGCGTAGGCTCCATAGCACAGACGGGAGCTCTTCTACCCAAGCACCCGCAGCCCTTTTGAGTGGCACCAGGAGGCGCTTCTTGATTCCACTTGTCACAAGCCCATTGGCCTTTTCGACTTGGCCGTTTGATTGCGGGTGCGCCACAGATGCATAATTGAGCGTGATATCTTGCTCTTTGCAGAAGGATTTGAATTCCTCAGCCGTGAAGTTTGTACCGTTGTCAGTGATGATGCTATTGGCACACCAAAGCGGTATATGATGGATTTTATGAAATTGACTGCTGTAGTGGCAGTCGAACTTGTGATGGGTACTGCTTCAATCCACTTGGTGAACTTGTCGACCGCCACCAGAAGGTGAGTATGCCCTCCATGGGAGGATTTTTTGAGTGGCCCAACCATATCGAGCCCCCACTGGGCGAAAGGCCAGGCCAATGGTATTGTCTTCAACGCCGATGCGGGTGCGTGCGGCTTTGTGGCGAATTTTTGGCAGCCGATGCACCTTTTGACTATGTCCTCCGCGTCTTTGAGTGCTGTGGGCCAGTAGAAGCCTGCGCGAAAGGCTTTGGCTACGAGTGATCGACTGCTGGCGTGATGCCCGCAAGTACCTGCATGAATATCACGAAGGATGGCTTGGCCATCTTCAAATGCTATGCAACGCTGGAACATACCTGATATGCTGCGTTTGTAAAGTTCACCGTTGATGACAGTGTATGCTTTAGATCGTCGAGTGACGCGTCTTGACTCTGTGAAGTCTTCGGGTACCTCGCCGCGGAGTATGTATGCGAGGAAGGGTTGAGTCCAAGTTGGCTCGATGAGGAGTACCTCGACTGGTGGGTCCTCTGTGCTAGGTGTTTTGCTCTTGGCTGGTGCGGCTGATGCAGGAGTTGCCGCTTCTTTTTGATTGATCTGTGCTCGATGCGCTCGAAGAAGACACCAGGTGGCACTGGTGCTTTGGTCGCACCAATGTTGGCTAACTTATCTGCTTCTTCATTGCTCACGCCCTATGTGCCGCAACTCGCAGCCTTCGAAGCTGCCCTCCATGATGTTGTACAGGTCACGGTAGGCATCATGTTATCTGCGATTGCGTCGCAGCCTTCATTGTTTGCTGCACCACCAATTCGAGTCGCCGTAGATCATCAGTCGAGTGCACCCGAGTGCTTTGGCCATCCTCATGCCATGGATCAGAGCCTCATATTCTGCTTCGTTATTGGATGGGAACTCGAATCCCATTTGCAGGATGTAGCGGAGCTTGTCGCCTTTTGGTGATATGAGGATGACACCTGCGCCTGCGCCTTCGTTTTTCTTCGAGCCATCAAAGTACATAGTCCAGGAATTGGACACATCTGGTGCTCCTGGGAGCTGAGCTTCAATCCACTCGGTGTGGAAGTCGGGTAAAACTTGTGCTTTGATGGCCTTCGGGTAATCATACTTGATGTCTCTTGGTGCTAGCTCGATGAGCCATTTTGCTACTCGCCCAGTTGCATTGGGGTTTGTGAGGATGTCCCCGATCCCTGAAGTGCTGATTACAGTGATCGGGTGCTCGGAGAAGTAATGCGTCAGCTTCCTTGAGGACATGAACACGGCGTAAGCCAGCTTCTGATAGTGCGGGTACCGCTTTTGATGTGGAGAGCACTTCACTCAAGTAATAGACTGGACGTTGTATGCTTTGGGCGTGTCCCTCCCTCTGCGTTCGACCACAGAACAGTGCTCACCACCCTATTAGTTGCAGAGACATATAGGTATAGTGGCTCGCGTTCCCTTGGTGCTACGAGGATTGGAGGGCTTGTGAGGACTCGCTTGAGGTCCGTGAAGGCTGCTTCGGCTTCTGGCGTCCACTCGAACTTATCTGCCTTCTTCATCAGTCGATAGAACGGGAGTGCTTTTTCGCCTAGCTTGCTGATGAATCGACTGAGTGCTGCTACTCTACCCGCCAACTTTTGCACGTCGTGGAGCTTTGAAGGCCTTTGCATCGTCAAGATGGCCTGTATTTTCTCCGGGTCCGCCTCGATTCCTCGAGCTGAGACTAGATACCCGAGGAGTTGCCCGGCTGGCACGCCGAACGTGCACTTCTTCGGGTTGAGCTTGATGTGGAAGCGTTTGAGGTTTGCGAATGTCTCTCGCAAGTCATCGAGTAGTGTGTTTTCTCTCTTGTGGTGATGACGATGTCATCTACATAGACCTGGACGTTTCGCCCAATCTGCTTCTTGAGGCAATCTTGCATCATGCGCTGATAGGTTGCGCCTGCGTTTTGAGCCCGAAAGGCATTGTGGTGTAGCAGTAGACCCCGAGTGGGGTTATGAACGCCGTTTTTTCTTCATCCTCTTCCTTCATCCTTATCTGGTGGTAACCCGAGTAAGCATCCAGGAAGGACAAGCGAGCGCACCCGGCGGTGGAGTCGACGATCTGGTCGATTCGAGGTAGTGGAAAGTGATCCTTTGGACAGCACTTATTGAGTGCTGTAAAATCTACACACATCCGCAGGATGTCTGTATGCTTCTTCTCTACAAGTACGGGGTTGGCCACCCATTGTGATTTCTTGATCTCTCTGATGAATCCTGCTGCGAGTAGCCTGTCGACTTCGGCTTCGACTGCAGTTCTTTTTGGGCCGGATATGCGGCGCATTGTTTGTTTGACTGGTTTAGCACCTGGAAGTAGCTGGAGAGAGTGCTCGGCGAATTCCCTGGGAATACCTGGCATGTCTGCTGGACACCATGCAAATATATCCCAGTTCTCACGGAGGAATTCGACGAGCGCGCTTTCCTATGCGATAGGCAGACTCGACGAGACATTGACTGTCTTGGTCGGGTCAGTCGGGTGCACCTGATGCGATCTTGTGTCGTTGGTGGCACTGAATGCTCTGTCGACTGCCACCTTTTTGTGCTCTGGCATAAGTGTTCGATCGTTGGAGACCGCTAGATCAGCGAGTGTTGCTTCCATGCCAAACATCTCAGAGATTTTGCTGAATTCTCGGTCGCAAGAGTCAGACTTTTGGAAGTTCCCCTTGACTGTGATTACTCCTTTTGGTCCAGGCATCTTCAGCTGGAGGTATGCATAATGTGGCACCGCCATGAATCGAGCGAACGTCGGGCGTCCAAGTATAGCATGGTATTGTGACTTCCAGTCGACCACTTCGAACTCAATCGACTCTGTCCTGAAGTGGTGCTTGTCCCCGAACGTACGTCGAGTTGTATGGTGCCCTCTGGGCTTATTGCTTTCCCTGGAACGATACCGTGGAAGGTATTTGAAGATCTTGGCAGGTTTTCGACTGACCTGTTCATTTTGCGGAGCGTATCTGCGAAGATGATGTTTATGCCGCTCCCACCATCCATGAAGACCTTGGACATGGCGTAGCCTCCAATTTGCGCGTCGAGTACCAGAGCAGAGTGCCCTGGTCGAACAACCGATGGAGGGTGGTCCTCTTTGCTGAAGCTTATTGTAGTTTCGGCTCCTTCAAGTATTCTGTTACCGCAGGAGGTGACATGACCGCCATGTTTACCTGTCGAGTGCGAAGTTTTTGCTCCCTGTTGGAAGGTCGACCTTTCTGTATCATGTACATCTGCCCTTGGGGCGGAGGGTACTGTGGTTCGTCCACCCGAGGCACGGGCTGTATGGCACCCGCGAGATTTCCGCCTGGGGCAGGCTGTGGTGGTGGAGGTGGTGCCATCAGAACAGGCACGTTGTTTGGCTGAGGCACGGGTGCAGGTGCTTGTGCGGCTGCTGCCTTTCTGCGATTTACGTAATCAGTCGCCATTTGGTCGAACTCCCTGCAGTTTCTCATCGAGTGGTTGGATCGCAGTTTTCCATCGTCCCCCTTGTACAGGTGGAATCTGCAATCAGCGTCCATCTTTTCTTCGAATGATCGCTCAGATTGTGCCCGTGACTTGCGCCAATCCTTCCTCTTGTAGCTATCACTGCGTTCGCTGTCTCTGTCTCGCCGATCATCTCGACTGTCTCGCCGATCTTCCGACCGTCGGTCGCTTCTGTCCTGATCATTGCGGGGTGTGGAGAACCCAGCCGCCATGAATTCGGGTCTGTCATCGTCGTAATGACGTTTTGAACGTTTGCGCCTTCGGTCGTCTCTGTACGAGTCTCTATGGCTTCGACTGCTATTCTCATGTTTGTCACGGGGTGAGGACCCGCGTGTGGTGCGTGCCATATCCTCTCCATCTGCCCACTCAGTCGCGATCTGCAAGAGGTGGGCTACAGATTTTGGCTTTTGGCGGCCAAGTGCTTCTTTGAAGTCTCGCCTGGCGAGGCCCATGACGAAAGCATCCATGGCCATATCTTCTGAAACCACTCCAACTGAGTTACGTATCTCAGTCCATCGTCTGATGTATGACCTCAACGTTTCGTCTGAACGCTGAACGCAGGCCCGCAGCTCCTCGAATGTTTTCGGGCGCTCACATAGAGGCTCGAAGTTTTTGACGAAATCCCTGCGGAAGTGATCCCACGAGTCGTATGTTGATGGAGGTAGGGCCTTGAGCCAGTCGCGAGCTGTGCCTTCGAGCATGAGTCGTATGTACTGCATGGCTGTAGTGTTGGTGCCCCGCTGGCACGCAACTGCCAGCCTGTAATCTTCCAGCCACCCGGAAGGTTCTGTCGACCCGTGTACTTGGGCTGTTCGGATGTGAGTTTGAATCCTTTGGGCATCCGTGTCTCGCGGACGCGTCGAGTGAAGCACAGAGCTCCATGTGGCTCAGGCTCTCGATCAGAGTATGAGTCGCTACTGTAAGATCTGCGTGATCTGCTCCTGGACCTGCGCCTTCGCGAGCCGCTTCTTTCCTTCGAGTGGTGGCGACGACCACTGTGATTATGCTCTTCCCGAGGTGCGTCGACTAGGGCACGGTCTCGACTCCCACCTGGAGTTCTTGGAACTTGGCGTATGGCCTTTGCAGCTAAGGCGAGTGATTTGATCTGTTGGCGGTGTAGTTTTGCGTTGGGGTCATCCGCTGGGGGCTTGATTGCCTCCAGGTATGCTGCAGCGGTGTAGAGAGCACCTGCTGCTGTTTTGGGCACCGGCAGTCCTTCCTCGTCGTATGTCATGAAGGAGTTGCCTAAGTTGCGGGTGAGTGCCGCCTTCTCGCCTGGCGAGAGGTGTGACAACCTTGATCTGGTCTGTGTCTGCTCGCCCGGTGGAGCTCAGGAGAGCTGTCTTCTGCGCGCACTCGACAAGCTAGCTTGCTTTTTGCGTTCTTCGAGTGTGCTCTTATCTGCTTCAGTCGAAGTGACTCCTGCCAGTTGAAGTACTGGAAGGTCAACATCTCTTCTTGTGTTGCGTCTGCTGGCATCATTGTGCACTCCTTGATAACTTTATCTGCTTTTGCTGCCATCTCAGCAGTGATTGTGAGGGTTGTGGCTCCGTCCGGCATAGTGACTGTGCACGGGAATTCTGTAGGCCTGCGACTGGCCGCAGTTCTGATGTTTCTGCGGCGATGGCAATAGACCTGCTGGGTATGACCCGAGGGTATATGTATGTACTTTCGAGTCCCGTCATGGACTCGACATCTTCATCGAGGCTCATGTCTGAGCCTGTATGTTCATCGAGTGGTTCGTCTGGACGGATCTCGCAGTCGACGTCTTCGTCGCCTATGCCCATCTCGGCGTCGGCGAGGTTGTTATGAGTCTCGAAGTCGAGGTTGTTGTTGGCGCAGATCTCGGAGTCGACGTGGTTGTCGATATGAGTTTCGAGGTCGTCGAAGTCGCTGAGGGAGATCCCGCAGTCGAAACTATCCTCGAGTGGGAGATCCAGCTCGGGATCGTTTGTGCGATATGCTGATTCGGCCTCCTCGCCCTGGAGTTCTTCAATGAGCTCGCGCATCTCTCGTGTGGACATGGTTGTTGCAGACGAACAAGCTTGGAGGGTCGACGATGGTATGGACGCAGTGGAAAGATCCGCAGTCGAAGGAGCCGCAACCGATGGAGCCTCGGGTGCGAAAGTCGCGAGTTGGCGTGGATCCGTCAAGTCCTGCACACCAAGCTTGTTGACGAAAAAATTGAACGAACCAACGGTTAAACCCAAACCTGACTCGAGATCGGAGAAGGCCTCCTGGAATCCTGGCGAGTGTGGCTCGAAATCCATCAGAGGATCCGATGTGCTTTTTGCGGGTGAAGCTGGCGTGTTGCCGTTTGTTGAGTGAGCCGGCGAGTTGCCGTGTGCCGCCTGAGTCGGCGAGTTCTGGTTTGTCGATGCAGCCGGCGAGTTGCCGTTTGTAGATCCGATCGGCGAGTCGCCGTTTTCCGATGGAACCGAAGAAACCGCGAGTCCAGCACTATTCTTTCCCACAGACGGCGCCAATTGACGAGGTGTACCCTCATCAAATCCCATGGTTAAGGACCTAGGGTTGAGATTATGGGGAGAGAACGTGGTAGTACTGGTAGTTTCGTCGGCTGACAAGCAGAGGCAAAGATTTACCCAGGTTCAGGCCCCTCGGGTGGAGGTAAAGACCCTACTTCCTGCTTGTCTGGTATTGATTGTGGATTATGCGATTACAGGGAGCTCCGGCGAGATGATGATCTCGCAAGAGCTTTGGTGGTTCGAGTATGGCTTGGTCCCAGATCGGTACCCCTCCCAGCCTTTAAATAGGCTGGGTCTCGGGAGTTTGTAACCGACCTAGTTTACACGTAAGGAAAGCCTAAACCGACTATGCCTATGTCTAGTCTTGGAGGGTACTCCATCTTCTTGGGCCTCTTGTCTTGGGCTTCGAGTAGGCTCTTCGATATTGGGCCTTAGTCGTCACGTGCACCAGGTACCCTCATGATAGGGTACCCGATATGTATACCCATGTCACCAGCATTCTTGATTGGGAGAGAGACACGCTCTGATTTTTCATATGAATACTCATATTCTTCACTTATACTTGTTGAGTATTCTTATCTAGCTATTGCTATGCTTTTAGCTCCTATTTTTCATGCATCTCTTATTCAGAGCTGTTATTTTTTTAAAGAAAGTACTCTCTTGCTTCACTTATAATTGTTTGGAGAGTTATGTTGACATAAATTGAGTGGTGTTTGGTTGGAACAGAAAATATTGCATGTGGTAGATGGTATAATGGAAAAGCTTACATATTCTTGTAGATCACTGTATAGGATAATTTGATACTTGTCAATTGTTTTCAGTTATCAAGTAGTTCATGTTTAAGCTTTTGTATCATGTAGTTAAAACCTATTAATGAAGAAATACCGTAAAGCTCGTTGAAATTTGGTTTGCATGATTGGTATCTCTAATTTTCTAGTAAAAGGGTTTGGTTAACAAGGAAGACAGTGTAGAGTCTTATAATGCTTGCAATATGTTTTCATATAAGTCTTGCTGTGTCGGTTGATATCCTGTGTTTGCTTCAAACAATCTTGCTAGCCTAACCTCTGTACTGAGAGGGAATGCTTCTCGTGCATCCAAAAACTTGAGCCAAAATCCATGCCATCTGTGAACACCATAACTACCTATATGTGGTATTTCCTTGCCATTCCAAGTAAAATTTTCATGTGCTACCTTTAAACTATTCAAACTTTATTACTCCTATTTTGTGTCAATGTTTACCAAGCTCATGAGGACGGGGTGGATGTCTTTATGTCAACTGTCAAACAGACTTTACCACCGGACTAGCGGCATATGCATCCGCTTATCCATTAATTTTGCAAAAGAGTTGGCAAATGGGGTGCCCAGTCCCAATTAATTACAACTTTAACCACTTAATTCTCTTCACATTTTTGCCCTGATTTATCAGTCAAGCAATGACAAACAGTGAAATATCTGCATGTGTAAACAAAAGAGAAAGAGGGATGATCTGCCTTGCTGGTAGAAATAACCTCCTTCATGGGAGCCGCTCTTAAAAGTCTGGTTGGCAGGGGTCATATTGTACTTTCCATTTTCTGATTCGTTAACAATTAACAAACACCTCTCAAAACTTATTTTTACTCTCTATATGATTTCAAAAACTTAAAAAGCTCAAGCACATGATTTAATCCCTGCTTCCCTCTGCGAAGGGCCTTTCTTTTACTTTTATGTTGAGTCAGTTTTCCTACTTCTTTCTATCTTAGAAGCAAACACTAGTGTCAACTTTGGTGCAACAATTTTATTTGCTTGTATATTGTACTTATTATATTGCTTTGTGTTGACAAATATCCATGAGATATATATGTTGAAAGTTGAAAGCAATTGCTGAAGTTTAAATCTTCCTTTGTGTTGGTTAAATACCTTTTGCTTAGAATCTATTGCTTTCTGAGTTAACTCTTATACAAAACTCTTTGATGCTTGTCTCGAAAGTACTATTCATGAAAAGTTTTTTGCTTATATGATTCAGTTGTTTGCTCATTATCTACTCCCTCCGTCTCAAAATAAGTGTCTCAAATTTGCACAAAAGTGGATGTATCTAGACATGTTTCATGTATAGATACATCCATTTTTTGACAAACTTAAGACACTTATTTTTGGACGGAGGGAGTACTTGCTAGCAAACTATAGACCATTGACCTGGATCACTTCATTCATAACATGTGCTATACAATACTATTTGATCAAGATTATGATTGTAGCATGTCACCTCAGAAATTATTTTGTTTTTATCGTTTTACCTACTCGAGGACGAGTATAACTAAGCTTGGGGATGCTTGATACGTCTTAAACATATCTATAATTTCTGATGTTCCATGTTGATATTATACCAATTGTTACATGTTTTATATACACTTCATAGCATTTTTATGCATTTTCGGGGACTAACCTATTAACAAGATGCCACAGTGCCAGTTCCTGTTTTCTGCTGTTTTTTGTATTCCAGAAAAGCTAGTCTGGAAATATTCTCGGAATTGGACGAAACTTGGACATAACCTCCTATTTTTCCAACACGAACACGGAGTCCAAAGAAGAGACGGAGGAGAGCCACGTGGCATCCACACCATGGGGCCGCGTGGGCCCCCCTGCCACGCCGTGGGGTGGTGTGGGGCCCACGAGCCTCTCCAGCCGCCGCCCTTTCGCCTATTTATTCCTCCCGACGCGAAAACACTAAATACCCGAGCCATTATCCACGAAAAGTTTCAGAGACGCAGCCGCCGTCAACCCTATCTCGGGAGGGTTCAGAAGCTCTTCCCGGCACCCTGCCGGAGAGGGGAATCATCACCGGAGGGCTTTACATCACCATGCCTGCCTCCGGAGTGATGCGTGAGTAGTTCATCCTTGGACTACGGGTCCATGGCAGTAGCTAGATGGTTGTCTCTCCACTTTATGCTATCATGTTTAGATCTTGTGAGCTGCCTATCATGATCAAGATCATCTTATTGTAATGCTACATGTTGTGTTTGCTGGGATCCGATGAATATTGAATACTATGTCAAGTTGATTATCAATCTATCTTATATGTTATTTATGATCTTGCATGCTTTCCGTTACTAGTAGATGCTTTAGCCAAGTAGATGCTTGTAACTCCAAGATTGAGTATTTATGCTAGATAGTGGGTTCATGCCTCCGGTAATCTGGGAGAGTGACAATAACTTCTAAGATTGTGGATGTGCTGTTGCCACTAGGGATAAAATAACCGATGCTTAGCTTAAGGGTGCGCCGTTAGGTCTAATGCATTTGTTTACTTTACGCACATTGCTTAATGCGATTATCCGTTGCTTGCAACTTAATACCAACGGGGAACTCAGATGACAACCTGGCGGTGGATTATTAGTCATAGACGCTGTGGGATAATGGTCTATGTATTTTGTTGTAATGCCCACATGAATATCATAGTAATCATCATGTCATATATATGCATTGTCATGCGCTCAATATTTTGTCAATTGCCCAGCTGTAATTTGTTTACCCAGCATGTTAGTTAACTTTTATGGAGAGACACCACTAGTGAACTGTGGACCCCGGTCCATTCTTTTACACTGATAATACAATCAACTGCAAACATTGTTCATTTTCATTCTCTGCAATTTACTACTGTTTTCAACACCATATGTTTAATCCTTTGTTTTCAGCAAGCCGGTGAGATTGACAACCTCACTGTTTCGTTGGGGCAAAGTAGTTTGATTGTGATGTGTGCAGATTCCACGTTGGTGATCGAGTAAACGGCGCCACCAACAACTTTCAGAAGTGATTTCTTGCTCCTACTGGTCGATTAAACCTTGGTTTCATACTGAGGGAAACTGCTGCTACACTGCATCATACCTTCCTGTTGGGGTCTCCCAACGAACGTGTGATCCACGCAATCAGGGATACATAGATAACCAACTAAAGGAGAGATACTTCCACGCTGCAAACCATCCTATATGATAACTTTTCTACTCATGATATGACTCGACTGAAAAGTAAAAGGTAAAAGATAATGGTGATGATACCGCGGCACTCCCCCCAAGCTTGGAACAAGCCAAGGGGATGCCAATACCAATGATGAATTACTCCTTCGGTGGTGATGTGAATCCCTAATAAGCTTCTCAACCAACTCCTTCAACTCGTCGATCATTTAAGTGAGAGCACAAATCAACTCTGTGTTGTGTTCAATACGGTTCATGAACCTATCAGACTGTGAGTCCCAGCTCTTGGAATTGTTTCCCCACTTCTCATCAGACTGAGAGCTTCCTTTTCCTGCATTTTTAGAACGATCTATATTCCAACTAGTGGGTAGTTCTGCCTCAGGAACTCTTTCAAACTGATATTTATGGATTAAAGTGTGGAAAGGGTTATTGGTGCCTGGAGAAGATGTTCTTGGAGCTAAGCAATGACGTGGAACCTTCCCCCCTGTGCTCATCCGCGCATTCCTCTTTGGGTTGAATGGATTTGCCACCACTCCGATACTTGCAATGGTGGCGCGCGGGTACGAGTGCGGGTCTTCTTCTACTTCATCTTCAGCTTCATCCTCCAGCTCGGATCTTGAGATCATCTTCCAGAGCCTCCTTGCCCTTGTTGTTGTTGTTGGAGACCATGATGCTTCTAAATCTGGAAAAATTCCTGGCAGAAACAGCTCGAAACGAAAACACGACGAAAAACGATATACGGACCTCGGGGATCCGGGGATTATATAGCAAAAAGTTTCATAACAAAAGGAAGTCCAGGTCGAAACCGGGCTGGAGACGGGCTCCGAGGCGCCCACACCATACCACGGCGCGGCCAAGGGTGGGCCCGTGCCGTGGGGTGGTGTGGTGCCCTCGGGCACCGTTTCCTCCCCGTTTTGGCTCGTAATTTTCCATATTTAATAAAAACAACAAAAATATAAGTTGGGAAGTTAAACGCGAACTTTTTCTTACCAAAACTGTTACCTATTCGAAAACAGACTCTGCAGTTTTCTGAATTTGACTTTTAATAAAATCTTCCGGAGTCACTACTTGAATAATATCAACGTCTTCGTTATAAGAATCCCCAGAAATATAATGCTTGAGTCTTTGACCATTAACCACTTGAGATTTGTCACCATCAAGCGAAGTAATTTTGATTGCACCTGAACGGTAAACCTCTGAAACAACATAAGGTCCTTCCCATTTCGAAAGTAATTTACCTGCAAAAAATCTGAGACGAGACCTATACAATAGAACTTTCTCACCAACATTAAACTCTCTCTTTAGGATTCTCCTATCATGCCATTGTTTCACTTTCTCTTTAAAAAGTCTAGCATTTTCATAAGCTTCACTTCTCCATTCATCTAAGGAACTCAAGTCAAGTAACCTTTTTTACCGGCAAGTTTAAAATCTCTATTAAGTTCTTTTACGGCCCAATAAGCTTTATGTTCTAATTCTAGAGGTAAATGACAAGCTTTTCCGTAAACCATTTTATAAGGAGACATACCCATAGGATTTTTATAAGCAGTTCTATAAGCCCACAAAGCATCATTAAGCTTCCTAGCCCAATTCTTTCTAGATTTATTAACAGTCTTCTGCAAAATAGATTTAATCTCTCTATTTGATAATTCTACTTGTCCACTTGTTTGAGGATGATAAGGTGAAGAAATTCTATGATTAACATCATATTTAGCAAGGGTTTTTCTAAAAGCACCATGGATAAAATGAGAACCACCATCAGTCATGAGATATCTAGGCACACCAAACCTTGGAAAAATAATATCTTTAAGCATTTTTAATGATGTCTCACCATCAGCACTAGATGTTGGTATAGCTTCTACCCATTTAGTAACATAATCAACAGCAACAAGTATATGAGTATAACCATCAGAAGGAGGAAAAGGACCCATAAAGTCAAATCCCCAACAGTCAAAAGGTTCAATAACAAGAGAATAATTCATAGGCATTTCATTGCGTCTAGTTATATTACCAACTCTTTGACATTCATCGCATGATAAAATAAATTTTCTTGCATCTTTAAAAAGAGTAGGCCAATAAAAACCTGATTGTAAAACCTTTTGTGCAGTTCTATCTCCAGCATGATGTCCTCCATAAGCACTTCCATGGCATTTTCTCAATATTTCTTTTTGTTCAAATTCTGGAACACATCTTCGCATTATACCATCCACTCCTTCTTTATATAAGTGTGGGTCATCCCAAAAATAATGCCTCAAGTCATAAAAGAATTTCCTTCTTTGCTGAGCTGTAAAGGTTGGAGGCAAATACTTGGCAACAATAAAGTTAGCATAGTCAGCATACCAAGGACTTTCTCGCGAGCTTACCTTTATCACAGCCAATTGTTCATTTGGAAAACTATCGTTAACAGGAACAGGATCATAAGAAATGTTTTCCAATCTAGACAAATTATCAGCGACAGGATTTTCAGCACCTTTCCTATCTACAATATGCAAATCAAACTCTTGTAATAAAAGCACCCATCTTATAAGTCTAGGCTTAGCATCTTTCTTTTCCATAAGGTATCTAATAGCAGCATGATCGGTATGGATAATAACTTTCGAATCAACAATATAGGGTCTAAACTTATCACAAGCAAAAACTACTGCTAAAAACTCTTTTTCAGTAGTGGCATAATTCTTTTGAGCAGCATCAAGAGTCTTACTAGCATAATGAATAACATTCAACTTCTTATCTACTCGCTGTCCAAGAACAGCACCTACAGCAAAATCACTAGCATCACACATAATTTCGAAAGGTAAAGTCCAATCAGGAGGTTGAACAACAGGAGCAGTGGTTAAAGCCTTTTTTAGAGCCTCAAAAGCTTCTTTACAATCATCATCAAAAACAAAAGGTACATCTTTTTGGAGAAGATTAGTAAGAGGTTTTGAAATTTTAGAGAAATCTTTAATAAACCTTCTATAGAAACCGGCATGACCGAGAATACTACGAATACCTTTAACATCCCTGGGACAGGGCATTTTCTCAATTGCTTCAACTTTAGCTCTGTCCACTTCAATACCTCTTTCAGAAATTTTATGTCCAAGAACAATCCCTTCATTAACCATAAAGTGACATTTCTCCCAATTAAGAACAAGATTAGTTTCCTCACATCTCTGCAAAACTTTATCAAGGTTTTGCAAGCAGTTATCAAAAGAAGTTCCATAGACGGAAAAATCGTCCATGAATACTTCCACAATTTTTTCACAAAAACCATGAAAAATAGCAGACATGCATCTTTGAAATGTAGCAGGAGCATTACACAAACCAAAAGGCATACGCCTATAAGCATAAGTTCCATAAGGACAAGTAAAAGTAGTTTTCTCTTGATCTTTCGCTCTAACAGCAATTTGTGAAAATCCAGAATAACCATCAAGAAAGCAAAAATGAGTTTTCTTAGACAACCTTTCTAACATTTGATCAATAAAAGGTAAAGGATAGTGATCTTTCTTAGTAACTTTATTAACCTTTCGAAAATCAATGCACATCCTATATCCAACAACTACTCTTTGAGGAATAAGTTCATCATTTTCATTTGGCACAACAGTAACTCCTCCTTTCTTAGGAACACAATGCACAGGACTTACCCATTTACTATCAGCAATAGGATAAATTATACCAGCATCGAGGAGTTTTAATACCTCATTTCTTACCACTTCCTTCATTTTAGGGATTAACGACGCTGGTGCTCCACAACAGGTTTTGCATCATCTTCCATGTTGATGGCGTGTTGACATATAGTAGGAGAAATCCCTTTTAAATCATCCAAGTATATCCGATAGCCCTCGGTGTTTCCTCAATACTTCCAATAACCTTGCCTCTTCAGTACCTGAAAGTTTAGAACTAATAATAACAGGATATGTTTTCTTATCATCAATGTGAGCATATTTAAGATTATCAGGCAAAGGTTTTAAATCAAAAACAGGATCTTCTTTAGGAGGTGCAGGGGTACCCAAATCTTCCACCGGCAAATTATGCTTAAGTAATGGTGGTTGATGAAGAAAGATATTGTCAATTTCATTCCTTTCCTCCATAAAGACCTCACTTTCGTGTTCCTCCATAAATTGCTGCAAGGCATTGTTAGGAGCAATAGCAATAGCAGCAAGTTGTTCAATTTTCGAGTCCTCATTAGGCAAATCAGTTTCATAAAGTTTCTTACCAAACTTAGAGAAATTAAACTCATAAGATTCTCCATTAAATTTAGTGTAAATTTTCTCTTTCTTACAATCTATAATAGCACCACATGTATTCAAGAAAGGTCTACCGAAAATAATAGGACAAGTTTTACTAGCTTCAGAACCAAGTACTAGAAAATCAGTAGGATATTTAGTTTTACCGCATAAAACCTCGACATCTCTCACAATACCAATGGAGAGATAGTTTCCCTATTGGCAAGTTGAATAACCACATCAATATCCTCAAGTTCACAGGGACTAATTTCATGCATAATTTCTTTATAAAGTTCAAAAGGAATAGCACTAGAACTTGCACCAATATCACATAAACCATAATAGCAATGTTCTCCTATCTTCACTGAAAGCACAGGAACACTTGTTTTCCTAGATTTACCAGGATGCGAAACAATATTAGAAGCATCTTCACAAAAGATAATATGTTCTCCATCTACATTTTCAGTTACCAAATCCTTTACTATTGCTACTTCAGGTTCAACAGTTATTTGTTCATCAGGCTCTAAAGGTTTCTTGGCACTTTTATTAACCACACTAGCTATCAGAGAATGTTCCTTGACTTTAACAGGAAAAGGTATTTTTTCAATATAAGGTTCTGGCAAAATGTGATCAACAGTATGAACTTCAATACTTTTGCCAATGGCCGAATTGGTTTTATCTTTATAAGGTTCATGATATTTATTCAAATCCTTCTTAGGCACATCAAGATAAGAGGCAAAAGCTTTGTAATAATTTGCAACAACTTGAGAATCAAGACAATAAACACACTAACATTACGGAAATCATCAGTCTCCATAAAAGATTTAATGCATTCGTAATCATAATTTATACCTGACTTTCTACCTTTGTCGTTCTCCCATCCTTCAGTATTTTCCTGAATACGGTCAAGAAGGTCCCATTTAACTTCTTCTTCAGTACGTGTAAATGATCCAGAACAAGAGGCATCCAATAAATCCTTATCATGAAGAGAAAGCCTTGCATAAAAATTATTGATAACAATATTACTTGGGAGCTCATGAATGGGACATTTGAGCATTAGTGACTTCAATCTCCCCCACGCTTGGGCAATACTCTCTCCATCATGAGGCCAAAAATTATATATGCGATTTCGATCTTGATGAATCTCACTAGGAGGATAGAATTTAGAATAAAAGAGAGGTACAATTTCCTCCCAGCCAATAGATCGGCCATTCTTCAGCATCTTATACCATTCCGCAGCTCGGCCCTTCAGTGATATAGAGAATAACTTCCTCTTGACTTTTTCCATTGAAATACCTGCACACTTGAACAACTCGCATAATTCATGTATAAATAGTAAATGATCACCAGGATGGATGGTTCCATCTCCAACATAGCGGTTATCCATAACACGTTCAACAATTTTCATAGGTATTTTAAATGGATCTAATTCAGCAGGCGGCGGTTCATCTACTACCTTAGCAGTGGCAGTAGTATTCCCAAATAGGGATTCGAATGGAGATCTCTCCATAATAAAATAAAGCAGCAAGCAGAAATAAAAACAGCACTTACAGTAAAGGTTTCCCTTACCAATTCCACTTACCAATAGCACTTCACTCCCCGGCAACGGCGCCAGAAAATAGTCTTGATGACCCACAAGTATAGGGGGTGTATCGTAGTACTTTCGATAAATAAGAGTGTCGAACCCAACGAGGAGCAGAAGGTGTTGACAAGTAGTTTTGATCAAGGAATCACTGTAAATACTAGCAGACAAGTTTTTAGGGGTTTTTGATATTGCAGATAAATAAAATACGTGTAAATAAAAGACAGTAATAATAATTGCAGCAAGTGGCCCAATCCTTTTTAGAGCAAAGGATAAGCCGGTTGGTTTACTTATGATGGCAAAATGTTCTTGAGGACACACGGGAATTTCGTCAAGTGCTTTCGCTTCCTACAGCGATTAATCTTTATTGTTTTGATAAGTGTTGTGTGGGTGAACCTATGCTAATGCACTGCCCTAACTTGGACTAATACATACTTGTGATTAAACCCCTTGCAAGCATCCGCGTTACAAGGAAGTAATTAAGATAAATCTAACCACAGCCTTAAACTCTGAGATCCTACACTCCCTCATGCACCGGTTTACTAACGGGGGTTTAGGTTTCTGTCACTCCGGCAACCCCACAATTAGTAGCCGAATACACAATGCATTCCCTAGGCCCATAAAGGTGAAGTGTCATGTAGTCGACGTTCACACGACACCACTAGAAGAATAACACCACAACTTAAATATCAAACCATTAAATATTACTCAACATAGTTCCACTACTAACAGCATGACTTCTCCCATGTCCTCAAGAACTGAACGAACTACTCACAAGACATCATATGGATCATGATCAGAGGTGATATAATGATGAATAACAATCTGGACATATACTTCAATTCACCGATAAAACTTAATAGCATCAACCACAAGTAGTAATCAACACCGGGAAAGTTTCCCCTATGAACTACACAAAGTATAACCCTAGATGTTACAGCGGAACGAGTGGAGCGGTGGAGATGATGGTGACGGCGTGGAGATGATGATGATGATCCCGATGAAGTCCAGCGTGATGACGATGACGATGGCGATGATTTCCCCCCTCCGGGAAGGAATTTCCCCGGCAGATTTCTCCCTGCCGGAGAGCTTTTTCTCTCTCTGTGGTTTCCGCCTCGTGGAGGCGGCGGAATATTTCCTCGATGGCTCTCCCCGTCTTAGGGTTTCTGGGGGATGAAATACGCGAAGGGGGAGCCCAGAGGTGGGCCAGGGCCCCCACACCCTACCACGGCGCGGCCAGGGGGACCCGCGCCGCCCTATGGTGTGGGCCCCTCGTGGCCCATCTCTGCCTCCCCTTTTGGCTGCCTCCGACATCTGATAAAATAGGAGCTTCAGCATAATTCCCTGAATTGACGATCTTCAGAAATAGGGTGTCTTGACGATGCTTTTCCAGCTGAATCCTGACTCCGGCAGTTAATTCTCCAATAATCATCAAACATGCAAAACAAGATAAAATAACATAAGTATATCATCCAAATATGAAATATATCAATGAATAGCAGTAAATTATGATATAAAATGGTGATGCAAAATGGACGTATCAGTGTGCAGTTGGCTGTGGAGGAAGGGGTCGTGGTTTGTTGTTTAGGCTGTTTGGATCCTGAGTTTAGGTATGCAGGTGAGACTGCCGGCGAAAACCATACTCCGGTTGTGGCCGGAGTCGTCGATGGCGGCGCCTACGGGCGTCGCGCCCTCATTGGAGGCATCGATGTAGCTGCTCCTACCTTGCATTTCCCGACGTGCTCCGGGGAAAACCCTTGATCTTCTTGATCGGATGGTGGCGGCGCTATCCGGCGTCGCGTTCTCTCTTGGGAGCATCATTTTGGAGGTGGATCCGGACAGAGGGACCCATGGCTAGCTAGGTTGTGTGTGTTGTAAGCCGAAAGGCGTCAGACGTCGTCTGTATGGTTTTTGGGTCCGGTTTTCCTTATAAACTGGACCAATCTTCTATCTATTCATTGAATTTAGCAGTAATCCTGCTAACATTCAAAAAAAAAATTCTTGATCCTCCATTCCTATCTTCTGCATTTCGGCAATCTAAAGCACAACAACGGTGGCCTTGCCAACCAAAGAAGCTTTGCGTCAAGGAGTGCGATCAAGGAGAGCTTCAAACTTGCAGCCTTCACCTTGTGGGTGCAGTGTCGAACAAACGTGTCCACCAACGGAGGCCGGGAACGGCGACGATTATGACCAATAGATACAGAATATTGATGCCAGGTGTCCACCAACGGAGGCAGAGCTAACTCGTGTCAGAAGAGAAATATCGATAAATTTCAGTCCCAAATTCGTCCAATAACAGATTGCCAAGAGCCTCGCCACGGTTCTCTTAACAGGAGAAGCAATTCGCTTGAATCAAATGTCTTCAGTAGCATCAATCAGAGAGTGAACAAAGAGTAACTTTTTTCGGCAGTATTTAAATGACCAACTGCAGAAACTGACCAAGAAAGGGCCCTTGGAATGGTAAAACAGCCTCCTCGAGCTCAATAATCTAAACACTCCTATCACCAGAAGCCAGAGGAACATAATGGGCCAAGTGAGGCAACTGCCAGCAAGAAACTGAACGAACAAAAGGAATTCTGAAACTTCAAGCACAAAGGAAAAAGGGCCAGCAAAGAGGAAGATCACCCCTGAAACCTGCATATCGAGCACAACCAAATTATTAGATACAGGTAGGGACCAGATGTGAGTCTTGTGTATATTGCAAAAGCAAGGCTAGCTTGAAAAAAACAGAGCTCCATAAACTGAAGCAAGTAAACCAAGGGCCAAAGAACACCAAGCATAAAGCTTCTGGTAAATGAAGCTCGTACATGCACAGAAATATAAATTATCAAAATCCCATGTCGAATCTCATGGTATTTCTTTATCTGGGTGTCAATAACAGGTTGTGTACACACCAGAAACTCCAGTATCAAATATACATGAGCATAGTAAAGAAGTGGAGATTGTTGGATATTTAGATGATCTAGGCTGCTCTCCTAGGTCAAAATTTTCGGCTGCTACAGTAGGGCGGTACTACAGTAGGCGGTGCTACAGTAGCCACCTGCACTAATGTGTTGTCTTGATCGGAGACATCGAATTTTGATCCAACGGTGCTGGTTCCCCTAGTGCACAGTGCTAAACAAAATAAAAGCAGTGAGATAAATCTAGAAGAGGTGAGAAGGAGGTAGAAGCTCTCGGTGCACTCTCTCTCACTCTCTCCAACACTCACTAGCAAGGCCACCGATCAGGCAAAGGCGCTGGCAGCACTAGGAAGAACCAAAGCACAAAATAATCCATCACAGGTGGTGTGAACATCAAGAGAAGGCATGGCAGCATCTCAGGATCAAGGTAATATTTCTATCCATCCTCAAGTTGTGGCTCAAACTTGAGCTAGTTGATCCTGTTAGTTTCAACAGAGATTTCTCTAGAAGTGGTATAATGGATGATAAACCCATAAACAAACATCCACGAAGAGATAAGATTGTGTAAAAGAAACATGTCAGCTGCCACCTAACAGAAAAGACACCGCCGTAATAAGACAGTTGTATAATTCACTATTTTCTATATTAAGTAGTAACTTTGTACGATTCACAAGAATGAATAAGTACCAAGCACACATATTATTATATTCTGAAAATTCTGTCTAATGCTTATGTAAACTTTACATGTATGCTGGATTTCATTAGGAAAAGTAAAACTATCTAGGAGAAACAGAAACAAAAACACATAATGGAGTAGATTAAAAATTTATTAAGTGCAATCCAAATTGAGCAAGCTAGAAAATAGCAACATAAGTACGTTTCAGACAATTTTATAGACATAAATACGAATTGAAGACTTGAGAGCCAATATTACTCTCATGGAGATATTTCTTGGATACATTTGAGTCGTCTTTAGAAGATCATCAATTAATGTTGTATAAGACTGTAACACATGTAGAGCGAGGTTTGCCATCCATCGAATATATCAAAGTGTAATTATTGTTACTAACATGAACCAGTCATTTGTTTCAAAATAATGGAGGCCATCAAGAGACATACTTTGGAGCTCTTTGGAATGCTTCATGTCACTTTCAGTCCCTTAAAGATAATAGATCTTCAATTTGGTTGAGGACAGACAAATTAGCCTAGGGCAAAAGAAATCTCCACCAATCCAAACATATGTTCTCAGATTTATTTCATCCCATACATGATGACTGAAAACACATTGTACAGAGAGACTATAGCTGCAGGTGGTTACCATGGCTTACAATGGAAGGGGATAAAAATAAGAAAAACCAAGGTATACCATGCTTTTAGTCTCATAAAAGGATGTCTCCACTAATCAAAGGCCTCCCTCTTTTCTAGATGGGGCATGGAAAACACCCTCTGATGGAATCATAAGTGTGCAATACCAAAAACATTAGCTAAAGGTGCCATAATCAAGGTCAGGTACAAATATCATGTGTCGTTACTACCTATGAGTGCAATTGGGTTGATGAAAAGAAGAGATACTTGTGGTATCCTTTTTCTTAGAAAAGTGAACGTTCATGTGCAGCAAGTTAAGGGAATCACATAAGTATTGACACTTATCCATATGTTCTAGGAAAGAAAACCAATGTAATAAATTTGAGCAAATGAAGTCTAGGTATAACAACAATGTAATTAAAAAATCACAAATAGGAGAACTTTAATTTTTTTTTGTTATCAGTTATTCTGCATGATAGATTATTAAGTCGCCGACCTAGAAAGAAACATTGGTATCATTAAAAAACACTGGTAATTAATATGCAACAAACAATTGATGGTATAAAAATTATCAGACCTGAGAAAGGGAGTGGCTTGGTTCAGCCAATAGCACCACACAAATGAGCAATGGAATCCTATGTAATTCATCCATATTAAAAGAAGGATATCGCAAATCACAAGGTGCAAAAAACAAATGAGCTCAAGAATGATAGTAGAGTTCAACTATCAAATCTAAATGTTAGATTGTGTACTTGCAGCATCCTCGCAGAAAGTAGCACCAATCTGTAAGTAATTCCTGGATGCACATAAAAAATCGAAAAAGAGAAGTTAGCTAGAATAACCACGGTGATGAGACATCTTCATTTTTTGACCTATTGGCAGACCAATTTAACACATTTCATAAGATGTTCTTGAGGGTGGCATAACTCAAACAACTTAGAGCAAGCTGCGGCTCTAGCTTCAACGTACTGCTGCAGCTTTGATGACTTAGGCCTCTTTGGCAGTAACTATGATCCAAGAAGAATTTGCTACACATGATACACTTTTTCGGCCAGATATTCTCCAACGGATTGGTGTCGCACATGAATTTAAAACAACTCGCTCGTTGTCTACATTACATTCGCCTTTTGATTAAGAACAACTTGAAAGTATTTGGCCTTCAGATAGAACACTTTGGCATGTATATCAGACATTGTTGTTTACATTCGTCATAAAATCACCAATGCAATACTCAATATAGTAATATATATTTCAGTGCTTGTTCTCCATGATAACTAAATCAGTTCGTATACTGATAAGACGCACAAATATGGAATATCAACTATCTTTGTTTGAAGAAAATCATCTGTCAAAATAAATCTAGAATTCTATAGCAACTGAATCTTGGCTCTTGGCTCTGTTCCCTTTCTCTATATAGCTATTGGCATTTAAAATTGTGGAGATCGACTACATTAAATGCAATAGAAAGGGATTCATTCGGTTAAGACCAAATCCTCTTGTTTTAATTCATTTTTTTTTGGTTAAACACGCACAAGTTAGAGTAAATCTTTACTATTCCAGTTATAATATAATAATACAAAAGCAATTAAGGCTGCTGCACACCATCCACGAAAGCTTGCTGAGAATCAACACTATCAAAACCCATGTTCAACCACAGATCCATCTACAGTTGCACTAACACGTACAAAACAAAATCAGTCACTTGCTATGATGCATTCGAAAAGATAGACTCTGGACCGCAGATAGGCTGGCAAGAAGAGGCTTGGATCGCCCTGACAGTTGCCCGCTGTGTTGCCAGGAAGATGAAACTGTTGAACACATGACGCTGCAGTGCTCCTATTCTCGGGAGATCTGGTTCCGCGTGCTGCAGCCCTACGGCCTAGCCCACCTGACGCCCGACGCCGAGTCCACGATCGCGGCTTGGTGGCCGGCACTTTGTGCCGTCGTTCCGAAGCAAAGGAAGAAGGAAATCAACGCTGCTGTGCCACTGGTTTCTCGCTCCCTGTGGCTTGAGAGAAACAACAGTGTTCGACAAGGTTGCTGTCTTGCCGACGGAATTACTCAGGCGCATAGGTACTGAGTTCGATTTGTGGAAAGTGGCAAAACTGTGGAAAAAGCCGAGAGGAGTCACTTAGGTAGTATAGTGGATGGAGGTTTGTTCGCCTGTGTGCAAACCCTTGTAAATTGGATGTAATTCTTGCTCTCTATCTTAATAAAAAGGCACGCAATTCTCTTGCGTGGTCTTGAAAAATGATGCATTCCAACAAGCACACGACAGGCATGAAGTGAGTCAGACTAAAGAACAAACGTACTGTAAATTAGTTTCTCACCTATTAGGACATCCGAAAAATAAAGATGCATGCAGATGTGTATCAATCCCGTAACTTCAGAGTTGGGCTTCCACGAGTGTACACGGCGAGCCGGACATCTTGGTTCGGCAGCACGAAACCCGTGTCCGTGTAGTGAGCCGGTGAGCCTCACTCCGTCCTCTTCCAGCCTCCGATTGCGCCTCATCTTTTGTACTCCTATGTCCTATCGCGAGGCGCGGGCTGCAGCCTCGCAACAGTCCGTGCTCAGCGTCGTCTTCCACTCCATCAACCAGGGGGGCGAGTGCACCCGGAGGGCTGGTTCCCGGAGAGGACGCCGCCAGAAGGGAGAAGCGGGGGGAATCAGAGAGGGGATTTAGCAGCCGACGGCCGGAAACCCTACCACTGATTCCCGGAGAGGACGCCGCCAGAAGGGAGAAACGAGTGTGCGGGGGGGGGGGGGGAGGAATCATGGAGCGATGGAGCAGCCGTGTTGCTCGGGTCTGGGCGTCGGCGGCCGGCCGGAAACCCAGGCAGTAGGCACGCATGGAGGTCGGAGAGAGGAGGAAGACCAACGGAGTTTTTTTCTTCTTTTGGCTGCGGGGATGCGCTGGCAGTAAAAATTCTGCAGTGGCCCACATGGCATAGTTACAAATCGGCAGATGGCCTGAGACTAGCCGTAACATAAGTAATAACATATATGGAGAACTTGCCTGTGGCAAGATGGTTAGATGGGTGGTTGTACCTCCAGTTCACCAGAGTTCAAACCCTAGATTTGACGCTGATGTTTCTCATTTAAGGCGGAATATTTTTCAGTGGGAGGCGACGTTCCCGTCGACAGCGAGGCGCCCGTGGTGACTTCGTCAATCTCAAAACTCAACCCGCCGACTCCTTCTCTCGAAGGTGCTCATAGGGGTAGGGTGTGCGTGCGTGCGTTCATAGGGGTAAGTGTATGCGCGTGTATATGAGCGTCTGTGTTGTACTGTGTTTCGCAAAAAAAGTATTATAGATGTCACATAGGCAAAAAAGATGATATGGCATGTAATTAATGAAGAGAGAGACAAATAGAGTAACATAGATAGTTACCGTAACATAATGTTCCCCAAGGCAAAATGAGTCAAAGTAATTAATCAATGACTATGTTACCACACATATGATACTCCCCACTATAGAGGTAGTAACATAGTGTAGTAACATGTGCATGTTACTATTTTATGTTACTCCCCACTATGAGCAGTCTGAGGAGCCGCGTAGAGCGGTGGCCTTAATAGCAGTATCCACCCCACATGTCGTTATAAGCAACAAAGAACATCTCCATCATTTTTTTACTGTAACTACGGCGGGCTCCTGGAGCCAGCCAGAACCTTTCCATATATAACCACATCGACCTTGCATCTGATATTCAGCATCTTCCTGACGATTGCCCCCCCCCCCCGGTCCCTGTCCCGTGTCGCTCCCCAGGCGACACCGGGGCGACCCACGCGCGGCCTCCAAGAGCTCCTCCCCTGGCCATCCCGCCGCCGCTGCCGCCGGCGCCTACCGCGGTGGCGGCGGCCCCCCTGCGGAAAAAGGCCGTGGGGGGAGGTTCCTGCTTCTCGTCACGCCGACGGCCGGCCAACTCTGCTGGGGAGAGGAGGTCATCTCGCCGGCGTATGGAGGCCGGGGCGGCGGCCCCGGAGCTGGTGGTCAACCGCATCCTTCGTCTTCAACGACGACACAAAGGAGGGGTGCGGTCTTCGGTCGGGGCTCAACCGGGCTGCCTCTTCAGATATGGGCCCGGCTACCCCTCTCGGCGGACGGCGCCGTGGTGGCTGTGTGGTCAGCGCCATGGCTCGAGCGGGCGGCGGGCGCCATGGGCGCGGTGCCAATGCGAGCTCGGCCATGCGGGCCAGATCTAGGCCTGGGAGGGCTCGATCTGGGCCTGGCGGGCCCGAGATCTCGTCGATCTGGCACGGGTCTTCGTCTTCGAGGAGTGCGAGCGGTGTACTCTCCTGGAGGCTGTGGGGCAGCGACCATGAGCTGGTTGTTCTGGTGGCGGCGTCTCTGCGTGTCGGACGCGTCTCTTGTTGTGGCAATACGGGCACGGCGGCTCAAGACAGGGTCGGTGGCGCAGGCGCCATTTTGGCCGACGTGCCCCTAGATTGAAGGATGTCGGGACGGCGGCCCCAGACAGGTGGCCGAGGAGCGGGAGGGGCAGCTCTTGCCTCCTGTCGGCATGGCGTGGTCGTCGCTGCATGAGGTGCTGTGGCCCCCACGACATGTAGTTGGCATCGATGGTCGGTGACAGAGCCACGCCGCCTGCCTTGATGCTCCCTAGCCCAAGCCCTAGGGCTTGGTGGTCGAGATTGCACTTCAGGTGAATGCCTCGCACTTAGGTGCCGACGGCGGCGGCGCCCTAGGGCGTCGTTCTCCTTCTTGAATGCGTCGTTCGGAAGTTACGATCCTTTTCCAATGCGAGTGCCATAAATCTCTCTGGGTGAAAACCTAAGCTCCTCTGGAGCGGGCGGCGGCGGCGCACTCGTCGCTACCTTCTTGAAGGCGCCGCCTTGGACCGTCTTATCTCTCGTCGTGCGTCGGGTGCGCAGCGGTCGTGCAGGGTGGCTCTGAGGTCTGGGCAGTGGACGCCGGGGCGGCGGCCCCTGATATGTCCATTTTGCATCACTATTTTGTATCATAATTTATTGTTATTCATTGATATATTTCATGTAGACTGCAATTATTATGTTATTTCATCTTGTTTTGCATGTTTGACGATTATCGAGGAATGAACTGCCGGAGCCTAGAATCAGCTAGAAAAAGCACCGTCAAGATACTGTACTTCTGCAACTCCAAAAATTCCGAGAAAATTGAGAGATTAATATTTCATCAGAAGATGGACGGAGCCAGAAGAGGGACCAGAGGGGGCCACAGGGTGGCCAGACACCACCCAGGCATGACCAAGCCTGGACCGCGCCTGGGGCCCACCTGGTGGCCCTGCGTCGCCTCCGGCTCTCCCCTCTCGCGTATCATCCCTGTGACCTAAAAACAGAGGGGGACGCTTCGAAGAAATATTCCGCCGCCGCCTCAGGGGCAGAAACCACAGAGAGAGAAAAGCTCTCCGGCAGGGAGAAATCTGCCGGGGAAATTCCTTCCCGGAGGGGGAAATCATCGCCATTGTCATCGTCACGGGCTTCATCGGGAACATCATCCACATCAGCTCCACCGCCAGCACCATCATCACCGCCGCTCCACTCCGTTCCGCTGAGACATCTAGGGTTCCTCCTTGTGTAGTTTATTGGGATTACTTTTCCGGTGTTAATTACTTGTCGTAGTTGATGCTATTGAGTTTTATCGGTGAATTACTTTTATGTCCAGAATATTGTTCATCACTTTATCACCTCTGATCATGTTCCAAATGATGTCTCGTGAGTAGTTCGTTTAGTTCTTGAGGACATGGGAGAAGTCTTGACACTAGTAGTGGAATTATGTGAGTAGTATTTAATAGTTTGATGCTTAAGTTGTGGTGTTGTTCTTCTAGTGATGTTATGTGAACGTTGACTACATAATACTTCACCATTATGGGCCTAGGAGAATGCATTGTGTATTTAGTTCGCTTATTTTGGGGTTGCGGGAGCGACAGAAATCTAAACCCCCGTTGGTAAGCTATTGCGCAAGGGAGTGTATGATCCCCGAGTTTAAAGTTGTGGTTAGTTAATTCTTAAATACTTTCTTGCATTTGCGGATGCTTATGGGAAGGTTTAATCAAAAGTGTATATTCGTCCAAGTAAGGGCGGTACATTAGCATAGGTTCACCCACACAACACTTATCAAAATATTAAAGACTAAGCAGCGGTATGAAGCGAAAGTGACTTGACGAAATTCCCGTGTGTCCTCATGAACGTTTTAGCCATCATAAGTAACACCATCGGCTTGTCCTTTGTGTAAAAAGGATTGGACCACTTGCTGCAATTATTATTGCTCTCTTTTATTTACTTGCACTTTATTTATTTGCTATTATAAAAACCCATAAAAACTTGTCTTTTAGTATTTGCAGTTGAACCTTGCACGAAACTACTTGTCAGCATCTTCTGCTCCTCGTTGGGTTCGACACTCTTATTTATCGAAAGTACTACGATACACCCCCTATACTTGTGGGTAAACAGCCCCGGACGGTGAACGTGCGCCGACGCGGCGGCCTCAAGAGGCGTTGCGACCAGGTCTCTACGAGGCAGGGCCATGGTTCTGCATTGCTGGGGTGTCGAAAGAGTCACGAGGGTGCCTGGATCGTCGCCCTATTTTTTTCTTTTCTTTTCTTTTTTATGCTCGCCTCCGGACATAATTTCGCCCGGGACGACACATGTGTACAGTTTTCCCTCTGCTAATACATCGAAGGCCAGCAATTGCTGGATCTTTCAAATATATATATATATATATATATATATAATCGCATCCTCGAGTACAATAGAGCATTACAAACTGAGAAGGGGAGCAGAGAATACAGAGTTACAACATGACTAGGTGCTCACGGTGGCTCAAAAGGAATACACCAGGATTTGAGAAGGTTAGCAGCAGTAGTAGAGATACAATAGCGCGCCCAAATGCGAATATCTTCTGTGAATTTTCGAAGAACCAATTCCAGGGGTTCGTTTATGCCATTGAAGGTGCGGGCGTTGCGTCGTTTCCAGATAGCCCACACAATGGATGAGCATATGGTAGACTCGACATAGGTACGACTTTGGACCTCCCAAAGCTCTTCGATGTTGTTGATCTGCTGATGAGCCTGAGGCGGAAACAAATGCTTCCAGACCTCTTGTACTCGTGGGCAAAGCACAATTAGGTGGTAAGTTACTTCAACCTGAGAACATGAGAGGCATCTTGGGGAGGCACTAAGCTGATGGCGGTGTTGTCGTTCGTTTGTAGGGAGGCGGTGGCGGTATATAAGCCAATTGAATACTCGACACATGAGAGGAGCAGCATTTCTCCAAACCTTCTTAACCTGATCATCTCCTTGTAGCTCCCTGTAGAAGTTAGCATAGAAACTTTTGTTCGAAAGAGTTTTCTTAAGAGTATCGACACAGCCGAACATCTGGAGCCTCAAGGTTCAGATTAACAGGATTCATCTCATCCGTGAGGGTAGCAAGCTCCATTGCGGCGCGGGTGGTCAGGCGGGAGGTAAGAGAGGGCCCGGAAATAAAAGAAAAAGAGACTTCAGCATGTGGTCTAGTAGAGTGAGAGAAAGGCTGTAGAGATGCGATTGTCAATAGTGACAGAAGAGTGGGCGCGAAAGGAAGGTAGACCAGCGACAATGCTTTTCCAGACGGGAGCGTCCAAATGGTTTGCTTCACCGAGATCGAGATTTCCCCCCATCCATATTGGCGTCGAAACTAGAGAATCCAAGGGGCAGTGGATGTAGAATGGAGCTTAGTGAGGAATTTTGATAGCAGAGCCTGTCGGATAGTAGTGGATTTAGTTCTTAACCTCCGCAGGGCTTCACCATTGAAAGGACATTTATTTACCCCCTTTTTTGTGTGTTAGATAACAACACCGGTGATATTTTAATATGTTGCTAAGTGTTTACAGGAAATATTAAGTTTTATGATAAAGCGATAAAGGTTATCTCTCCATTCAAAAAGAAGAAAGAAATGGAAAAGGAGTTTCGCGAAGCCCTGAGAGGCCAGCCTCCAGGCCGGGCGCGTCGGGCACCCAGCCGGCCTCCAGGCCGGGTGTCTCGGGTGGGTGGCCGGCCTCCAGGCCGGCTAGCTCCTCAGAAGACTCAGCACAGTGCTCGCAAGGCTGGCCTCCAGGCCGGCCTCCCTGTACCCCTTCAAATGGCCAAGTTTTAGGAGGAGCTATAAATGCCCCTCCACCTACCTCCAGCTCTTTAGCTTGCCCAAACTTAAAGACACCATTGTTGCAAGCTCAAGAAACATATAGATCTCCCAATCCCTCCACCCAAACTCGTTGATCTTTGGAGGATTGAAGGAGAAGGCCTGGATCTACATCTTCACCGAGCTGATTTACATTTCCCCCTCATTCACTTTAGGGCCCCTTTGCTATGTTTTCCATTGGGAAAACCTAGCTCATTGTTGTACTTACTTGATTGTCTTGTGACAGATTGTAGCTGTTCGGGAGCCCCCAATTCAATTGTGGGTTGTACCCCGGATCATTGTTGTAAAGGCTCCGGATTCCGCCTTGAAGGATTTCGATAGTGGAAGGGGAACCAAACCTTTGTGGTGCGATTCATCGGAGAAGAAGGTGAAGCCTTTGCGGCTGTTGAGTTGACCTTTGTGGTAGCTCACACCTCTCCAACGAGACATACTCCCCAAAAAAGGAGGAACTCGGGAATACATCCGTGTCTCCGCGTGCTTTCACCTTCGGTTACCTCTATCCTTATTTACAGTCTTTACTTGGTGTATCTTGCTTAGTTGCTAGCTTGTCATATAGGTAAATTCACCGTAGTTGCATATCTAGAGAATTTACCTTTTGTGTCAAGCCTAATTTGAAAAAGTACTAAAATTGAAGTAGCACCTATTCACCCCCCCCCCCTCTAGGTGTCATACGATCCTTTCAATTGGTATCAGAGCTCTGGTTCTCTTGTTGGGCTTAACCGCCTAAGAGAAGTATGACGTTGGGAGAGGTTCCTCCGGAAGGCCAAGGTACTCCGGCATCCATGGCCGATCTCAAAGAGATGGAAACATCATTGAGATCGTCCATGGATACCCAATTTAGTGCGATACGTGACATGCTCACGAAACTCACTTGTACCAAGCCTCCGTCGGAGACTCTCCCTATAGAGGACCCCCTTTCTTCCGAGACGGGCGATTCCGATAAAGAAAAGGAGGAAAAAAATGGGGATGAATAAAAAGAAACCGACCCTAAGAAATCTTCTCCTTCCATAACCAAGCCCATAGGTGGGAAGCCCGAGTACCATGAGGTCTCTCATTTATACTCTCCCGACCCACCTACCCCTCATCCTCGTATAAACCCTTTAGGTCCTCCACATAAGCTTAATGCTTTAGCTTTTACTAGTTGGCAACAATCAATGAGATCTCATGTCAACAGTGCCTCTATCGAGCTTTGGAGGATCATTCAAGCGGGATACAAGGCCGTGGATCAGAGCAACTTGACAAGGAGAGAGGTTGTTGATGCTCAACTCAATGCCACCGCTCTACACATGCTTCAACTTGCCGTTGGTGAAAAGGATATTCATCACATTCAACATCTCACCACCGCCAAAGAAGCTTGGGATTGTCTCTGAGGCATTCCTTGGAAATGAGAGCATGAAGAGGAATAGATTTGATGCTTTGAACAATGAAGCCGAAGGCTTCGACATGCTTGAGGGTGAAACTCATGAAGAGATGTATGGAAGACTCAAGACCCTTGCCCAAGCCTTTTATAATGTTGGGGCAAAGTATGCGGATGATGCTTGGGTCAAAAGGAAGTATGTGAATGCTCTCATGCCCTTCGAGCCCGTTGACTTGAAGGCCATACAAGGAAGACACAACTACCTTGAAATGACCTCTAATGAAGTTATGCAAGAGATGCAAGCTTCCAAGGTTGCCACCAAAAATGCTCTAGACAACCGTGCTAGGGCCATGGGAATGAAACAAGGTTCTTCACTTGCTTTGAAGGCCAAAGTGGTGTGCCTAGATGATAGTGTGGAAGTTGAAGCTTGCCCAAGCAACATTCTTCCCGATGATCTCGAACAAGCCTACCATGATCACGTGGCTCTTGCCACAAGAACATTTTGGCGTGACCCGGCCAAGGCAAAGGCTCAAGTTGATCTAAGGAACAATCCAAGTGGGAAGAAGGAGTTTGCTATAAGGACAAAGACTTGTTACAATTGTCATGACAAGCATCACTTCATCAAAGAGTGTCCTTATGAGAATAGAGAACAACATGGTGAAGGCTTGTCCCAAAGGATCAATCAAAGGTGATACAAAAGAAGCCTTTTGTCAAGAGGAAGCCATTCTTCAAGAAAGCACCAAGAATTGTGTTGATGACTCAAGAAGAGTATCCTTCTGATGATTCCGAAGAAGAAGATGAACCCACTCGTGAGGTGGCCGCTATGGCCATAGTCTCAACTCCATCACCTTCTCTCTTTGAATCCCCCAATGAGAATCTCTCCATCAACACCGCTCGTTGCCTCATGGCCCATATCACCGAGGTATCATCTTCTACTCCCAAGACTATGCATGAAATGGATGATAACTCTAGTCTTGTGATTAAGAAAGAACTTGTTGCCTTCGATACATTTGTGGCTAACTTGCAAGGTGAAGCTAAGAAGCATGTTGAGGCTCTCATGAGCCAACTTGGTGCCGCCGAAGACCTTCTTGAGGTCAAGGGCAAAATTGAATGCTTGAATGCTTCTCTTGAAGAAGAGAGTGAATATAGAACTACTCTTGAGGAAAGACTTGAGTCCCTTGATGATAAAAATGATGAAATAATTGCTAAAATCATTAAGGATAGAGACCATGTCTTTGCTAAATATAAAGTGATTAAAAAGGAGAAAGCCGAATTTGTGGTTGCTAATGCTAGACTCTTGAGGATATGGAGAAACTTGACAAGGCTCACAAGGCCTTGGAAAGTACTCACTCTCTTCTAGTCAAGTCTCATGAGCAACTTCAAACTCAACTTTCTAAATCTAACTCACCTAGCACTTCTACTCCTTCATGTGATCATGCAAATGTTATTGAGGAAAATGCTAGGTTGAAGGTTGAGCTTGCCAAGGCCACTAGTGCCAAGACCTCAATTCCCAAAGGTAAAGAAAAGGTTGTTGCTCATGTTGTTGAGCAAAAGCAACACAAAGGGAAGGAGGGTCTTGGTTATGTAGCCAAGGCAAAGAAGAAGAAGAGCAACAACAAGGCCAAGCCCGCACAAACCAAGACTCCCATTGCGAGTGGGAATGCCACTAGGGGCAAGACCACTCGTAGTGACTTTGCGGGAGATGCTAACCCTCACTACATTCTATATGTTGATTATTATGGTGATGTTTATGCAAAATATGTTGGACCTTATGATGGTTATGTTGCTCATGCTATTTGGGTCCCAAAGACTCTTGTTGCTAACCAAAGAGGACCCATTGCAAGATGGGTACCTAAAATCAAGCAATGATTTCTTGTAGGACTATGCTTCCGGTGGGTCTAAATGGGTGGTTGATAGTGGATGCACTAGTCATATGACCGGAAGCAAGGAGATCATGACGGAGTTGGGACCAAATATAAATCAAGCATCCGTCTCCTATGGTGATAAATCAAAAGCGGAGGTAAAGGGCCTCGGCAAGGTGGTAGTTGCAAAGGATATCACCCTTGTAAATGTCATGCTTGTCGAGTCCCTCGGTTACAATCTTATGTCCGTTCGTGCACTTAATAAGATGAACTTTGATGTCCATTTTACTATTGATATGGTGGTACTCTTGAGGAGCAAGACTCTAAAGGTCATGTTCGTTGGGTATGTTGAAAATGAGTTGTTTGTGGTGGACTTTTCGGGGTCAACCAACACTCAAGCAATATGCCTATTCGGAAAGGCCGACGTGGGGTGGTTGTGGCATCGCCGCTTGTCCCATGTCAACATGAGAACTTTGCAAAGTCTTCACAAGGGTGGCCACATTCTTGGACTAAAAGACAATGTTTCTTTTTCTAGAGATCGTCTTTGTAGGGCTTGTGTTGAAGGAAAGATGCATGATTCTCCCCATCCAAGCAAGACCATCATTTCATCAAAGAGGATTTGGAACTTCTTCATGTTGATCTCTTTGGTGCCGTGCCCAACCTAGTCTTGGTGGGAAGAAATATTGCTTGGTGATTGTTGATGACTATTCAAGATTTACTTGGGTTTATTTCTTCAAGACGAAGGATGAGACCAACAAGCCGTCATCGACTTTTCCAATGAAGTTCAACGCCAACACAATGTCCCATATTGGCCATTAGGAGTGACAATGGCTCCGAGTTCAAGAACTACACCCTAAATGAGTTTCTTAGTGAAGAGGGATTCGTCATCAATATTCCGCTGCATATACCCCTCAACAAAATGGTGTAGCCGAAAGGAAGAACCGGACCCTCATGGATATGGCAAGGTCTATGTTGGCGGAGTTTAAATCTCCACTCTTCTTGTGGGCCGAGGCATCTCCACGGCGTGTCATTCATCAAACCGGCTATTCTTTCGCAAAGGCAAGAAGTTTACACCTTATGAGATGCTCACCGGCAACAAGCCCAATGTCTCCTACTACCGAGTATTTGGTTGTAAGTGTTTCTATAAGATCAAAGGTGTTCGTTTGTCTAAATTTGAATCTAAAGCTTTAGAGGGTGTTTTTGTTGGGTACGGTGCCGAATCTCACACCTATAGAGTCTATGACAAAACCTGGGAAAGTCATAGAATCTTGTGATGTGAGGTTCGATGAGAATGACGGCTCCCAAGTGGCGCAATTTCATGTTTGTGATGTAGATAATGAGGAGCCTCAAGATGCAATAAGAAGAATGGGCATTGGTTTCCATCGCCCCGTTGAGATTCATTGTGACCTCCTCAAGCAAGTCCAAGCTCCACTCATGTGGAACTCATCACCATCACAAGTTGAACCGGCGCCCACTATGGAAGCAAATGATGCACCAACCCAAGAACAAGTTCAAGACCCTCCTCATGTTGACCAAGTTGCTATGCAAGAACCAAGTTCTCCATTTGATGCTAGCCAAGGTCAAGACCAAGATCAACCCTCTCCTTCTATTGTTGAAGATGTGCATAATGATGATCAAGGTCAACATTCCGGTCAAGACGGGGACTCAAATGATCAAGATGATCAAGAGATACCTCCAAGATGCAATAGAGATATCGAAGCCCGTCGTAAAGCAAGATTGCAAGAGACTTTGAAATAAAAGTCACAAGCTAGAAGAAATCTTGGTGACCTAAGTAAGGGTGTTACCACAAGAAGACAATTGGCAAGCTTTAGTGAACATCAAGCTCACATTTCCATGGTGGAACCAAAGAAAGTGTTTGAAGCTCTTGAAGATCCGGATTGGTTGGAAGCTATGCATGATGAACTCAATAACTTCAAGCGCAACAAAGTGTGGAATCTAGTTGAGAAGCCAAAGGATTGCCGCAATGTTATAGGCACTAAGTGGATATTCAAGAACAAGCAAGATGAGCATGGAATGGTTGTGAGGAACAAGGCAAGATTGGTTGCACAAGGATACTCTCAAGTTGAAGGCATTGATTTTGGAGAGACTTATGCACCCGTGGCTCGCCTTGAGTCCATCCGTATCCTTCTTGCATATGCATCACATCATAACTTTAAATTGCAACAAATGGATGTGAAAAGTGCCTTTCTTAATGGTCCTTTAAAGGAGTTGGTATATGTTAAGCAACCACCGGGTTTCGAGGATCCCAAGTTCCCTAACCATGTCTACAAGCTCGATAAGGCGCTCTATGGACTTAACAAGCTCCACGTGCTGGTATGAGCACCTTAGAGAGCTTCTAGTAGACCGTGGATTTGAGGTTGGGAAAATCGATCCCACTCTCTTTACTAAGAGGGTTAAAGGGGAGCTTTTCATATGCCAACTTTATGTTGATGATATTTATTTGGCTCATCTAACAAAGCTTTCAATGATGAATTTTCAAAGCTTATGACCGATAGGTTCGAGATGTCTATGATGGGCGAATTGAAGTTCTTTCTTGGTTTTGAGATCAAGCAATTGAATGAAGGGACTTTCATCTCAAACCAAATATACCCAAGACATGCTCAAGAGGTTCAATATGCAAAATGCTAAGGAGAAGCGGTTTCCTATGGACACCAAATGCCATCTTGAACTTAACCCAAAGGGTATTGATGTTGATCAAAAACTTTATCGCTCTATGATTGGTTCTTTGCTTTATCTTTGTGCATCTAGACCCGATATTGTGTTGAGTGTAGGGGTGTGTGCAAGGTATCAAGCCGCTCCTAAAGAAAGCCACTTGAAGGCGGTCAATAGAATCCTTCGATATTTGGTTCATACCCCAAGGTTTGGTTTGTGGTACCCAAAGGGCACTAATTTCTCTCTTGCGGGTACACGGACTCGGATTGGGGGGTTGTAAGGATGATAGAAATCAACTTCCGGGGCATGCCAATTCTTGGTAGGTCCTTGGTGAGTTGGTCTTCTAAGAAGCAAAATTGCATATCTCTCTCCCGCCGAAGCCGAGTATGTGGCGGCCGCTAGTGCATGCACTCAATTGTTATGGATGAGGCAAACTTTAAAGGAATACGGTGTCAATTGTGACAAAGTGCCTCTTTTGTGTGACAATGAAAGTGCTATCAAGATTGGCCACAACCCGGTGCAACACTCAAGAACGAAGCATATTGAGATTCGTCATCATTTTATTCGGGATCATATTGCCCGTGGTGATATTGAGCTTGGCTATGTTCCAACCAAAGACCAACTTGCCGATATTTTCACGAAGCCACTTGATGAAGCAAGATTCACTTATTTGAGGCATGAGCTAAATATCGTGGATTCAAGGAGCTTGACTTGATATCTTGCATACACACCTATATTTTGACTATGTATTTGGTTTAGGTGTAGGCATGGACATAGGGGGAGTGCGGTCCTAATCCATTGGACTATCCCTCCCCCATTATGCCGATAGTAAGACTCATTTTTTCTCTATGTTCATCTGTTGAATTGTGAGCTTAAATGACGAGTTTGGCCGTGAACCCAAGATACATCTTCGCGGTGTCACACCACACACTCATACATGGTGGCCTAGGCCACCGCCCTCTTCTTTTTGAAGAGTTGGGTCTTATTGGAGCTTTTATTGCATACTTGTTGTTTCTTCCCTCTTTCGAATCACTTCCATGTTGTTATTTGGGTTTTCTTGGTTTTGTCTCCATTGGAAGTGTGAAGAAATCATCATGTTTGCATCTCCCCGTGTCACTCAACGTTGCTCCATGGTCATTCTTGAAAATGGTTCTCGGCAAAGAAGTCCGGAAGATTTTCAGGAAATTTTGTTTATGCAAGAATTCCAGATGAAGAGGAGGAAGCCAGCCTAGCCGGCTCCTAGGCCGGGTCAGAGGCCGACTGCTTCGGGCGGGTGCCCGGCCTAGGCCGGCTCCCAGGCCGGGCTAGAGGCCGGCAGGCTCGGGTTGGTGCCCGGCCTGTGATACGTCTCAAACGTATCTATAATTTTTGATGTTCCATGCATGTTTTATATCAATTGGCACATGTTTTATATACACTTTATATCATATTTTGACATTTATTGGACTAACCTACTAATAGTTGCCAAAGTGCACAATGTTCTTCTTTTACACTTTAATGTGTAGGAATTATCAAAATTGGGCAAAGGAAACCTTGTTGGAGTCGAATCGGGACCTTCCTGGAATCTATCTGAAAACGTTTTTCGGAGATTGTCACGTACCGGACAGAAGACGACATCAAACAGAAAAATTCTAGTCGCGAAAGTTGCGGGGAATTTTCTGCCAATCGATCTAGACTTAAAAATTCGCCTAATTCCGAGTTCGGACGCTCCAAATATCGCCGCTCTACCGAAACCCTAAAAGAGATGACGGGAATTCGAGAGCATATATAAGGAACGGAAACCTAACTCGTGGGGAGGCCCCCATACCACAAATTTTCCTCCTCCCAGGCAGCCGCCTTGGGGAGGAGAACCTCCTCCATAGCAGCACCATCGCCAAGGGCCGCCGCCGCCTCCACGGGTTGCTGCCGCCGCCGCCGCGCCGTGGCTGCCGCCGGCCGCCGCCTCCACTCCGGGCTGCACCTCTCCATCAAGCTCCTCATCACCATGACCATGTGTGAGTAGTTTCCCTCGGGGCTGAGGGCTCGTACGGTAGCTATGTGGTTTATCTCTCTCTCCATGGTGTGATCTTTATGTGATCATGAGCTTTGTAATCTAGTTGAATCCATAGATTTTACTCTTCATTATCTTATATGCTACTTGAGTGGTTTATTAATGTAAACTCCGGAGTCACCTTTGTCCCACGGTGCGAAGTTGACAGTGTGCGCACCGTGTGTGGCTCTTAGGCTAAAGATTACAGAGATACTTATCATGAGTTATTATTTGTGTTGGATGTCTCTATGAAATTATGGTGTTTGTCTAGTACCATTTTAGGGCGCTCAAGTTGACAGTGTGGGGTTCCCTAGATGTGGAATGCGACTTTAAGTGTGCTTTTATAGCCCTACGCAGTGGATTGGTGTTCGTTATCCAACGAAAGAATAATTCAGAGTAGCATAGTGAAGAGGAAATATTTATGTATACAATTATATTATTATTGTCGAGAGTGTCCACTAGTGAAAGTATAATCCCTAGGCCTTATCTCCAAGCATTGAAACACCGTTTACTCTCATTTTGTCTCATGTTTGCTTGCTGCCATTTTTATTTCAGATTGCAATTACTACTTATAATCATCCATATCACTCGTATTTTAATATGTCTTCGCCGAACTAGTGCACCTATACATCTGACAAGTGTATTAGGTGTGTTGGGGACACAAGAGACTTCTTGTAACTTAATTGAAGGGTTGCTTGAGAGGGATATCTTTGACCTCTACCTCCCTGAGTTCGATAAACCTTGGGTGATTCACTTAAGGGAAACTTGCTGCTGTTCTACAAACCTCTGCACTTGGAGTCCCAACACTGTCTACAAGAATAGAAGCGTGCGTAGACATCAGTCTGCTCTTCACTGCGAGGCCGGCCAGGCCGGCTCCCAGGCCCGGTTCTCGGGGCCATCTAGATCAGGGGGGGGGAGGGACCGAACCGAACGGTTCCTCAGCTCTTCTTCCTCCCTCCCCACGACTTCCAACTCCTTAGACGCCACCCCGAGCTCCTCCACCACCGCCTCCCTCCATTGGAGCCGCTCCCTCTCCTCCTACTCCCTCAAAACTAAAGGGGCCCCTCCAGATCTACCTTCCTATCCAAGAAATTTCAACATTATTGAAGGTTTGGAGGAGTTATTCTTCATTGTTGGTGTTCTTGCGGTGCTCTCAAGGATGGACTTCGATTCGGCCTTTGATGACCTTGAGGACCTTGATGATTCCTCTCCTCTCTCCAAGTACAAGGGCAAGGCAAATGTTAGGGCATCCTCCTTCAACTCCAAGTCCAAGAAAATCAAGGTAACCACCAAGAAGAAGGGACCTCCCCTGTCAATCCGGATGAACCGGTACGTGAGACTTGGATCAAAGTGCCTAGTGATGAGTTTGATCATGACCGCTTGGTTTGCAATCCATATGCTTTTGGCAAGCGCACTTGTAGGAATGATAGCCGTTTCTATTGCAAGATGCATCAGCAAGTGTTTGAACAACTAGTTAGTCCCCTCAAGAACTCCCATGTTCCTACTCATTACTTCAGTGTGGACAATGCAAGGGAATTATGGCCGGACGTGATGAATGTTATGGACTTTCATGGCATTACTCATCTCATGACTGTTGGCACCTCCTATTCTCCTGAGCTGCTTCAGGAATTCTATGCCACAATTTATTTCTCCACTGAAGGGAAGAGGACTATGACTTGGATGTGTGCCAGTATCAAGTGCGAAGCTTCTCTTGCTGATGTTGGTGCTCTCTTTGATCTTGAGGAGTTACCGTTTGCACCATCGACCTATATTCATATTCACTTGCAAAAGCTTATGAAAGCTTCAGTGGGGATCCGTCATTGCTATCCACCCGGGTCAGGCCTTGCTAGAAAGATTCCCAAGACCTCTTTTATGTCTCTGTTTTGGAGAGTCACTCATTCCATCTTAAGGAACTGTCTTGCCGTCAAAATTTGGGGAGAAGGGTGAGGTTCGCAAGTGGATGGTCAATCTTCTTTTTCACATTGTTAGTGCAAAGGAGCGGGGCAAGCAAATTGATGTCCTCGATTACATGTTGCAAGAGATGCGCTCAGTGGTTCTTGAGAACAAGGTTCCCATCTATGGTCTGTACCTGTAGAAGCTCTTTAACACCATGTTGGATACTACTTCGATCAACAGCTATGAGATGACTGCGCCAACACTTGTCGCTTTGCCAGCTCCTCCCCGGTTTCTGCTGCCCCTCCTCAAGCCAAGCGTGCTAGATCCGAAGTTCCTGAAGCTCATGTTGAGGAAGGTGCTCATGATGAGGGAGAAGCTCATGTTGAGGCCTCCAAGAAGAAGCACGTCATAATGGATGTATTCAAGAAAATGAATTGCTTCTTTGCGGACAAGCAAGCCAAGGACTTCAAGGCATATCACAAGCAAAGTCCTATAACGCAATCAAAGAGAGATTATGAAGAAACTTGATTTTCCCTTGCCTTCTTGCTCCAGCTCGGCCGAGGTCTCGGAGAATACTTACATGTCCAAGCACACCTATTGGTTCGGTGATGATGCTTCCTCTCTTGCTCCCTATTGGCCGGGCAATAATGGTGAATCAAGCTCCGGTCAAGCTTTTGGTGGCGCCAATGAAGATGTTGATGGTCAAGATGATACGGAGCATTATGATGACGAGTGATCTCGTGGGCTTTCACTTCACCTTCTCCCTTTTTGGTGTCACGATGCCAAAGGGGAGAGAGAGATATCCGGGGATTTGCATTTTCGTTTTCATTTGCATTGTACTTTCTTTAGTTGAACTTTATTTGGTTTATGTTCGTGGATCTTGGTATCACTATTGTATGAGATGGTTAAATTATTGTATGAGACTATGGATTTCGGTATTCGGGTTTATCTATGGTTGAGACTTCATGATATTGTGCATTGATATAATTGTCTACATATTTTGGCACAAGGTATGATCATCTCAAAATCTCAACCTAGTTGGATATGTCTCATTTTGTGCGAATATGTTGTTCCTATATCATGTTGATTATATCTTGTTGGGATTGCTTCCCTTCTTATGTGTGTATTTTCATTCCAAGGCAAACAAACTATATGCACACATTTAGGGGAGCCCTTTCCCTTGTTAAGAACGTGATGTAGTGTGGTTTGTATTGCAAATCCTAGTGTTGTCATCTAACACCAAAAAGGGGGAGATTGAAAGGACATTTATTTACCCCTCTGTGTTTTGTGTGTTAGATAACAACACCGGTGATATTTTAATATGTTGTTAAGTGTTTATAGGAAATATTAAGTTTTATGATAAAGCGATAAAGGTTATCTCTCCATTCAAAAAGAAGAAAGAAATGGAAAAGGAGTTTCGCGAAGCCTGAGAGGCCAGCCTCCAGGCCGGGCGCGTCGGGCACCAGCCGGTCTCCAGGCCGGCCTAGGCCGCCTTTCCAGGCCGGGTGTCTCGGGTGGGTGGCCGGCCTCCAGGCCGGCTCCTCAGAAGACTCAGCACAGTGCTCACAAGGCCGGCCTCCCTGTACCCCTTCAAACGGCCAAGTTTTAGGAGGAGCTATAAATGCCCCTCCACCTACCTCCAGCTCTTTAGCTCGCCCAAACTTAAAGACGCCATTGTTGCAAGCTCAAGAAACATATAGATCTCCCAATCCCTCCACCCAAACTCATTGATCTTTGGAGGATTGAAGGAGAAGGCCCAGATCTACATCTTCACCAAGCCGATTTACATTTCCCCCTCATTCACTTTGAGGGCCCTTTGCTAGGATTTCCATTGGAAAAACCTAGCTCATTGTTGTACTTACTTGATTGTCTTTGTGACAGATTGTAGCTGTTCGGAGCCCCCAATCCAATTGTGGGTTGTGCCCCAGATCGTTGTTGTAAAGGCTCCGGATTCCGCCTTGAAAGATTCCGATAGTGGAAGGTGAACCAAACCTTTGTGGTGCGGTTCATCGGAGAAGAAGGTGAAACCTTTGTGGCTGTTGAGTTGACCTTTGTGGTAGCTCACACCTCTCCAACGAGACGTACTCCCCTAAAAGGAGGAACGGGAATACATCCGTGTCTCCGCGTGCTTTCACCTTCGGTTACCTCTATCCTTGTTTACTGTCTTTACTTGGTGTATCTTGCGTAGTTGCTAGCTTGTCATATAGGTAAATTCACCGTAGTTGCATATCTAGAGATTTACCTTTTGTGTCAAGCCTAATTTAAAAAAGTACTAAAATTGATGTAGCACCTATTCACCCCCCCCCCTCTAGGTGTCATACGGTCCTTTCACCAATTTTGGGGCAAGACGTCCAAGACTCTTCGCCGGCAGCTCTACTCTAGAAGCTTCTCCACTGACCTAAACCTGCCGCACCGCACCAAGGCTCTACGAAGATCTACTAAAAAATAGACTACATTCAAAGGCAGGCTACGAGATCGAGACTTCACGTACAAGACAAGACAGGAACCCTAAATGCACAGAGGATCGAGCACCGCCTCAGCCTATATATACTGAAGAACAAGACGAAGATAGACATCCGTTACACGCCAAAACTCTGACCCCGGACCTCTATGTAACCCTAGAAACTAGATCCACATCTATAATCCCTGGCCGAGACCTTGTATAACTCGCGGAGATCGCCGTTGTACTAGCTCTTGTAGCCACTTCATGAATAAAGTCTGAGAGATCTTCATCTACATTATCTACGACTCAAACCTGCTGACTTGCACCACCTATAGGACAAATAAACTTGCTTCTGATCTTCGGAAGTAAGATTGCCGTGGGATCGTGAATTACTATCCTTCGACATAGCCGAATTTGATTAGTGATAGACAAGACACGTAGACCACCATAAGTTTTCGGGGTGCAAACATTGTCCCACGCCACTTTGCGTGTCCTCCCGTGCAAGCTTCTTCACCTGTCCACAAGAAGGCGCATCAACACTCGTCAATTGCCTCAATTACCCCAGCTGGGAGAAGGCCTACCGACATAGCATGCGCGAATTTAGCAGTGATAACCGAATTAACATGAAAGAGACGTCCTCCGATGGGGAGTGAGCGTCCTCTCCAGCCAGAGAGTTGAAGGTCACATTTAGCGATCATAGGAGACATGTCTGAGAGTCGAAGTTTGTAAGGGGAGAGAGGGACGTCAGATACGTTTGCGGGAAGGTGGAGATGTCACAACCAAATGATGAAGCCATGGTGGCCGAGAGGGATGGGTCAGTCTTAATAGGAACAAAAGTACTTTTGTGAAGATTGATAACGATACCGTGGTTTCAGAGAACTGGTCTAGAAGATCTTTGAGGTTAACCACATGTTGAGGAATAGCCCGAATAATGAAGAGTGTATCATCGACGTATTGTAAAATGGGACAGGGGAGATCATCAACCAGGGGTGGAGAAGAAGGAAAGTCTCCAACAAGAGGCTTAGTGAAATTTTGCATTTTGGTACAGTAGAAACTTGTTGGTTCCATGACTCACTCGTCAGTGGGCCACTCAGCACATATTAGTTTCTTGACATAGTTTTTACGTCCATGGCGCTCCTAGGGGTGGCATTTACAGGCTTTATAACATTTCTAACCGAGGCCGGTATTTCAGAAATGTTGAGATCGAGAAAAACTTGAAGATGGTGTCGTAAGATCACGATGGTCTTGCGAGAGATCTTATCTTCTTCGCATGGCTGAGCTCCTGCTACGTCGAGGCTCACTAACTGATGCTTCAATGGTGCCTGGATGTTTTGCATGTCCCGGCTTGAAGTGCTTATGTATATAGGGCGATAAAATTTACAGTGTAATCTGGGTTCTAGCTTTTATGCTTAACCGTTGTTGTTTTTCCTTACTTTTGCTGTTTTTACCTATCTTCTGAGTTTATGTTTTGTAAACCTATTGGCGGTTTTTATAATGGAAATCAACAAGGAGAGCTCGTTATTTAGAAGGAAAAAATAAAACAGTCGAGGGGAGAAATCTACACTTCGTTTCTAGAGAAAAGAAATGAAACAACTTTCTAATAAAAGGTAAATTTGACCTTTCTTAAAGAAGCTTCCCAGTGCAAGACCAGCTTGACCAGCTTATTGATGAGTCACGATGTGTCCACCGAAAATTAACTAAATCTTAGTCAACTGCAACACCACTACACCAGTACAGTTAAAACAGAGGAAGTACTAAAGCTGTCTGACAGCTTCATCGCTATACTACTGGAAGGCAGGCATAACCATCTTAACTTTATTTCAGCATAACTCTTAATCCAGAGAGACAACATGTTGAAGCATCATCATCTCGTTACTCTGTCAAACCAGAGAATTCTAGCTATTTCTTGCATGGAGGGAAGAGAGGAGCACCGCAGAGGCACTTGTTGTGCTCGTAGTCGTAGAGATCAAACTCGGGCATCTTCCCGCCGGTCGGCAGTGCGCCGCAGAGCCGGTTGTAGCTGACGTGGAAGTACCGCAGGTTGTCGACGTACGCGACCTGCGCCGGGATGCGGCCATGGATGGCATTATGGCTAAGGTCGACGGATTCGACGCCCTGCGGGAACACGACGCCTGAAAGGTCAAAATCCAAGGAGTTGCGGGACAGGTCGATGTAGTCTAGTTCCTTCCTACGGCCGAAGAGGCCCGACGCGTCGCCGGTCAAGGCGTTGCGCGACAGGTCGAGTCTCGTGAAGTGCACGGCGGCGAACTCGGCCGGAATGGGCCCTGTGAGGTTGTTGTGCGACAGATAGAGGTAGACCTGGTCCGCAGACTTGCTGAGGAACGGCGGCATGTCGCCGGTGAGGCGGTTGCGGCTGAGGTGGATGTAGGACAGGTTTGGGATGCTCCCCAGCGAGGCTGGGATGGCGCCGGTGAGCGAGTTATAGGAGAGGTCAAGATCGGTGAGCTTTTTGAGAGCGCCCAGGAAAGATGGCACGGGCCCTGACACGCCCGTCCAGGAAATGCGGAGCATCATGAGGTTCGAGAGCTTGGCGATGGCCGGTGGTATGGTGCCCGACAACGCCTGAAGTTTGTGCAGGAAGAGGTCCTGCAGGTGGGTGAGGTCGCCGACGGCGTCGGGGATGGGGCCCGTGAGGGGCTCCTGGTAGAGGGCGAGGCCGACGACGCGCCCGAAGTCGTCGCAAGTGACGTCGTACCAGTCGCAGCAGTGGTTGGCGGGGTGGGGCGGCTGTGATGGCGAGCACCGTGGCCTTGTCGCCGGGGTGACAATCCTTGTTAGTAGGGTCACGACCGGGATCAGCATTGGCTGCTCCGGCGAGGAGAGAGGAGAGGAGGAGGAGCAAAGCCTGTGAGAGCAACGCGCGCATCCTCATCTTGCCTGCGGGCTGTGTCTTTGATGTGAGTCCACTCTGTGTGCTGCGTCCTCCATGTCTGTGTGCGCCATCTATATATGTACAGATTTCAAATAATTGGAGTTGCATCCGTAATGGTCAGAGAAGAAAGACCAACCATATGGATCCATCAAGAAGAGGAGCTGAGGATAAGATGCAGATACGCACGCCTAGATGCGATGTGCCGACTGGCCAGATGACTGGTCAAAAAAACATGCTGTATTTGCTGCCTCGGACTCAGACAAGGTCAACCAGGAACAATTCATCACGATGGCAGTATCCACCCCACATGCCGGTTATTAGCGACAAGAACATCTCCATCAGCAACTCGGCGTGTTTGTACCCATCATGCATGTGTGCTGGGAGAAGCAGTGTGTCTCCAGCGGGATGCTTAGTAAAATTTTGCATTTTGCTATATGGTAGAATCTTGTTGGTTCCATGGCTCACTCGTCACTTGTCAGTGCGCGCGCCACCATACTAGCTTCTTGTCCAATTTTCTATATGAAAATATTTTGTCTTTTTCGTTAGAAAAAATCTCGCCCAATTAGTGGTTAGTCAGTGCACTTGTATGAAATATCCATGACTCACTCTGCGTGTTTGTATCCATGACTCACTCTGCGTGTTTGTATCTGTTAGTTAGGGATTGAATAGACAAAGTTTCTGCTCAACATAACCATATTTTATTATCCATTTTCTGACTAGTTTGTATAACTAATATTTTCGTGTACTTCGCGATTCCCTGCATTAGTCTGATTATAATCTTTCATGATTTATTAATCCATGGATGACCCAGTTGCACACTGTCATGTTTTTTTTTTCCAAAGTTAGTATATGTTTTTCTTTCTGTCAATTATATTTTTCATTTCTGTTTAAATGTCCTACATGTGCAGTCTGTAGGATATATTTGTTCTTATTACCAACTGTGAAACATAGTCATGGATACCCTGAAATGTCAGTCTCAGATATTATTGACATCGACGACTCATCCTGGTTGTGTCCTCATGATTCAGATAGGCCACGACATTGGTTTTTGGCAACGTGAGGCATACTAGTCGATGGCAGTGTGTCTGCATTGGATCGATGATGTTGGTGGCGGCATGATCAGCATAAACACGGTTTTCTCTGTGCGGTGATCTCCACGTCAAAATTTTGTGCATGTCGACTGCGTGTTTGGCGATTGCTATTTTGCAGCAGTGATTTCCTACTATTGTGAGTCGCTAATCGTTTTGGCGGGGTCATTTCTTTCTTTTTTCCTTTTCCTTTTTTCTTTATTTTGGTTGTGTGCATCCATGATATCTCGACCAGCTCTTGGCATTTGTTGTTGCAGAGTCACAGATCACATAAGGTTGAAATATGAATCACAACCATTTTTAAAATGTAGTCATAAATAAACTAGACATCTTCTAGTCTACTAATATGCCGCAGGATGAAGGTATTCTGAGCGGCTATCATCAGCAGTGTGCATCCAGAATCCATATGTTCCCGCTGATTCCGCGGGAGAAGTTAAGTCCAAAGCATAATCCAATGAGTGGTTTATGAAACACCTGCAAAAAGTTCGAAGCTCAAGTAAACACGGTGAAGGGTTGGCTTAGCTTGATTGTCCGTCGCACGATCTTTGGCATCAAGTTTAGTCGGTCATGGAATGGTGGGCATCCATCTCCCCCGTGCAAGGTTGCCGACAGAAAAGTTTACTTTTGATGACCAACATAATTTCCTAGGAGTTTTGGAATGAGAGAAATGATAGGGTTTGTAGAAACACCACTTCTATGCCGTCCACTATCTCTTGCATAAGAACGGGCCAGGTAATGGGCTAAAGCCGCTAGCGCCAAATATTTAGAGCTGTGTTTATCCAGAGAATAGGCTTTTGTATTTAGCCATGGCTTGTTGTGGCTTTCATATCTCCGTTGGTAACCTCTGGAAACTCTATTCTTATTTGATGGATTGAGGCAAAACTTTTCCTCGGTTCCGAAAAACCAATAGTCCACGAAGAACAACTTTGAAATGGAGAAAAATTGTAATAATATTTTCAAATTTGACCTTTGTCTAGGTAGCATCTCAGTACTAGATCAAATGTCCACTGAGAATTAATTGAATCTTAGTAATGTGTGCAATAGTGCAGTCATAGCAGAGGAAGTACACATTATTAAAGCTAGCTGACAGCTTGACCGCTGTACTGGATTGCAGGCATAGCCATGCATCGTAACTTTATTTCAGCATAACTCTTAATCCACAGAAAAATCAAGACAGTCCAACTGATCGACATATACATGAATACTTAGTGAAGCATCATCATCTCGTTACTCTCAGACTCAAACAAGACAATTCTAGCTATTTCTTACATGGAGGAAAGAGGGGAGCACCACAGAGGCACTTGTTGTGCTGGAAGTTGTAGAGATCGAAAGTCGGCATCTTCCCGCCGGTCGGCAGTGCGCCACAGAGTCGGTTGTAGCTGACGTTGAAGAACTGCAGGTTGGTCAAATTCGCCACCTGCGCCGGGATACTGCCTCTGATGGCATTGTGGCTCACATCGACGAAGTCAAGCTGCTCCGGGAACACCACGGCAGACATGTCAAAATCGAAGGCGTTGCGGGACAGGTCGATGTACTGCAGTGCCTTCCCCAGGCCGAAGAGGCTCGACGCGTCGCCGGTCAAGGCGTTGCGCGACAGGTCGAGTTGCACGAAGCTCATGGCGGCGAACTCGGCCGGGATGGGCCCTGTGAGGTTGTTGTGCGACAGATAGAGGTAGACGTTCCCCGCGGACTTGCTGAAGATCGTGGGCGGGATGGCGCCGGTGAGGCGGTTGCGGCCAAGGCTGATGCCGGACAGGTTGGGGATGCTCCCCAGCGAGGCCGGGATGGCGCCGGTGAGCGAGTTGAAGGAGAGGTCGAGCTGGGTGAGCTTTGTGAGCGCGGCCAGGAAGGACGGCACGGGGCCCGACACGGCCGTCCAGGTGATTTCGAGGCTCGAGAGGTTGGAGAGCTTGGCGATGGCCGGCGGTATTGGGCCCGACAGCGCCGGGAGGTGGTGCAGGAAGAGGTCTTGCAGGTGGGTGAGGTGGGCGATGGCGTCGGGGATGGTGCCTGTGAGGTCGGGGTCCTTGAAGAGGGCGAGGCGGACGATGCGTCCGGGAAGGTAGCGCAAGTGACGCCGAACCAGTCGCAGCAGTAGTTGGCCGGATAGGGCGTATCTGACTGCCCAAGGGCAGCCATGATGGCGAGCATCGCGGCCCTATCACTGGGGTGGCAATCCTTGTTAGTGGGCTCGGGAGGGGTCTCGGCATTGGCTGCTCCGCGAAGACAGTGGAGAGGACCAGGACGAGCAAAGCATGCGAGTGCATCCTCATTCCACGCCGGCTATCTTGATGTGGGTGAGTGATCCACTCTGTCGCTGTGTGATGCTGTCCTCCGTTCCGTGCGCCTCCTCTATATATGTACTCCACATAGAAGAACGTTGGCCGGATAGTTTGCAAAAAAATTAGGTGACACAGACCATCCATCCAGGACCAAGCCCACCCGAGAACCGAAACAAGAAGGTGAACTGCATGTTAGATTGATTTCTCCGTGTGGGCCCAACGGCCCACCGGGCCCCTTTTGACCTGCGCCCAGCCCAATATGATTGGCGGGCCCCTGTCACCTGCGCTATATAGAGAGGTGAGGGCTGTCGGCATGCAACACGAGTTTCATCGCGAGCCGCACACCCCACCGACATACCCTACCGATTTAGGGCAAGCTTAGTGCTGACGGGAAGTGCTGCCACCACTTCGCCCACTCCCTGCCATTGTCGGCCGCCCTCCACCATGGCCGACACGACCGGCTCATCGAGCCAAGGAGAAGGTACACCTCTTACCCTCGGATCTCTCTCTATTCTCACTCTCAGATGCCTAGACAGATTCATATACAGGTAGTTGCTACCGGTTAGATCTGGACTAGATGATCCTAGAGGTTTAACATTGGTATCAGAGCATGTTCTAGGATCTAGATCTTTTCGGTAGGACAGAAATCTCAGAAAAGTTTCCATCCCATAGACCCCTAACCCTAATTAAAAAGAGGGCAAAGAAAAACTTACCGGGAGGCCTCGGGCTCGCCGAGAGAGGGAGGAAAAGGGGACGTAGACGTCGTCGGCCGCCCACCGGTCGTCGCCGTCGTCGCCTAAAATGGCCGCCGGCTTGCCGGCGTACCTTGATCTCACACCACCGCCACGGATGGCGGCGCACGCGCCACGCTCGACGGAGCAGCGCGCTGGACCAAGTCCGCAGCACGCTCCTCTGGCGAGCGGAGCGCAGCGCCGCCGTGTGCGAGTCACCGGTCACCGGAGCAGTGCGGTTGCCTCGGCGCCGTCTCTCTCGGGAGCGAGCGACGCGGTGGGGGAGAAAGAAAAGGGGGAGGACTCGTCGGCGCACACGCGCGCGTCGCCGTCGCCGGCTAGCCGGCGGGCGGTCGGAACCCTAACCCTAATGGAGAGAGCGGCGCGGGACACAGCATAGAGGAGTGAAATGCGGCTACGGTTTGACGGGAGGAGGCGGTCTGAGGGTTTTGTTCCAGCGAGATGCACGGATGGCCGTCGGATCCCATCGGACGGCCACGATTGTGCGGCGCGCACTAAATGAGCCGTTGGGCCGAAAGTCATTTGGGTCACGTCCGCGTCGTGGGCAACGTCGTTGCCACGTCGCTCGAGGCGGCAGATAAAACCGGCCGCTTAATAGGCCGTGGGCCGCCAGCGTGGCAGGCCGTGGGCCGGGCCGCTGACGAGGGGTGGACTCGGCAAATCCCTGGATTGTGCACCCCGGGTTGATTGAGGGGGAGAGAGATGAGCGCTGGTGATCACGACGGCTGACAAGCGAGGCGTTTTACCCAGGTTCAGGCTCCCGGAGGATAACACCCTACTTCCTGCTTGTCTGGTTATTGATGGTGAGCTGTGGCTACAATGGCGAGATGGCAATCTCGCTAGGGTTTGTGTGGCGGTTATGAGCGTACCCTAGACGAAGGACCCTCCTAGCCTTTATATGGTAGGCTAGGTCTCGGTGAACGGTGCCGATGGCGCTTACAAGCATGGCGGGGTCGCATGACCTAGCGTCGACTATCTTGGGCCGCACGTCGTCCTCCTTGGGCCTTCCTTGGGCCCTCGTCATAAGGCTGACGGGCTTGGCGTGACCCAGGTATCCCACCGTGGGGTAGTCAAAGAGTGACCCCACGACAGGAGCCCCCGAGTGCTTAGTCGAATCGTAGAGTCGGGTAAAGGACTCCATCCTCCTGGGCACGCCTTCGAGTTCCTGAAAGGGACAAGTAAAATTGGTCGACTCCGGCCGTTCAGGGCTTATGGAGGATTCCTTTAGTCGAACTGTCACTTCCAGGGCAAAGTACCGTTAGTACAGCCTTAGCCAGTGATTTTCGACTGCTATTGCTCTGATTCACTCGGGAGCGCGAACAGCGCTCCCGATGGGAGTAGCCCCCGAGATTAAGCTGAATTGCTCGCAATTGAGGTTAAACTCAATTTTTCTTCAGTCGAAAAGCCCGCTCCCGATGGGAGTAAAGAAGGGACTCTACTTGGAGTCGCGACTGGCTTTTGTGTGACTTACTGTGTATTCGGCCAGTTTGGCTTACTGCAGGGGTTTGTTCGGCACTTGGAGCTTACTGGATGTTCTTGCACTCGAATGAAATGTTCGAGTTCTCAATCAGCTCGCTGGCTTACTGTACGAACTTATTCAGCTCTGAGAGCTTACTGAATTTTCTTGCACTCGAATGAAATGTTCGAGTTCTCAATCAGCTCGTTGGCTTCCTACGCCTTCGCGGTTGACGTCAGTGCTGACGTTTTTGACGCACTCTGTGTCTGATGGGACGTGACAGTGCTGTCCCACTGTCAGTATTGGCTGGAGACAGCGGTTACCGCTTTTTTTTCTGACCGTTGGGCGCGAAAATTTCGCGGTGTGATGATGGCGCCTTGATTCCCGCGCGCAGTGGGCGGCGCGGCCGTCGACGGTTGCTATCTCCGCGCGACACGTGGACGGCCAGATGATGTTGCGGAGAGCAGTTTCCACAGGGATGGCCAGGATTAACTGACCGCGCGGTATATATTTTTTACCGCAGCGGTGAACAGTTCATTCCATCCCCATTCCGTCGTCTCCGCTGCTCTCTCCGCCATTGTTGCTCCTCTGCTAGTTCCTTTCTTCCACCCTCCATGAGCAAGGCCGTGATGAAGAGGGGGAAGGCTGCTGCTGGCACCGGCGCCGCCGCCGAGGCGAGCGTGATGAAGAAGCCCGACGGCGATTGGGTCAAATCGTCGGTGAAGAAGGCCGACCTCGAGGCCCTCCGCGCGCAGGGGCTGCTGCCGCCGGTAGACCAGGCGACGGTGCGCGCTCCAGGGAAAGAGGTATTTCCCGCTCCTCGCGATGGGGAACGCGTTTGCTTCGTGGATTTCCTTCCGCGGGGTTTCGGGTTCCCCCTCCACGATTTTGTCCGTGGTCTCCTGTATGCTTATGGGATTCAGATCCACGATCTGACTCCCAATAGCGTCTTGAGTATCGCGAGCTATATCGTGCTCTGCGAGTGCTTCCTGGGAATCGCACCTAATTGGTTGCTGTGGAAGTCGCTATTCCTCGTGAAGAGGAACGTGGGGAAGAACAAGCAGGTGTATCCAGTCGGCGGCTTCGGCATCCAGGTGCGTGGCGACACCACCTACTTTCAGATGAAGAAGTCCGACTCCGTCCAGGGCTGGCGGAAGAAGTGGTTCTACATCAGGTGCGACCAGGAGGGGCTTCCCAACTTCGCTGCTGATCGCGAGTTGCGGAAGTCGAACGCGTGGGCGCACCCGCTGTCGAAGGAAGACAGGGAGGCGACCCAGCCCTTGCTGACACTTCTTCGTGGCTTGCTGAAGAGTCTTGGGCGCGAGACAGGTGGAGTTCACCTTATTGCCACCTTCTTCAGACTTCGGGTGCAGCCGCTTCGCGCTCGCACCCACCCGATGTGGGCGCGTGAGGACGCTGGCGATGAGCTCGATGATGACGAAGTCGCGTCGAAGGTGAGGAGCATCACTAGCCTCCGAGCCGCTGACCCGTGCAATGTCAAGTGTCCAGTCGAACCGTATGGGCCTAATAACCCTGTGCCTGAGGTGAGCTTTGTTTGCTTTGTTCGTCTTGTATCTTCTTGTGTCGAATCTTTTCGCTTGACTTGAATGCTTCATTCGCTGACAGGGCCGCTCGAACTATGTCAGTCTTCCTCCGTTGATGGAGAATGGCCCTCATGAAGAGGCAGAGTTCCCTGAGGACGAGGTTGATGACGATGAAGTTCCCTCCGCCACCTCTCCGAGTGAAGAGCTGGAGGAGGATGAAGATGAGGAGCCGCAGCGGAAGCGGCAGAGGCGAAAGGGTGTCGACTCTGGTTCTGCCTCGTCGCCTGTGAAGGAGGCGGGTGTGATCGAGGAAGAGACGAGCGAGTCCTCTTCGGGTACTAAGCACCCGAGTGACCTGGCGGAACCGTTGTCGTGCCTCCCCTCGGCTCTGCACCGCCGATCGAGTTCGCGAGGATGGCCTCCGTTTCCTTGGGGAGTGAAGATGATGATGTAGTCAGGTTAGTCGCGTGACCTTTGCTTTGTATTTGTCGAGTGTGCTTTTTCACTTGCGGGTCCTTGAATTGAGAGTTCTTGTGACAGCGACCGTACCGGCGCTGCTGTTTCTTCCCCTCGTGAGATGGAGCACACTTCTGCTCCCTTGATCGAGCAAACTGCTAGGACGCCCGGAGAGGAGGCTCTGGCGGGTGACGTTTTGGGCTTGAAGGCTTCCACCTCCACCATGCCTGAGAGGTCTGCTGATGCGACTCCAGTTGACTCTGGGCTGCTTGAGCATGTAAGTGTTCTTCGATTCCTTCTGCAAGATCTGTATCGGGTGCGCGTACAGCGCTCCCGATGGGAGTAGCCCCCGAAGATGCGCGTGACTGGAATAGTCGGGCGCAGATTGATGTCTTGTGTTTTCTGCAGCCATTTTATCGCCAGCAGATGGAAGGAGCCGCGGCCTTCGTTCGTATGGAGCAGGAGAGGGATCAGCTCCGCGCTGCTCTGGAGCAGGCGAATAGTAAGTATGAAACCTTGTGTTCGAGGAGTGCTTCGACTGCCTTTATTGCTAACTGTGCTCCGTTGACCCGCAGGCGAGAAGGAGAGCATGAAGGCGCGGGTCGCGAAGCTGGAGAAGTCACTGGGTGAAGCCCAAGAGCGGGAGCAAGCTCGGGATGCTCTGGAGAAGACCCAGGTCGACCGTTTGCTCGCACTCGCAGATGTTGTTGGAAGTAAGTTTTTCGGCCGTAGGCCTACTTTGTCTTTTGTCGACTTCTGGCGCCTTATGGGTGTGGATTTCCTTTGGGCAGAGAATTGCGGAGGTGCTCCTCCGGAAGGGACTTCTAGCGAGAGTGTCGGCTTGGCGCAGGCTGTTGGCTTCGTCGACCGCGTCTGCGCATATGCATCGGCAGCGATGCAGCAGTCGGCGGCGGCCCTGCAGAAGTCGACGGAGGCCTTAGCGACTGTGCACCGGAACATCTTTCCAAACCAGCCACCACCAACTGCTGTTGATGCACTCGCGGCTCCATTCGAAGGCAATTCGAATGTCCTGGCGGACTTCACGCGCGCGCAGACGGTACGCGGCTCAGAGCTCACTTTCCAGCTGCTCTTGGTCACCAAGTCGTAGGTGATTTTGAGAAGGTTGTCAGCGACTTCCCTCGGAAGCCTGATGGCAGAACCGCGTCCCTTAGCGGTGTGAAGGTGCAGGCGAGCCAGCTAGCTGCGAAGTTGGTCGCCACCTTCGAGAGGAGAATTGCCAAAGCTGCAGAGTTGGCTGCTAGGAAGAGCCGTTCCCAGTCTGAGTCTGTAGTGTAGACTTTTCCCTTTTAGAACTGCGCTTCTGCTGTTGGGCTTGAGTCTGTAATGCACTATATATTGTGCGAGTGAACATGTTGATGATGAAATGTGAATTCACTCCCCCGGGGGTGCAGTCGCCGTGTATTTTTTTATCTGGCTTGAATGAGTTATGTTTATTCTTTTCCTGGCCTGACGCTGTCGATTCTTGGCAGTCTGATATGGGCGAAGCTCCTGACGTTGCTGGGACGACTGGCGCGGTGATGAGGAAGATACCACTTCGGCTGCGCCTACTCGTCGCCGCCGTCAAGCTCCTCCAGCTCCTGTGCGAAGCGTAAACGACCAGAGAGTGCTCACCTTCATGAGGAACAAGGTGGTTGAGCTCGAGTCGAAGTTGAAGAATGCTGAGTTGGAGCTGGAGCGACTGAGGTTGCGGCCCGTCGCGCCGTTCTCCCAGCGTGAAGAGTTTCTGCTTGGAGAGATGGACTTGATTGGTCGACAGCTGCAAGGTTGGACTTTTAGCGTTTTTCCTTCGGCTTCTGTGTCTACTTGTTATGCTCAATGCTTGGCCTTGATGCAGATGTCAATTCTGATTTGACGGCGGAGCAGCTTCGAGTGGACGAGCGGGTAGAGAAAGAGGCCGCCGGCGACTCACCCGAAGCGCGCCAGTTTTGGTCAAACAAATCCAGAGGAAGTATCCTGGCACGAATGCTGGATCGCACCTGGCGGGCTGCTGTACTATTAGAAGGTTGCAGAAAAACCCTCTGGCAGATCAACAAGGTGTACTTTCCTCACAACGAGCAGCCGAATGGACTAACTGCGCTTCTGGAGAGGTTCCGTGAAGGCGGTGCGTTGAAGGAAGTCGTGCACGCTCAACTTGTTGCCGGGGCGAACGTGGCGTTGGCGTATGTTCGAATGCACCGGCCTAACCTTCCATTGCACAAGGTGCTTGACGGCTTGCCTGGAGAAGGTGACTATGCCGATACTCTTGCGGCTGCACGCCAGATGATTCAGCAGGTTCAGAAATTCAGCGAGCACCTTGTAGGGCCACTTGATGCGCCAAAGGGCGAGCCTGTAGAATAAGGGCAGTAGAGTGCTGTTGCATAGCGTTAGCTTGTAAGAGAATTTTTCCAAGTGGAAGTATGAGTGTATGTATGTCGAGGTGGGGGTAGCCCCCGAGTTAGTAAATTGTATTTTGTAGACGTCTGTGAACCGTATGGCGCAGCCCCTGAGCGGATCGGGTGCGGCCTAGGGTTTTGTGGGTTTAGACGTGTGCGGCGCGGCCCCCGAGTGTTTCGAGTACGGCCGAGGATTTTCTGAGTTAGACCTGTATGGCGCAGCCCCCGAGTGCGTCGGGTGCGGCCTAGGCTAGACTTGGACCTGTATGGCGCAGCCCCCGAGTGCGTCAGGTGGCGGCCGAGGATTTTCGAGTTGAACCTGTATGGCGCAGCCCCCGAGTGCGTCGGGTGCGGCCTAGGTTGGACTTAGACCTGTGTGGCGCAGCCCCCGAGTGCTTCGGGTGACGACCAAGGTTTTCGACTTGGACCTGTATGGCGCAGCCCCCGAGTGCGTCGGGTGCGGCCTAGGTTTTTTCGAGTTGAACCTGTATGGCGCAGCCCCCGAGTGCGTCGGGTGCGGCCTAGGTTGGACAGACCTGTGTGGCGTAGCCCCTGAGTGCTTCAGGTGGCGGCCGAGGATTTTTCGAGTTGAACCTATGGCGCAGCCCCCGAGTGCGTCGGGTGCGGCCTAGGTTCTTTCGAGTTGAACCTGTATGGCGCAGCCCCCGAGTGCGTCGGGTGCGGCCTAGGTTGGACTTAGACCTGTGTGGCGCAGCCCCCGAGTGCTTCGGGTGACGACCAAGGTTTTCGACTTGGACCTGTATGGTGCAGCCCCCGAGTGCGTCGGGTGCGGCCTAGGTTTTTTCGAGTTGAACCTGTATGGCGCAGCCCCCGAGTGCGTCGGGTGCGGCCTAGGTTGGACTTAGACCTGTGTGGCGCAGCCCCCGAGTGCTTCAGGTGGCGGCCGAGGATTTTTCGAGTTGAACCTGTATGGCGCAGCCCCCGAGTGCGTCGGGTGCGGCCTAGCTTGGACTTAGACCTGTGTGGCGCAGCCCCCGAGTGCTTCAGGTGGCGGCCGAGGATTTGGGGTTGAACCTATATGGCGCAGCCCCCGAGTGCGTCGGGTGCGGCCTAGGTTTATGTTGCTTTTTGACTGAAAAAGTAAAGTGGAGAGCTTGTTCCATAAATCACTTCATTGATTTTTGCGAGCAGGCCGCCTCATTAAAACCCTTCCAGTCCCCTCAGGTACCCTGGTAAGGGAAAGAGTGCGTCTGAAACCTGCCGCCTTGACATGTATGCTTTGTTACAGCAGGGGAGTCGACTAGGCATAGAAGCGTCGCAGCTGCGCGACATTCCACGGGTTGTGGCAGACTGTTCCTGTCTTCGAGTCCTTCAGGCGGTAAGCTCCTCCGCCGATTGCTTCTGTCACAATGTATGGGCCCTCCCATGGGGAGGCGAGCTTGTGCACCTTCTTCTGTTTGAGGCGAAGGACCAGGTCGCCTGGAACAAAAGCTCTTGGCCGCAGTCGCCGTCCATGGTAGTTGCGCAGGTCCTGCTGGTACACAGCTGAGCGAGTGAGGGCGATGTCGCGTGCTTCGTCTAGGGTGTCCATGTCGTCCTCGAGTGCTTCTTCTGCGTCAGACTCGTCGTAGGCCACCACTCGAGGTGCATCGAACTTGATGTCGCAGGGCATGACCGCCTCTGCGCCATAAACCATGAAGAATGGCATGTACTGGGTTGATCTGTTCGGTGTTGTGCGTAGACTCCAGAGCACAGAAGGCAGCTCTTCGACCCAGGCGCCTGCAGCGCGCCTCAATGGTACTCGCAGGCGCTTCTTGATGCCTTTGCAGACTAGGCCGTTGGCCTTTTCGACTTGCCCATTGGATTGCGGGTGCGAGACTGATGCGTAGTTGAGCTTGATGCCTTGTTCGGAGCAGAAGTCCTTGAACTCTTCGGCTGTGAAGTTCGTGCCGTTGTCGGTGATGATGCTGTTCGGCACCCCAAACCTGAAGATGATGGACCTGATGAAGTTAACTGCTGAGGATGCAGTCGAACTTGTGATGGGCACGACTTCGATCCATTTGGTGAACTTGTCGACTGCTACCAGGAGGTGAGTGTGCCCCCCTGGTGAAGATTTCTTGAGTGGACCCACCATATCGAGTCCCCACTGAGCGAATGGCCAGGCGAGTGGTATGGTCTTCAGTGACGATGCTGGCGCGTGCGGCTTGCTGGCGAACTCCTGGCAGCCGAGGCATTTCTTCACGATTTCTTCGGCATCTTGCATTGCGGTGGGCCAGTAGAACCCGGCTCGCAGGGCTTTGGCTACCAAGGCACGACTGCTAGCGTGGTGCCCGCAGGTGCCTGTATGGATTTCGAGCAGGATGGCTTGACCGTCGACTGGATCAACGCACCTTTGCAGGACTCCTGAGATGCTTCGCTTGTATAGTTCCCCCTTGATGATGGTGAAGCCTTTCGAACGGCGAATAATGCGCTTGGCTTCGACTGAGTTGACTGGCATTCTCTGGTGCAGCATGTACGCCAGATATGGGCTCGTCCATGTGGGCTCGATGAGCAGAACCTCCATTGGCTCCTTCTCGTTGCTTGGCTGGTCAGCGGTGCTCGATGGTGTGGAGGATTCGGGCGCGGGTCAAAGTTTGACAGATCGCTGCGTGATGCGCTCAAGGAAGATGCCAGGTGGCACCTGCGCCTTGTCTGAGCCCAGGTTGGCGAGGGCGTAGGCTTCCTCATTGCTTTCACGGCCGATGTGTCACAACTCGCAGCCATCGAAGGTGCCCTCCAGCTGGTTGTACAGGTCTCTGTAGGCAATCATGTTGTCGGCGATGGCATCACAGGCTTTCATGGTTTGCTGCACGACGAGGTAGGAGTCGCCGTAGATCATAAGGTGAGTTGCGCCGCAGTTCTTGGCCATTCACATGCCATGGATTAGGGCTTCGTACTCAGCCTCGTTGTTGGAGGGTGTTGGGAAGTCCATCTGTAGCACGTACTTCCGCTTGTCGCCTTTAGGGGAGTGAGGATGACTCCTGCCCCGGCTGATCTGAACTTTTTGGAGCCGTCGAAGTACATTGTCCATGCATTGGACAGGTCAGGGACATCTGGCAGCTGGGCTTCTATCCACTCGGTGGTGAATTCTGGGAGCACTTGGGCCTTGATTGACTTCGGGTGAGCGTATTTCGACCCCCAGGGTCCCAGCTCGACGACCCACTTGGCGACTCGTCCTGTCGCGCATTGGTTGGTCAGGATGTCGGAGAGCCCGGAGGAGCTTACCACCGTGATCGGGTGCTCGGAGAAGTAGTGGATTACTTTCCTTGAAGTCATGAAAACTCCGTAGGCCAGCTTCTGGTAGTGCGGGTAGCGCTGCTTGGACAGGGTCAACACCTCGCTAAGGTATTAGACGGGTCGCTGAACAGGGTAGCTGTGTCCTTCTTCTTCTCGTTCGACTACGAGTACCGTGCTGACCGCCCTGTTTGTGGCTGACACGTAGAGGTATAGCGGCTCGTTTTCCAGTGGAGCCACCAGTACTGGGGAAGTCGTGAGCGTTTTCTTGAGTTGGTCGAACGCGACTTGCGCTTCTTGTGTCCACTCGAACTTGTCTTTCTTTTTCATCAGTTGGTAGAAAGGCAGGGCCTTTTCTCCCAACTTACTTATGAACCGGCTGAGAGCTGCGACTCGGCCAGCTAGGCGCTGTACCCAAGCAGTTCTCCGGCTGGCACGTCGAAGACACACTTGTCTGGGTTCAGCTTGATCTGATACTCGTCGAGGGTGGCGAAGACCTTGCGGAGGTCGGCGATGAGGGTGTCCTCCGTGCGGGTGGTGACGACGATATCGTCGACGTAGACTTGGACGATCTGCCCAATGAGCCCTTTGAGGCATGCTTGCATTGTGCGCTGGTACGTGGCACCAGCGTTCTTCAACCCGAAGGGCATCGTCTGGTAGCAGAAAACGCCGTCGGGTGTGATGAATGCTGTCTTCTCCTCATCTTCGACGTTCAGTCTGATCTGCTGGTAACCTGAGTAGGCGTCCAGGAAGGACAGGCGTTCGCAGCCTGCAGTCGAGTCGATGATCTGATCTATCCGCGGGAGCGGGAAGTGGTCCTTGGGGCAGCATTTGTTGAGGGCGGTGAAGTCGACGCACATGCGGAGTTTCTTCGTCTTCTTCTTCTCCACCAGGACTGGGTTGGCGACCCAGTCCGAGTCTTTGATCTCTCGAATGAACTTGGCATTCAGCAGTCGATCGATTTCTCTGCTGATTTCGTCTCGCTTGGGCCCGGAAAAGCGTCGCATGGCCTGTTTGACGGGTCTGGCGTCCTTGTGGACTTTTAAGGAGTGCTCGGCGAGGTTCCTGGGTATTCCTGGCATGTCAGAGGGTTGCCATGCGAAGATTCTCCAGTTCTCACGTAGAAACTCGACGAGCGCGCCTTCCTATGCGGGAGTCAGACTCGACGATACTTTGACCGTCTTGCTGGCGTCAGTCGGGTGGACCTGATGGGTCGTTGTGTCGTCAGCCGCGTTGAAGGCAGCGTCCTTGGCTGGTTTCTTGCGGGCTGGGAAGATGGTCTTGTCGTTGTCGACTGCCATTGCCTCGAAGTGCTCTTCGACTCCGAAGAATTCGGAGATCTTGCTGAACTCGCGGTCGCAGCTGTTGGAGCGGTCGAAGTCGCCGTGTACCGTGATGACGCCCTTGGGTCCAGGCATCTTGAGCATGAGGTAGGCGTAGTGAGGTACCGCCATGAATCTGGCGAAGGTTGGGCGCCCGAGTATCGCGTGGTACTGCGACTTCCAGTCGACTACTCGAAATCGATCGACTCCCTCTTGAAGTTTTCGGGTGTGCCGAAGATGACATCGAGTGTGATTGTTCCCATGGGCGTGACTGCTTGCCCTGGTACTATACCATGGAATGTAGTTTCTGATGCTGCCAAGTCCGTCGTTGGCCTGTTTATCCTTCTGAGGGTGTCGGCAAAGATGATGTTAATGCCGCTGCCTCCGTCCATGAACACCTTTTTCAGGGTGTAATCTCCGATCAGAGCTTCGACTACCAGGGCGGCGTGCCCGGGTCGTGGTACTGCAGGCGGGTGATCTGCTCTGGAGAAGGTGATTGGTGTCTCTGACCCTCTCAGGTAGTCTGGTACCGCGGTGGACAGGTGATGGCCTGGAAGACTTGGCGGGTGATGAGCTTCTGAGCCCTGTTTGAGGGGCGCCCCTTCTGTATCATGTTGAGTTGTCCGCGTGCCGCTGGATATGCGTCTGGACCACCGGTGGGGCTTCTTGCTGCGGCTGCTGCTGCAGGAAGGCTCCCGCAGCCTGTGCTGGATTAGCTACTGCGTGTGGGGGTGCTGCCTGGATGGCCAGCTGCGCGAGTGGCTGTGCTGCGGGTGCTGGGGTGACCAACTTCTGCATGGCTTCATATATTTTGCGTGCCTTTCGACAGTCTTTCAACAGGTGGTTGGATCCCCACTTGCCCGTTTCCGGGTTCCTGAACATGTGGTGCCTGCAGGGTTGTTCCAGCTCTTCTGCTGGGCTTAGAGTGCGTTTCTGCCACTCGCGTTTCTGGCCTCCGTCGCTGCGATAGCCGCTGCCGCCGCTTCGGTTGTACTGCCCCTGGCTGTATTGGCGACTTTGGTCCCGCCGCTTCGACTGTACTGTGCATGGCTGTATTGGCGACTGCTGTCGCGCGTTTCGTCCTCACGGGGGGTTTGGAATCCCGCCGCTACTAACTCGATCGAGTCGCTGCCGTTGTAACGCGGCTTCTTTTTGTGGCGCCCTTCTCGCCAGTTGCTTGGTCCGGCTTCGTCCTTCGAGGAGTAGTGTGAACTATTGCGGACCGAGTCCTCTCCGTCTGCCCACTGGTTTGCTATCTTCATGACCTCGATCATGTTTTTCGGCCGGAGCCTACCAAATTCCTCGCGGAGGTCGCGGCGGGAGACGCCGTGCATGAAGGCATCCATCACTCGGTCCTCCGAGGCGGTCTCCATGGTGTTGCGGAGCAGGGTCCAACGCTGGATGTATGAGCGGAGCGGCTCGTCTCGTCCTTGCTTGCATGCCTGCAGTTCGACGAACGTCGTTGGCCTCGAGTACGTTCCCAGAAGGATTTAACGAAGGCTTCCGCGAACTCGTCCCACGTCCTGAAGGCGTTCTTGGGTTGAGTGTTGAGCCACCCGCGTGCAGAGCCCGTGAGCATCAGCTGGATGTACTGCATGGCCGTGGTCGAAGTACCGCCCTAGCTGCAGGCTATAAGGTAGTCTTCTAGCCAGAGTCTTGGGTCCTGCTTCCCGTCGTACTTGACTGCTTCTGCCGTGAGCTTGAAGCCCTTGGGCATTCTCGTGTCACGTATGTTGAAGCTGAAGCACGCGGCGCCGCACGGCTCGTAGTCGCCGTCGTTGCGGTCGTAGTCGAAGTTGGCGTGCTAACCGGGCGCTGGGTGCGGCTGCGGTCTACCGTCCTTTGCGTGATGACGTTGCGGAGGTCTTCACCTGGCTGCGGTTGTCGCAATTGTCTTGTCGCCGGGGCTGCGAGTGCGGGCTCGTGGTCGCGGCGACCCGATCCTCGCGCGTTTTTTCTGTCGGCGCCTTGTTTGCCAGTGCTTCTTCGAGTGCTTTGATAGACATGATCTGCTGCTTGTGGAGGAGAGCGCGCGAGTCGCCCTCTGGCGGCTGTGTCAGCCGCAAGTAAGTTTCGACTGCCATGAGTGCAGCTCCGGGTGTCTTGGGGACGGGTATTCCGTCTGCGTCTTCTATGTATGATGACTCGAGGTTGCGGGTGACTCTAGCGCGGTCGACCTCCGTCATCAGGGGCACGCGGGCTCTGTGGCGCCTTGCTCCTTGCGAGACCTCTGTTGAGGCGGTGAACGAGTAAGCGGCCCTCCTGGCGCTTGACGCGTCGGCCTCCTCCTTGCGTCGGAGGAGCTCGGCCTTCTCTGCGCGGAGTCGTTCGCCTTCTTTCCGCAGCAGGTATTGGACCGCCATAAGGTCCTCCCGGGGTGCATCCGGTGGAGGGTACGTGCCTTCCTCGACGTGCTTCAGGGCTTTGATTGCCATGTCGCGGGTGATGGTGAGTCGCGTCACCTGGTCCGGCATGACCACCTCCAATGGATATGCGGGTTCGTCGTCGTTGTCCTGCGGCCTCTGGCCGATCATGAAGACTTGCGCGGGGTAGATCTGGGCAGCGGGATGGACGCTGCCACTGCTGCTTCCTTCGTCCGAGCCATGCTCGGAATCGAAAATGGCCGCAACGTGGTGGGTACCACAGTCGCTGCCGCGGCTTTTTCCCTGGAGTTTCGCGATCTTTGCCGCGGTCGTGAGAAGTGATGCCGCTGTTGTCGACGCGGGCGCGATTGGCTTGTTGACGATCTTGCGTGTCGACGGAGACGCGAGTGGCGTGAGAGCGGCACGGTCTTCGTTGCGCGCAAAGGCGTGGTCGACGTAGTCGAAGTTGATGCAGGTCTTGGCCTTGCCAGCGACGCGATCGAGGTAGTCGAAGTTGACTCGATCCGCGCGGTGGTCGACGAGGTAGTCGACGTAGTCATAGCAGATGCGATCTCCGTGGCAGCCGGAGACGCTAATGGCGCAGCCGTATTGGGCGCGACCTCCGTCGCGGCAGAGGTGGTCGGAGTAGTCGAGGCGGACGTGATCTTCCCAGCGGTCGAAGATGCTGTCACCGCGGTCGCAGAAGATGCGATCTCCGCAGCAGGTGAGGACGTGGTCGACGCAGCCGCGGCAGATGCGAGTGCCATCGCCGCGGGCGGTGCGATCGCCGTAGATCTGAGCACTCCACAGCTGTCTACGAAGTAGTGCATGGTACCGAAGGTGAGGCACATACCTACGTGCAGATCGGCGTACACCGAACGGTGGGCTGGCGGTGGAAGGTGTACTCGAAGGAGCCGAAGCAGATTGGCTCCTTGGCGATGCAGACGTCGGTCTTCAAGGTTGATGGAGCCGGTGCGACCATGATTCCAGCGCTCGTTCTTTCCCACAGACGGCGCCAATTGACGAGGGTGGACTCGGCAAATCCCTGGATTGTGCACCCCGGGTTGATTGAGGGGGAGAGAGATGAGCGCTGGTGATCACGATGGCTGACAAGCGAGGCGTTTTACCCAGGTTCAGGCTCCCGGAGGATAACACCCTACTTCCTGCTTGTCTGGTTATTGATGGTGAGCTGTGGCTACAATGGCGAGATGGCAATCTCGCTAGGGTTTGTGTGGCGGTTATCAGCGTACCCTAGACGAAGGACCCTCCTAGCCTTTATATGGTAGGCTAGGTCTCGGGTGAACGGTGCCGATGGCGCTTACAAGCATGGCGGGGTCACATGACCTAGCGTCGACTATCTTGGGCCGCACGTCGTCCTCCTTGGGCCTTCCTTGGGCCCTCGTCATAAGGCTGACGGGCTTGGCGTGACCCAGGTACCCCACCGTGGGGTAGTTAAAGAGTGACCCACGACAGCCGCGCAAAGTACAAAAACAGTTTTTTTTTCAGAAGCCTGTTTTGTCCAATTTTTGGGCAAATTTCATCCAGTTTTTTCTATTCAAAATTATCCAACGATTTTTTTTGTTTAGAGAACTGAAAAGTGACAGAAATACTTCTGAAAAGTATAAAGTTCATGAATTTTTTATTCATGTTTTTCCGCCGCAAAATAAATAAAAGTGCACTTAGAGTGTAAAAAGAACTAAAGTAAGAATTAATTTCAAAGAGCATGTTAAAGTGATTATTGAAACAATTATGATTCTATTATTTTATTACCAACGTTGTTAATAACATAATCATGATTTATTTTTGTTTATATGTGCATTTGTTTCTATTTTCTGCCCAACGGTGATATAGTTTTAATTGCACAAACAGTTGTATGTTTTAATTTTGACCAACGTTGGATTATTGCATGCAATTGTTGTTATGATCTCACTTCATTGTGGTTTTCAATAGGGTACTACTTGATGAGCTGCATCAAGGACGTTCCAACCCTCAGAGGTGATAACTACACTGAATGGAGAAATAAGGTCGACTTGGCTTTTGTTTGTGCTGAGGTGGACTCGGTTGTGGACACTCCACAGCCGATCAAACCTACAAAGCCAGTCAGAGATGCAAAAGATGATGATGATGCATGGGATAAAAACTAGAGGGATTATACTCCATTGGTGATGTCATACACCCTCAACAACAAAAAGTGGCTCACCGCTGATACGTCTCAAACGTATCTATAATTTCTGATGTTCCATGTTGATATTATACCAATTGTTACATGTTTTATATACACTTCATAGCATTTTTATGCATTTTCTGGGACTAACCTATTAACAAGATGCCACAGTGTCAGTTCCTGTTTTCTGCTGTTTTTGTATTCCAAAAAGCTAGTCTGGAAATATTCTCGGAATTGGACGAAACTTGGACAGAACCTCCTATTTTTCCAACACGAAGACGGAGTCGAGAGGAGACACGGAGGGGAGCCACGTGGCACCCACACCATGGGGCCGCACGCCCCCCCCCCCTCCGCCCTGCCGCGCCATGGGGTGGTGTGGGGCCCTCGTGGCTCCGCAGCCGCCGCCCTTTCGCCTATTTATTCCTCCCGACGCGAAAACCCTAAATACCCGAGATCCATTATCCACGAAAAGTTTCAGAGACGCCGCCGCCGTCAACCCTAGCTCGGGAGGGTTCAGAAGCTCTTCCCGGCACCCTGCCGGAGAGGGGAGTCATCACCGGAGGGCTCTACATCACCATGCCTGCCTCCGGAGTGATGCGTGAGTAGTTCATCCTTGGACTACGGGTCCATGGCAGTAGCTAGATGGTTGTCTCTCCACTTTATGCTATCATGTTTAGATCTTGTGAGCTGCCTATCATGATCAAGATCATCTTATTGTAATGCTACATGTTGTGTTTGCTGGGATCCGATGAATATTGAATACTATGTCAAGTTGATTATCAATCTATCTTATATGTTATTTATGATCTTGCATGCTTTCCGTTACTAGTAGATGCTTTGGCTAAGTAGATGCTTGTAACTCTAAGAGTGAGTATTTATCCTAGATAGTGGGTTCATGCCTCCGGTAATCTGGGAGAGTGACAATAACTTCTAAGATTTGGATGTGCGTTGCCACTAGGGATAAAATAACCGATGCTTAGCTTAAGGGTACGCCGTTAGGTCTAATGCATTTGTTTACTTTACGCACATTACTTATTGCAATTATCCATTGCTTGCAACTTAATACCAACGGGGAACTCGGTATGACAACCTGGCGGTGGATTATTAGTCATAGACGATGTTGGATAACGGTCTATGTATTTTGTCGTAATGCCCACATGAATATCATAGTAATCATCATGTCATATATATGCATTGTCATGCGCTCAATATTTTGTCAATTGCCCAGCTGTAATTTGTTCACCCAGCATGTTAGTTATCTTTTATGGAGAGACACCACTAGTGAATTGTGGACCCCGGTCCATTCTTTTACACTGATAATACAACCAACCGCAAACACTGTTCCTTTTCATTCTCTGCAATTTACTACTGTTTTCCACACTATACGTTTAATCCTTTGTTTTCAGCAAGCCGGTGAGATTGACAACCTCATTGTTCGTTGGGGCAAAGTAGTTTGATTGTGTTGTGTGCAGATTCTACGTCAGCGCGCCACTGACAACCTTCCGAAGTGATTTCTTGCTCCTACTGGTTCGATTAAACCTTGGTTTCATACTGAGGGAAAACTACTGCTACACTGCATCATACCTTCCTCTTGGGGTCCCCAGCGAACGTGTGATCCATGCAATCAAGCATATTTTCTGGTGCCGTTGCCGGGAGCAGAAGCACTTCGGTTCAGCAATCTCCTTGCTTCCTTCCACACGCCATATTTTCTGACGCCATATTGGAAGCAAGAGGATTTCTGCAAGGGGAGTTTCACGCTTCCAATCTCTTTACTTTGTTATTGTCTTGCTTAGTTTATTTTTATTTAGTCGTTTTTGCTTTATTTATCAAAAACACAAAAAAAATTAGTTACTTTTATTTTCAAGTTGTTATCTTTCTGTTTTGTTTTAATTTTGCTAAAATGAGTACCCCTGAGAACACTAAGTTGTGTGATTTCACTAGCACGAACAACAATGATTTCATTAGTACACTATTGCTCCACCTGCTTCTAACGCAGAATTCTATGAAATTAAACCTGCACTTTTAAATCTTGTTATGAAAGAGCAATTCTCTGGTGTTAGTACTGATGATGCTGCTGCTCACCTTAATAATTTTGTTGAACTTTGTGAGATGCAAAAGTATAAGGATGTAGATGGTGATATTATTAAACTGAAACTTTTTCCTTTCTCTTTGAGAGGACGTGCTAAAGAATGGTTGCTATCTTTGACTAGAAATAGTATTGATTCATGGACTAAATGCAAAAATGCTTTCATAGGAAAATACTATCCTCCTGCTAAGATTATATCTTTGAGAAGTAGCATTATGAATTTCAAACAATTTGATAATGAGCATGTTGCTCAAGCTTGGAGAGAATGAAATCATTGGTAAAGAATTGTCCCACCCATGGACTGACTGCTTGGATGATCATCCAAACCTTTTATGCAGGACTAAATTTTTCTTCAAGAAACCTATTGGATTCGGCCTCTGGAGGTACCTTTATGTCCATCACTTTGGGTGCTGCAACAAAGCTTCTTGATGATATGATGATAAATTATTCTGAATGGCACACCGAAAGAGCTCCACAAGGTAAGAAGGTAAATTCTGTTGAAGAAACCTCTTCCTTGAGTGATAAGATTGATACTATTATGTCTATGCTTACAAATGGAAATGCATGTTGATCCAAATAATGTTCCTTTAGCTTCTTTGGTTGCTCAAGAAGAGCATGTTGATGTGAACTTCATTAAAAATAATAACTTTAACAACAATGCTTATAGGAATAATTTTGGTAATAACAATTATAAGCCCTATCCTTTTAATAGTGGCAATGGTTATGCTAATTCTTATGGTAGATCTGGAATGCCTAGTGAGGAAAGGATGTTAGAAGTTGAAAAGGCTACTAAGAACTTTATGCAAACGCAATATGAGCAAAACCAATTGTTTACTAAAACTATGAATGAACAATCTGCTATGTTGAAGAATATAGGACATCAACTTGAGAACTTAAATAGGGAAATTTCTGGTTTGCAGATTAAGATTTCTAATGCTGAAACTTGCATTTCATCCATGTCTGAAGCACAAGCTTCTTTGATTAATAGAATGGCAGCTAAACCTGAAACTATTGATAACAATACCTTTGCTACTGCCAATGCTATACAAGTTAAAATTGATAATAATGTGAGGATGTTAGCTGATTTACATGCTAGGTGGGCAAGAGAGGATGAAATTGCTAAAAAGAATAGTATTGCTAGAGTTTATACTATTACTACTACTGAAAATGCTATAAACTCAAGTGTTAACAAACCTCCTACTATCAATGGTAAAGTAATTGGTGTTGGCAATGTCTCTACTTCTGTTGCAAAACGTTTAAAATTGCCTGAAAACACTGAAACTGTTCCTGATAAAAGTGCTGAAATTTTTCGAGATGTGGGAGACAATGGTCCTATTACTTTTGATAATAATGATTTTGATTTTGATGGTTGCAATATTTCTGAAGTAATTAAGTTCTTGCAAAAGCTAGCTAGAAGTCCTAATGCTAGTGCTATAAACATGGCTTTTACTAAACATATTACTAATGCTCTCATGCAAGTTAGGGAAGAGAAATTAAAACATGAAGCTTCTATCCCTAGGAAGTTAGAAGATGGTTGGGAGCCCATCATTAAAATGAAGTGAATGATTTTGATTGCAATGCTTTATGTGATCTTGGTGCTAGTATTTCTGTTATGCCTAAGAAACTCTATGATATGCTTGATTTAGCACCTTTGGAACACTGTTATTTGGATGTTCACCTTGCTGATAATACTATAAAGAAACCTTTGGGAGAGTTGATGATGTTTTTATAATGGTTAACAATAACCTTGTCCCCGTTGATTTTGTTGTTTTGGATATTGAATGCAATGCTTCTTGTCCTATTGTTTTGGGAAGACCTTTTCTTAGAACTGTTGGTGCTATTATTGATATGAGAGAGGGGAATATTAAATATCAATTCCCACTCAAGAAAGGTATGGAACACTTCCCTAGAAAGAAGATGAAGTTACCTTTTGATTCTATTGTTAGAGCAAATTATTCTGTTGATGCTTCATCACTTGGAAACACTTGATTCTTACTTTCTGCGCCTAGCTGAAAGGCGTTAAAGAAAAGCGCTTATGGGAGACAACCCATTATTTTATTTCTGCAATTTTTCTTTTTTTTGAGTCAAGGAGTTGTTTACTTCTGTAACAATTCCTTTGTATCTTTATTTTATCGCATTGTTGTGCCAAGTATTGCCTCTAATAGGAAGATGATGCTAGATTTGGATTTCTGCGCAGGAACAGATTTCTGCTGTTCACCGTTTTAATTCTGTAAAATCACAGAAAAATTATTTAAATCTGAAATTTTTGTGCGTGATCCTCAGATATGTACGCATCTTTCGTTAGTTTAAAGTTTTTCGATCTGAGCAACGTAAGTGCCTCGAAAAAATTCGTCTTTGCGGACTGTTCTGTTTAGACAGATTCTGTCTTTTATTTTTCGCATTCTCTCTTTTACTAGTGTTGAGTGGAATTCTTTTTTAGGGTGAAGAGCTTCACATAACATCAGTGGCAGTAGCTAATGTTAAAAGTAACGGTCATGTTTGTGTCCTTATAGAACATGTGAGTTTTTGATTGTGCACTAACCCTCTAATGAGAATTACTTTGAGTTTGGTGTGGCGGAAGTTTTCAAGGGTCAAGAGAGAAGGATGATATAATGTGATCAAGAAGAGTGAAGAGCTTAAGCTTGGGGATGCTCCCATGGATCACCCCAGCATATTTCAAGAAGACTCAAGCGTCTAAGCTTGGGGATGCCCAAGGCATCCCCTTCTTCATCAGCAACTTATCAGGTCATCTCTAGTGAAACTATATTTTAATTCTTTCACATCATATGTGCTTTACTTGGAGCGTCTGTGTGCTTTTATTTTCAGTATTTTATTTTTTTATGGTCAACTTGATTGGACCCCAGCATTCTTGATTGGGAGAGAGACACGCTCCGCTTTTTCATATGAATACTCCTATTCTTCACTTATACTTGTTGAGTATTCTTGTCTAGCTATTGCTATGCTTTTAGCTCCTGTTTTCATGCATCTCTTATTCAGAGCTGTTAGTTCTTTTAAAGAAAGTACTCTCTTTTTATGTTGAAATAAATTGATTGGTGTTTGGTTGGAACAGAAAATGTTGCATGTGGTAGATGGTATAATGGAAAAAGCTTACATATTCTTGTAGATCATTGTATTGGATAATTTGATACTTGTCAATTGTTTTGAGTTATCAAGTAGTTCATGTTTAAGCTTTTGTATCATGTAGTTAAAACCTATTAATGAAGAACTACCGTAAAGCTCGTTGAAATTTGGTTTGCATGATTGGTATCTCTAAGGTCTAGATATTTTCTAGTAAAAGGGTTTGGTTAACAAGGAAGACAGTGTAGAGTCTTATAATGCTTGCAATATGTTTTCATATAAGTCTTGCTGTGTCGGTTGATATCCTGTGTTTGCTTCAAATAACCTTGCTAGCCTAAACTCTGTACTGAGAGGGAATGCTTCTCGTGCATCCAAAACCTTGAGCCAAATCCATGCCATCTGTGTCCACCATAACTACCTATATGTGGTATTTCCTTGCCATTCCAAGTAAATTTTTCATGTGCTACCTTTAAACTATTCAAACTTTATTACTCCTATTTTGTGTCAATGTTTACCAAGCTCATGAGGACGGGGTGGATGTCTTTATGTCAACTGTCAAACAGACTTTACCACCGGACTAGCGGCATATACATCCGCTTATCCATTAATTTTGCAAAAAGAGCTGGCAAATGGGGTGCCCAGTCCCAATTAATTACAACTTTAACCGCTTAATTCTCTTCACATTTTTGCCCTGATTTATCAGTCAAGCAATGACAAACAGTGAAATATCTGCATGTGTAAACAAAAGAGAAAGAGGGATGATCTGCCTTGCTGGTAGAAATAACGTCCTTCATGGGAGCCGCTCTTAAAAGTCTGGTTGGCAGGGGTCATATTGTACTTTCCATTTTCTGATTCGTTGACAATTAACAAACACCTCTCAAAACTTATTTTTACTCTCTATATGATTTCAAAAACTTAAAAAGCTCTAGCACATGATTTAATCCCTGCTTCCCTCTGCGAAGGGCCTTTCTTTTACTTTTATGTTGAGTCAGTTTACCTACTTCTTTCTATCTTAGAAGCAAACACTAGTGTCAACTTTGGTGCAACAATTTTTATATGCTCGTATATTGCACTTATTATATGCTTTGTGTTGACAAATATCCATGAGATATATATGTTGAAAGTTGAAAGCAATTGCTGAAACTTAAATCTTCCTTTGTGTTGGTTAAATACCTTTTACTTAGAATCTATTGCTTTATGAGTTAACTCTTATGCAAAACTCTTGATGCTTGTCTCGAAAGTACTATTCATGAAAAGTTTTTGCTTATATGATTCAGTTGTTTGCTCATTATCTACTTGCTAGCAAACTATAGACCATTGACCTGGATCACTTCATTCATAACATGTGCTTTACAATATATTTGATCAAGATTATGATTGTAGCATGTCACCTCAGAAATTATTTTGTTTTTATCGTTTTACCTACTCGAGGACGAGTAGAACTAAGCTTGGGGATGCTTGATACGTCTCAAACGTATCTATAATTTCTGATGTTCCATGTTGATATTATACCAATTGTTACATGTTTTATATACACTTCATAGCATTTTTATGCATTTTCTGGGACTAACCTATTAACAAGATGCCACAGTGCCAGTTCCTGTTTTTGCTGTTTTTGTATTCCAGAAAAGCTAGTCTGGAAATATTCTCGGAATTGGACGAAACTTGGACAGAACCTCCTATTTTTCCAACACGAAGACGGAGTCCAGAAGAGACACGGAGGAGCCACGTGGCCCCACACCATGGGCCGCGCGGGCCCCCCTGCCGCGCCGTGGGGTGGTGTGGGGCCCTCGTGGCTCCGCAGCCGCCGCCCTTTCGCCTATTTATTCCTCCCGACGCGAAAACCCTAAATACCCGAGCCATTATCCACGAAAAGTTCCAGAGACGCCGCCGCCGTCAACCCTAGCTCGGGAGGGTTCAGAAGCTCTTCCGGCACCCTGCCGGAGAGGGGAATCATCACCGGAGGGCTCTACATCACCATGCCTGCCTCCGGAGTGATGCGTGAGTAGTTCATCCTTGGACTACGGGTCCATGGCAGTAGCTAGATGGTTGTCTCTCCACTTTATGCTATCATGTTTAGATCTTGTGAGCTGCCTATCATGATCAAGATCATCTTATTGTAATGCTACATGTTGTGTTTGCTGGGATCCGATGAATATTGAATACTATGTCAAGTTGATTATCAATCTATCTTATATGTTATTTATGATCTTGCATGCTTTCCGTTACTAGTAGATGCTTTGGCCAAGTAGATGCTTGTAACTCCAAGAGTGAGTATTTATGCTAGATAGTGGGTTCATGCCTCCGGTAATCTGGGAGAGTGACAATAACTTCTAAGATTGTGGATGTGCTGTTGCCACTAGGGATAAAATAACCGATGCTTAGCTTAAGGGTACGCCGTTAGGTCTAATGCATTTGTTTACTTTACGCACATTACTTAATGCAATTATCCGTTGCTTGCAACTTAATACCAACGGGGAACTCGGTATGACAACCTGGCGGTGGATTATTAGTCATAGACGCTGTTGGATAACGGTCTATGTATTTTGTCGTAATGCCCACATGAATATCATAGTAATCATCATGTCATATATATGCATTGTCATGCGCTCAATATTTTGTCAATTGCCCAGCTGTAATTTGTTCACCCAGCATGTTAGTTATCTTTTATGGAGAGACACCACTAGTGAACTGTGGACCCGGTCCATTCTTTTACACTGATAATACAACCAACTGCAAACACTGTTCCTTTTCATTCTCTGCAATTTACTACTGTTTTCCACACCATACGTTTAATCCTTTGTTTTCAGCAAGCCGGTGAGATTGACAACCTCACTGTTTCGTTGGGGCAAAGTAGTTTGATTGTGTTGTGTGCAGATTCCACATCATCGTGCCACTGACAACCTTCCGAAGTGATTTCTTGCTCCTACTGGTTCGATTAAACCTTGGTTTCATACTGAGGGAAAACTGCTGCTACACTGCACCATACCTTCCTCTTGGGGTCTCCCAGCGAACGTGTGATCCACGCAATCAACCGCCAATAAAAAGTGCATGGCTTTCATAAAGAACACAATTGAGCACGCTATTGTGGGCTCAATTGCAGAGTGTGCTTCCCTAAGAGAGTTTATTGAAAAGATAAAGAGCCAGTTCACTGGTTCTTCAAAGATATATGCTACCCAGCTGCTAAAGCAGCTGGTGACAGAAAAGTACATAGGAGGTGGACATGGCATAAGAGAGCACATCCTCCGGATGAGCAACATGGCAGCTAAGTTTAAGCCCATGGACGATGATTTGGAGCTCAAGCCTGCACTCCTTGTTCACCTGGTTATGGCTTCACTGCCAAAAGAGTTTGACACTTTTGTTGTCAACTACAACATGTCGCCTGAAAAAATGGGACATTGAAAAGACAATAGCCATGTGTGTGCAAGAAGAGGAAAGACTTAAAGCCTCACATGGTGGTTCTCTGAACTATGTGAAGGATAATATGAAAAAGAACTACAATCAAAGTAGCAACGGTTCCCCTTCAAAGCCACATGGAAAAGCTCCCACACATTATCAGCATCAGCAGAAGTCTCTTCCAGTGGACAAAGATATATGTGTCCACTACAAGAAGTCTGGGCATTACAAGAAAGATTGCCCTATTTGGCTAAAGTTATAATGGCAAAGAGAGGTAACAACATTGTTTTCTTTGTAAATGAATCCTTGTATACACAGTTTTCGAAATCTACTTGGTGGATTTCACTCAGGTGCAACCGTTCATGTTGCAAATTCATTACAGGGATTCCATTCGACGCGGACTACGCAAAGAGGCGAAAGATGAATTGAAGTTGCAAATGGAGTTCAAGCAGACGTTGAAGCTGTTGGCGACATCTCCTAGAGTTAGCTGATGGATTCACGATTCTGCTTAGAGATGTTTTATATGTTCCTTCATTACACAGAAACTTGATTAGTGTTTCATGTTTGGACAAAGATTGTTATGAATGTTATTTTGGACATGGCAAGTGTGCCATATGGTTTAATAATGCTTATGTGGGTGTTGCTTTACTTCACAATGAGCTTTATTTATTATCCCTATGTGAAATGTGTATTCTGTGTGTATGTGAATGAGCATGTTTCCACGCTGGATAAAAAACAAAAGAAAAGAAAGAGAACTCATGACTCATCGAAATTATGGCACTATCGCTTGGGCCATATTTTGAGGGGGAGAATAGAAAGTCTAGTTAAAAATGAAATTCTTTCTCCATTAGAGTTCTCAGACTTAGAACAATGCATAGATTGCATTAAAGGAAAGTACGTAAAACAAATCAAAAAGGGTGCGCACTAAAGTACAGGAACACTAGAAATCATTCACACTGACATTTGTGGACCATTTCCTGTGAAAGGTTGGGATGGCTATGACTCGTTTATAACATTCACAGATGATTACTCCCGATATGGTTATATTTATCCAATCAAAGAAAAGTCTGAAGCATTGGATAAATTTAAGATATTCAAAGATGAAGTTGAAAATAAGCATGATAAATGAATAAAATAGTGAGATCTGACCGTGGGGGGAGTACTACGGTCGGCACACTCCATATGGCCAAGTCCCTGGACCTTTTGCGAGGTTCTTACAGGAGACTGGCATAGTGGCCCAGTATACAATGTCGGGCGACCCTCAGCAAAATGGAGTAGCTGAAAGGCGTAACTGTCGTCGTATCGGCATCTTGGATAGGAGACGGGGTCCTGCTAGCCGAGGGTGAACGTAGGGCAAGAAGGTGGACGTCGTCAAGGTCGGGATTGTACACGGCGGTTTACCCAGCTTCAGGCACCACGGCGGTGGCGGTGCCCTACGTGCTGCTATAACTCACTATAAGGCAATATCGCCGTGAACAGGTTACAATGAGTTGGTTGTGTTGATCGTATGAGAGTTCCCTCTAAAGGCGTCCCGAGGTCCAGCTTATATAGGCGGCTGGACCTAGGGTTACAAGGTGATTACGTATCCAGCAAGTATACGGAGTCCTAAACCTAGCCGGCAAGTATGCCGCCTTCCGTCTTGGTCTTGGTGGCTTCATGGGCTTCAGTCTTGGGCCTCCTCCTTGCCGGCATCCGCCTTCCTTGGTCGTCAGCTATCTGGGCCGCCCGGTAGGCAAAGCCTTCACCACCACTGCGGGCCACCCTGGACTAGCCGGATTGATCCATGCTGGTGATACCCCTAGTAGGTATATCCCCAACATTAGCCCCTGGGAGGGTTCGAGTTCTTCAGGCGCCGTCTTCTTTTGTCGGCAACGTCCGCCTTGTCTTGTAAGCGTCTGAAGAGCTTGAAGCATTCCAAAGTTGAAAGTAAGCGGCGGTCCGCCTAAAGTAGTCGGACAATTTGCCGCCATCATGGGAAAGACGGCCTGACCATTGTCAGGAATCTTCCTGGCACCAGTCTTGTCAATTGACTGGACCGTCAAATGTTGACGGATGACGCCATGCAGTCCACGACAGTTTGGACTTGGGCATGCGTCATGATGGTTTCTCCACTACGCACAGAAATCGGAGCGAGGCCGCAGACGCCGTTGCCACGACGTGCAAATCGTGGGCACGTGGCGGAAATCTCGCGTCCCCCCAATCTTAGGCACGGATCTTGGCGCGTGGGGATAAATACCCCAAAGGGCACATCGATGCACTTCTTCATTCGCACACCCACCGTGGCCTCCTCACCTTCCCGAGCTCAACTCCTCCTCGTACTCAACTCCGGCGAGCACGAGCGCGCCTCTCCCCAAATGGCGAGCACTCAGCAGGATGCGGCGGCGACGGCGGCACTGGCTGCGGCTTCACGACCCCCGCCGGATCTGGATCTGTCCCAGCGGCGGCGGCGGTGCCCGCAGGCGCATCGATGACCTCTCCCGGCCACCGTGGCCACGGGCGGGGTTTCTACTTCTTCCCCAGCTCCGCGGCGCCTGCAACCGCCGCTCCAACTTTCCCCTCCCATCCCTCGCGGCGACCAGCTCAGAGGGCGGCGGAATCTGCCGCCGACGAGGATGACGACGCGAGGAAGAGGAAGAGGCTGGAGACCTGGGTTCCAGGTACTGGCTGCCGTCAGTTATGACGTCAGCATACTGAAGGAGCTGGAGGAAGGCGGATACATTCCGCCAAAGACGGAATGCTCCTGGAGGGTTCCAGGCGACGAGGCGGTGCCTGACCCCCAAGACGGCGAGCGCGTCATGTTGGCGTCGCACAGCCTTCGCGGTATGTCTCTGCCGCTTTCCGCCTTCTTCTTGGCGGTGCTTAGTTTTTATGGGCTGCAGCCACACAACATAGCGCCCAATAGTATTCTAGTGCTAGCCGGCTTCCAGGCTTTGTGCGAAGGGTACTTAGGCATAGCTGCGTCCATAGAGCTTTAAGTACTGCTTCCTGTGCCGCCGGCAAACCATACCAGGCGGCCACCTAGCAACCTGCGGTAGTGTTACGTTCAACTGCCGCCAACCCGACTGGTACCCAAAAATACCATACATCGAGTCGGTGAAGCACTGGACCAGCACTTTCTTCTACTGCAAGGACATCCCGACACCTGGCAGCACACAAGGGATGCCAGCCTTCGTCAACGGTCCGCCAACCCACAAGGCTGCTGGACGGCAAAGGTGCCGCTCAGCAGCTTGCGGCGGAACTTCGATTGCCGTTAGGCGGATCGAGTTCTTGACGAAGACGATGTTGGCTCCACGACTTGACGGAGTTGACACCGTCATCTGCTGGGTGTCGAGGAAGATTATGCCTCTCCGCCATCGCCCACTGAAGATGTGCGAGTACAAGGCGGACGACGCCGGCAACAGCACCCTTGATCAGGATGCCTTAGAATACCGGCTTAGAGAGCTTATCAAGCCTCTGTCGGTGAAGGCGGCTGAAGGCGTCGCCATGTTCACCCATGACAACCCAGCCCCAGCGGTAAGTCAAAGCTACTTTGTTATTTCACTAACATCCTTGCCCACTAGGTACTGATTAATATTGTCTTGTTTCCTTTTCAGCTGCAAACCTTGGGGAGGAAGAGTTGGCTCCAAACTGGTACGACAGGTGCCAGCAAATCGAAGAAGCGCAAGCTGAGCTCCTCCACCAAGGATTTGGAGAAGAGGAAGAAGGCGGCCACCTCTGTCGATGCAGAGGATGAGACCGTGGGGAATGTCCCTTCAAGCGGTAGCAAACTTTGGCTTTCCCTGACTTGGATATTTTGATATATTTGTGCTGACAAACTTGCATGTTTCTGCTTACAGAGGCAAGCCTGCCATGCCCAAGCTCCGCTCCAACTTGAAGATTGCTGCCGGCAGGGGCAAGCCACCACGTTCTTCTCCAGCTGCTGCGCCGACAACGCCCACAGTTGGCGTTCCCGTGGTTGTATGCCAGGGAACGTACACAGCTGCCGGTACCGCAGAGGCGGCTACAGAGAAGATGGCGGGCAAGAAATCAGTTGCCGGCATAACTTTTTCCAAGACGGCTGAAGCTTCGGCTAGTGATGCCGCTCGATTTATTGCCATGAAGCAGGAGATGGATGACCAGATGGCGGCCGAACAAGGCGGATCGTCCTCCATCCTGGCTCCCAACCTGGCAAAGGGTTGCAAGACCCCCGGCAAACACTGAAGACCATGCGTGACGGTACCCGCAACTGGTACGCACACATGGACGAACTCCACGACACCCTGCACGGACAACTTGAGGTAAAATAGCCTATGGTCCCAGCCCCCGAGCACTTTGGCGGCTGAAAAATTTAGCCGGCAAAGTGGTCTCGTTGACTAAATAGTGCTAACCATAATGTTGTTTTCGTGCATGCAGGCCGTTCTTGCTTCCAATCTTGAGCTATTTCGTGCTCAAGAGAAGAAGAAAAGGAATGCCAGGAACTGCAGCAGGACGTGGAGTTGAAGAACGCCCAAATTGCGAGTTTGGAAGAAGCTCGCAAGAAGGATGAAGGTGACAAAGCTTTCTTTGCCTTCTTTTCGTCCGACTTCTTTTCCTTTTCCGACAAGTATTTTAGTCGTCTTTTCTTTTTATTTGTAGAATTACTAAACACTGCGCAAGATATTCTCAAGAACTCCACTGACATGCAAGCTTTGATGAACGAAGCTGCAGATCTTGCCGGGCTGGTGACCAAGCTGAAGGCGGATCACGCCAAGGAGCTGGATGAGCGTGCGTTGGCCATGCTGCCGAAGTTAGCAAGTTGACTGGACAACTTGAGGCCATGAGCAACAACCTTGACCAGGTGAACAAGAACGCCAAGGAGCAGCAGGACCAACTGTCAAAGGCGGTCCAGCTAGCCAAGAAACGCTTGAGAACCATCTGGATGAGGTCAACGCCATCCACGACCATGTCTTGGGTATGCCTCCAATCCTTCATTTTGTCACCTTGCTTTCTTGAAACTTGAAGCTGCAGTGTGTAACTTTGTGTTTGTGCAGTGCCGGCTAGCTTGGGAGATGACCTGGCTACAACGCCGCGCCTTGCCGATCTTGAAAGTTGGCGAAATCGTCAACCAGATTGTCGGCGCAGGCAAATCATTTGCCGCCAAGTTCTACCCTGGGGAAGACGGCGATCCCGTCATCTTCGATGCTCTGCCGGACCTGCTGGAGAAGGCGGCAGCTGAACACGACAACACGCTACGCTCAGCAGCACGAGGCGGCGCCAAGTTGGCATTGGCATGACGGCGGCGTGGTACCCGGAGGCTGATATTCATCAAGTCACCGAGTACTTCCCCACCGAAGACGAAAACAACCAAGCCATCGTGATGCAGGACGTGCTGCGGTCTGTTCGCGGCTATGCGACCCGGGTTGCCAACATGGTTGACATCCGCAAGTTCTACAAGGAACACCCGGACCCGCATGTTGCCGTAGCGATCCCTCCTTGGCGGATCCTGAAGCTTCCCGGCGAAGAAGGCGAAGCCGGAGCCGACAAGCGCAGCCCCAAGGATGGCGGAGCCAGCCCCAAGAATGCCGGCGTCAGCCCCCAGGATCTCTCCACCAGCTCTACAAGGCGGCAATCCCTTAGACTTCCTCCTGCAAAGGCAGCACAAAACACTGCGTTAATCTGTTAACGCATAAAACTTTATTTTGGGTTGTAAATATTTATGGGCCAACTTTTATGCTACACTTGGCGGTAGGCTTACTTAAGTGGCCCGCCTTAATATGTATCTCGCCTGCATGTTTAGCTTTTTCATATGTTGGCGGAACCTCATCTTAGTTACTTTAGCTGAGCCAACCAGGTGCAATACCAACTAATTTAGACTCAGAGACCAAAGCCAGCATGTTGGTGCCAACGACATACTACTAGGCGACCCACACAAACAGACAGATAAGCATATTAGGCGGTGCAAAGATTGTTTGCGTTTTTAGCCGGCAGACGGCAAATGTCAAAAAGTTTGGACCTTAGCACGGAGCAAAACTTATTTTGTTTGGTAACTTTTATGACAACAGATATATGATTGCGAGAAAAGACAAAAGATGGCATGATCCCAAAACTGAATGAGCAAACCACAGACTTTTATTTCATAATCATATAGTACTTATTACAATGTGGAAATTGCTAAGTGTAAAAAGGACGTAGCTGCTCAATGTTCCAGGGTCGCTTGGTTTCTTCGTACTTGTCGTCAACCTTCCTTTTGCGCTTGCGACCTCGCTTCTTCTTGTATCCGTCTCGTGCATCGACCAAGTAATAAGAACCATTGAGCAACACCTTACTGACCACAAAAGGTCCTTCCCAAGGCGGGGATAACTTATGCAAGCCCTTTCTATCTTGGATTAGGCGGAGAACCAGGTCACCACTCTAAAACTTCTTGCCTCACCCTTCTGCTGTGATAACGCCTCAAACTTTGCTGATAGATGGCGGATCGCGCAAGGGCAACATCTCGTTCTTCATCAAGTAGGTCAAGGCCATCCTGTCTTGCATCTTCTGCGTCCTCCTGGACGTAGGCTTGATTCTGGGAGAATCGTACATCATGTCGGTTGGCAACACTGCTTCTGCGCCATAGACTAAGAAGAAAGGAGTAAACTTGGTTGATCTGTTTGGAGTTGTGCGTAAACTCCAAAGGACAGACTGCAATTCATCCACCCAAGCCCCAGCCGCTCTGTGCAATGGTACTTCGAGACGTGGTTTGATTCCTTGTAGACTAAACCATTTGTACGCTCTACTTGACCGTTTGCTGCGGATGCGCTACGAGGCTAGATCTAGGCGGATACCATGCTTATAACAGTATTCCTCGACTTCGCCTTGCGACAAGTTAGTGCCATTGTCGGTGATAATGCTATGAGGCACCCCGAACCGAGAGATTATTCCCCACAGAAAGTTTGCGGCTGTGGCGCCGTCTAGCTTTTTGATAGGCTTAGCTTCAACCCATTTGGTAAACTTGTCTACAGCCACAAGTAAATGTGTGTAGCCACCAGGCGCCGTTTTAAACGGACCAACCATGTCCAAGCCCCAGACTGCGAAAGGCCATGTGATGGGTATTGTTTTAAGCTCTTGAGCCGGCATGTGTGATTGTCTGGCATAAAGTTGGCAGCCCCTGCACCTTTTAACAATGTCTTCTGCATCTTGCTTGGCTGTCAACCAATAGAAACCTTGTCGGAAGGCTTTTGAAACAAGGGCGCGTGAGAAGCATGATGTCCACATACGCCGGCATGTATCTCATCCAACAGTTCTCTGCCTTCTTCGGGCGAAATGCAGCGTTGGTAAACACCAGTGGTGCTACGCTTGTACAATTCACCTTTGATTATTGTAAATGCCTTGGCTCTTCTTATTATTTGCCTTTTCAAAACCTCATCATCCGGTAACTCCTGATTGATCAGGAAGTCCAAATATGGCGTCGTCCAATCCGGCTTTACCAAGTAGACGGCATAGCTAGCACTATCAACTGGTTCTGCCGACTCTGGGTCAAGGAGGTCTGCTCCTTTAATTGACGGCTTGTGTAGGTGTTCCAGGAAAACATCTTTTGGTACCTTTTTGCGTTCAGACCCATTCTGGCAAGTGTATCTGCCGCCTCATTTTGAGCTCTTGGGATGTGGCGGACCTCGTAGCCTAGAAAACACTTGGCGAATTCGTCAACGGTAGCTCGATATGCCGCCATTGTTCGCTCTTTGTGTCCCAAGTACCACGTATCTGTTGCGCCACCAAATCTGAATCTCCGTAGCAGAGGACACGCTGGACGCCAAGTTCCTTGGCAATGTGTAAACCATGAAGGAGAGCTTCGTATTCAGCAACATTATTAGTTGCCTTGAAGTGAATTTGTAACACATAACTAAGCTTGTCTCCTTGAGGGTTTCTTAAAACAATGCCAGCCCCCGAGCCCTGAGCATTTTTGATCCATCAAAGTGCATGATCCAGTATGCATCTTCAGGGAGAGGTACTTCGTCCATGGCCTCCGTCCAATCAGCTACAAAATCTGCTAAGGCTTGAGACTTAATGGCCGTTCTGGGCTTATACAGATGTCGAAGGCGGCAAGTTCAATGCCCCATTTGGCAACGCGGCCTGTTGCATCTGTATTATTGATGATATCCCCCAGAGGTGCCTTGCTCACCACGTTATTGAATGTTCCTGGAAATAGTGCCTTAACTTCCTGGCGGCGTAAAAACACCGTAGACCAATTTCTGGTAATGCGGATAACGCTGTTTTGAGGCGGAAAATACTTCACTGATGAAGTAAACCGGACGTTGTTCCGGCAAGTCTGAAATTTCCGTCTTGCGTTCCACAACCAGTACCACGCTAACAACCAAGTTAGTTGCGGCAATATAGAGCAGCATTGGTTCCTGCGAACGAGGAGCTGCCAAAATTGGAGCAGACGTTAACGCGTCCTTGAGTTGCTGCAAGGCGGCGTCTGCTTCGTCTGTCCACTCGAAGTTGTCGGATTTCTTCAGAAGCCGGTAGAGAGGCAGTGCCTTCTCACCAAGACGGCTAATGAAACGACTGACGGCAGCCGCCGAGCCGGCAAGTCGCTGCACGTCCTTCAGGTCCTTGGGCCTGGATATGTTGAGGATCGCTTTGATTTTTTCTGGATTCACTCTATCCCTCGTTCGGAAACGATAAAGCCAAGCAATTTGCCGGCAGGAACCCCGAAGACGCATTTTTTCGGGTTGAGTTTCATCCTATATACCCGGAGGCTATCAAAGGTTTCTCTCAAATCAAGCAAATCTGCCTTCTTTCTTGACATGACGGCAATGTCGTCAACATAGACGTGAACATTGCGGCCAATTTGCTCGTGAAGGCATCTTTGCATACACCGCTGATACGTTGCGCCGGCATTTTTTAGACCGAAGGGCATCGTGATGTAGCAGAAGGTCCCATAGGGTGTAGTGAACGCTGTTTTGATTTGGTCGGATTCTCGCATTTTGATTTGGTGGTACCCGGAGTACGCATCCAAAAAGCACAGCAGCTCGGAGCCGGCTGTGGAGTCTATGACCTGATCTATACGAGGCAAAGCAAAGTGGTCCTTAGGACAGCACTTGTTCAAACCGGTATAATCAATGCACATTCTCATTTCCTTATTAGGTTTTGGAACCATTACAGGATTTGCCAACCAATCAGTGTGTACTACCTCCCTAATGAACTTGGCTTCTTGCAACTTGATGATCTCCTTCCCTATTGCTGTCCGCTTCTTCTCACCGTAGCGTCTTATTCCTTGCTTCACTGGTTTGGCTCCTTCGTAGACGTTAAGAGAGTGCTCGGCAAGTTCCCTCGGGACACCTGGCATGTCAGCTGATGACCATGCAAAGATGTCCTGATTCTCACGGAGGAACCTGACGAGCGCGCTTTCCTATTTGTCGTCCAAGCCAGCCCCTATGGTGACTTGCTTGGAGCTGTCACCTGGGACCAGATCCGCCTTCTTTGTGTCTTCGGACGCCTTGAAAGTGTTCTTTTGCTCAGCGGTCTTTACATGCTCCGGCAACTGTGATGTATCGAGCTCTTTCTTCAACATGGCTAACTCCTCTGCGTGGAGGACTGCCTCAGCGAAGGCGGCGTTGCCACGCTCACACTCCTTTGCTTTCTTGAAGTTGCCACTGATGGTAATTGTACCATTGGGTCCCGGCATCTTCAGCTTGCTGTATATGTAACACGGGCGAGCCATGAATTTGGCGAAAGCTGGCCGTCCAAAAATGGCGTGGTAGGCACTTTTGAAGGGGACTACTTCGAACCTGAGATACTCCGAGCGGTAGTTTGTCTCAGGCCCAAAAGTAACCTCCAATCTGATGCTTCCCATTGACTTGCTTGCTTTCCCGGAACAATGCCATGAAACTTGACTTGCTATAGTCAAGCTGGCTTTCCGACAAGTTCATGCGCTTCAGAGTGTCCGCGTAGATGATGTTGAGGCTGCTGCCGCCATCCATCAACACCTTGGTGAGCCTGAAGTTATCGACAATTGGGTCGACGACAAGGGCGTATTTGCCGGGGTGAGGAACGTGATCTGGATGATCATCTCTATCCCAAGTTATTGGCTCCTCTGACCAGTCTAGATACTGGGGAACGTCTGGTACTGTGGCGTTTAGCTCGCGCATCTCCGCCTTTTCTTCTTTTGCCGAAGGAGTGCCCAGGAAGCACACCAATTGGCCATGTACCTTGGGATATTTCCTTTCTTTGCGCATCAGCTTGGGTTCCTCATCCTCGACATGGACACAGCCCCATCATCGTCTTCCTTCTTTGTCTTCTCAGCCTTTTTGCTCTTTTTTGATTTCCAGCCAACCTCGGGGTCCTTCTTGAAGTCCTCCATGAACCGGCATTCCCCTAATGTGTGGTTGACTTTGCCTAAGGACGCGTGGATTGGGCAGGCAAGGCTTTCGCCTGATCATACGTCAGGCGCTGCTTGCTGGAGCCGCCATCTTTACCCTTTCCTTTCCACTTGCGGTTGCCGCCTTTGCCTTCGAAGGCGGCGGCGACCTCGTTTGATGGTCCGGCTTTGTCATCCTGGGGAGCCTTGCGTTTGTGACTTGCTCGCCTGTTTGGCGCCATATCATGTGCGCCATCTCCATCGCGTGCATCATCATCCGCCTGTGCGTACATGGCTGCTACTTCGAGCATGACTCCGAGATCCTTGACTTGCATGCGTACGAGCTTATGTCTGAGACTTGAGCCCTTCAGGAGGCCCGTGGTGAAGGCATGGATTGCTTGATTGTCGTCTACGTTCTCGCAGCTTGCCTTTGTTTGAATCCACCTTGCCAAGAAGCTTGTAGCTGTTTCATCTGGCTTTTGCACGCAACGAACCAAATCTGTGTATGTATTGGGTCGCTTGTACGTGCCTTGGAAGTGCTGCGTGAACACCTTTTCCATGTCATGCCAGCTATGAATGCTTTTCTCCGGCAAGTTTTCGATCCAGCTTCGGGCTGTCCCCTCCAGCATGAGGGGAAGGAAGCGTGCAGCGACGAGGCCATTGCCTCCAGCAATTTCAACTGCCAGCGCGTAGTCCGACAACCATGAGTTTGGCTTGTCCGCTCCATTGTACCTTTGATGAGTTTTTGACACTGATGTCATGTCTCTGGGTACTTGAACGTTGCGGATGGCTGGGCCAAAGCACTCAGGTCCTAGATAGGCATCTTGCTTTCCAGCCTTGATGTCATTGAGACGATGTCTCGCGTCTTGCGGACTGAGCTGTTTGCCAGATCTATCAGCATGGGCTCGTCCTGCGCTGCCCGGCTGTGCCTAGGCTCATTGTTGTGTCCCCGGCTTCCGCCTTCGTGCCTGGGCACTGGTGGTGGGGACTGTGTGCGGTCCCTGCTTCTTCTTGGCGGCGGGGCATCGTCGCGGTTGCCGCCACTCCTTGGCGGCTGCTTGCTGCCCCTGCTTCCGCCTTCATCCCGCCTAGGCGGGGAGGTGAGGCCTTGCGCCTGTTGCCGGTCCTGGATGCCTCGTCACGCTGCCTTTGGAGGTGGTGATTTGCGTGGGTCTTTCTCCTTGTCCTTCCCTTTTCCGTGGCTACTGGAGCCGGACGGATCTTCTGGGTTGCCACCGGCCGCAGCTTTGCAAGCGTTGGATTTTGATTCCAACTTTCCTCCCCTTGCGTCCGCCATGTCGGCGCGAGAATCAGCACGGGCCTGCTGCTCTAGAGCTTTGTGAGCAAGGATCGATGCGTAGTAGATCTTCTCGTCCTTGTCATAGTCATCATTGTTGAGGATGTCCAAGGCGGCTGCAGTGTTGAGGACAGGGTTGCGAGGATGACGTCCCCGTTCTTGTCCTTACGCTGCGGCGCTGTAGCCCACTCGAAACCAAGCTTTTGGGCAGGGGATTTGAAGGTGTCATGATCCCTGCCTTTCCTACCTTCTTTCTCCGCCACTTGTCCTGCCGGCTTGGGCAATGGGGTGGTGGTGAAAAGATTGCGCTTGGGGTCGCACTTGGCAGTTATCTTGGCGTTTTCCTCCTTGGCTTCGTCGAGGAGGCTCTGGACCTCTGCTTGCTTGCTTTTGAGGTACTCAGTTTGCTCCACCAAGGTGTTCCGAAGTTTCTCCAAATCAGCCGGATTGGTTTTGTCGTTTACCGGCGTGTGAAGAACTTCCGCCAGAGCCGCCATGCTTCCTATCTTGCTGGGCTCGCCCTTCTCCAGAATTTTCTTCTTTGGAGCCCCAGGAGGCTCTGGAAACTGTGGATCGGTTGCCGGGGTCCCCAGGTTGGCGGCGTCAGTTGCCGCCTTCTCTGAGCTGCGCCGGTGACATCCGCCACAAAAACCTGCTGCATGTTGACGGAAGAGCCCGTAGCCGCCTCAGATGGCGGAGGATCAGGTGTAACAAAACACTTCTTGACCCGTTGCTCAAACATGCTGGCAGAATCTTCTTCGGAATCAGAATCTACGTTGACGTGAACGGTAGATCTGGATCCGGCATCCGACATCGCATCATCCTGGAGTGCAGGAAGAATAGATTCGGGATCTTGACTGTTGGGCTGGGAGTCTGATCCCAGTCCCGTCATGCCGACAAAGTGTAGATCTGAATCTGCGGACTCCTCAGAGGAGGCAAACTCAGATCCGTCTTGATTGTAGGGGGGTGGGATGGCGAATAAATTCGCGGCAACCCATACGCCTCAGAAGTGTAGCCGATGAACACATCGACGCCGCCAAACGGCACAACTCCGCATCCGACAATGTAGTCGTCTGCGGGGATGTAGGACTCGTCGCAGCTGATGTAGTGGTTGTCGCCGTAGCGAACAGCGCGGCCGACGGCGATTGTTTCGCCGATGCCGCCAAGAGTTCCCGCCTGGAACGTGACGCCTGACGCCTTAGGCCCCACGGTGGGCGCCAACTGTCGTCGTATCGGCATCTTGGATAGGAGACGGGGTCCTGCTAGCCGAGGGTGAACGTAGGGCAAGAAGGTGGACGTCGTCAAGGTCGGGATTGTACACGGCGGTTTACCCAGCTTCAGGCACCACGGCGGTGGCGGTGCCCTACGTGCTGCTATAACTCACTATAAGGCAATATCGCCGTGAACAGGTTACAATGAGTTGGTTGTGTTGATCGAGTTCCCTAAAGGCGTCCCGAGGTCCAGCTTATATAGGCGGCTGGACCTAGGGTTACAAGGTGATTACGTATCCAGCAAGTATACGGAGTCCTAAACCTAGCCGGCAAGTATGCCGCCTTCCGTCTTGGTCTTGGTGGCTTCATGGGCTTCAGTCTTGGGCCTCCTCCTTGCCGGCATCCGCCTTCCTTGGTCGTCAGCTATCTGGGCCGCCCGGTAGGCAAAGCCTTCACCACCACTGCGGGCCACCCTGGACTAGCCGGATTGATCCATGCTGGTGATACCCCTAGTAGGCATATCCCCAACAATAACCGTACACTTATGGATATGGTGTGCAGTATGATGAGTTACTCCACCTTGCCATTGGGATTATGCATGGAGGCGCTTAAAACCGCCATTCACATTCTCAATAGAGTACCAAGCAAGTCGGTGCCCAAAACACCGTACGAGTTGTGGACATGAAGAGTACCCTCTCTACAACACTTCAGGGTGTGGGGGAGCCCAGCTGAGGCCAAAGTGTTTAATCCAAATATTGCAAAGTTAGATCCCAAAACAGTAAGTTGCCACTTTATTGGCTATCCTGATAGATCAAAAGGTTTTCGTTTCTACTGTCTAGACAGATACACAAAGTTTGTAGAAACAAGATATGCAGTCTTCTTAGAGGACGAAATGATGAGGGGGAGCATGGTAGCTCGGAAAATTGATCTTGAGGAGAAAATGGTGTGTGCACCTTTTCCGATGATTCAGGAACCATTTTTTGCACTACCTGTTGTACCTGCACCGACAATCCCTGAGGTTGAGGTGCAAGCACCTGTTGTAACTCCACCCGTGACAACTATGGGTGAAGATTCGGAACCTGTCCGTCAGGAGCCGACATAACCCGTTGTTGAGCATGAAAGGGAGGTGCAGCAACCACTTTTAGAAAATGAGGCCCTTAGAAGGTCTAAAAGAGCTAAAAGATCAGCTATTTCTAATGATTATATTTATAACACAGAATTAGCTCATATGGAAGGTGATCCCACTTCATATTAAGAAGTCATGAGAAGCCCTCACTCATCGATGTAGGTGGATGCAATGGAAGAAGAGATGAAATCGATGAGTTCCAACGATGTTTGGGACTTAGAAAATATTCCTAAAGGAGCCAAAACAGTAGGCTATAAATGGGTCTTCAAAACTAAGTATGACTCTAAAGGGAATGTAGAAAAGTATAAAGCACGACTTGTGGCAAAAGGATTTACACAAAGAGAAGGGGTAGATTACAATGAGACTTTTTCCCCAGTCTCATGTAAGGATGTAAAGACGGCATTTCTGAACAGGGATTTAAAAGAAAATGTTTACATGAAACAACCCAAGGGTTTTATCATGGAAGGTAAGGAAGATATGGGATGCCGCCTGAAAAAATCCATTTATGGATTAAAGCAAGCCTCTAGACAGTGGTATCTAAAGTTTAATGAGACAATTAAAGGATTTGGATTTAAAGAGAATGTTGAGGATAACTGCATTTATGCAAAGTTTAAAAATAGGAAATATATTTTCCTAATCTTGTATGTGGATAATATCTTGCTTGCTAGCAATGATGTTTGTCTGCTACAAGAAACAAAGAAGTTCTTATCCTCAAATTTTGATATGAAAGATCTTGGTGAAGCATCATATGTTTTGGGCATAGAAATTCACCGAGATAGGAAAAATGAAGTTTTAGGACTATCGAAGAAGGCATATTTAGAAAATGTTCTTAAAAAGTATAATATGCATAAGAGTAGTGCCACACCTGCTCCTATAGTCAAGGGCGACAGTTTTGGGAAATTCCAGTGTCCCAAGAACCAGTACGAGATTGATCAAATGAAAGCAATACCATATGCTTCGGTTGTTGGAAGCTTACAGTATGCACAAGTGTGCACTCGCCCTGACTTAGTTTTTATCACCGGGGTACTCGGTAGATATCAAGAGAATCCAGACATGGAGCACTGGAAGATGGTAAAGAAAGCATTGCGTTATGCGCAAGGCACAAAGGACATCATGCTAACATACAGAAGATCTGATTCCCTAGAGATAAGAGGGTATTCAGACGCAGATTTTGTGGGAGACAGAGATGATAGAAAATCCACGTTAGGATACGTGTTCACTCTCGCTGGAGGGGCTATTTCGTGGAGAAGCTGCAAATAGTCAATAGTTGTATCATCCACGATGTATGCAGAATTTATAGCATGTTATGAGGCCACGGGGCAGGCGATATGGTTAAAGAAATTTATAGCCGACTTGAAAGTGGTAGATTGCATTGACAAACCACTAAAGATGTACTGTGACAACCAGCCCGTAGTATTCTATGCTCACAACAAGTCGAGTAATGCTACCAAACCAATAGAGATAAAGTATTATGTTGTGAAATATAAAATCCAAGATCACACTATAAATCTCGAGCATATAAGGATAAAGGATATGCTTGCGGATCCGCTTACGAAAGGCTTACCACCCAATGTGTTCATGGAACACTTAGCTGGCATGGTTTTAAGGGAAAGCCTATGATTCCTGGATCATGAGAGGCCCGAAAAGAAACAGATTTTGTTTCAAAACAGAGAGGTATGTTGTAGCTGTCTGATTCTATCGGCAATTGAGTTGTGACGATGAAACATGCTCTATGTATCGATCCGTGATGAAACGAGTAAAGAAAAAGTACACGGTTAAAAAGTAAAAGTTGAGATCAAGGGGGAGAATGTTTGATTGATCTCTCCCGTGTGGGCCCAACGGCCCACCGGGCCCCTTTTGACCTGCGCCCTGATCGGGGGCGCCCATCCCAATATGGTTGGTGGGCCCCTGTCACCTGCGCTATATAGAGAGGTGGGGGCCGGCGGCACGCAACACGAGGTTCGTCGCGAGCCGCACACCCCACCGACATACCCTACCGATCTAGGGCATGCGCAGTGCTGACGGGAAGCGCCGCCACCACTTCGCCCACTCCCTGCCATCGCCGGCCGCCCTCCACCATGACCGACACGACCGGCTCATCGAGCCAAGGAGAAGGTACACCTCTTACCCTTGGATCTCTCTCTGTTCTCACTCTCAGATGCCTAGACAGATTCATATACAGTAGTTGCTACCGGTTAGATCTAGACTAGATGATCCTAGAGGTTTAACACTGCACTCTCGTAAACCTATGGGCAACAGCCAACCTGATGTTCTGCGCATTATCTATCAAAATAATTATTTTTAAATCAGGACATTACCGTGCTAGCAACAGACAATCCAAACATTGGATCTCTTCACTAGCAGCTTCACCATGAGATCATGTTGTGACAACGTGAACCGATTTTTTCACTGGATTTTTTATGAATGAAGTAACTAGTACATAAATAAATTTATTTATTGTTGTCATCCCGCGGAATGAGTAGTGTATGAGAGACTACTAATTTACTATTGCATTTCGATTTCTCCCTAAGTTCAATCTCTCACTAATTCTGTTTCTTATTTTCTGAATTTATTTTTTACAGTGTGCTCAGTAAAAGGAACTTTCTGCAACGATGCAAGCAACAAATATTACTGCCTTCTTTTCCTCCTTATGAAAGAAGTTTAGACTTTTTCCAGGATATGATAGTGAGATCATGATTCAAATGTGTACATATAACATTGTGTATGTTACAGTTTCTATACTATAAATGAAATTGGTGTTGTGGATATACTGCTTATGTTTGTAATGTGAATATTGAAATGTGTTGTGAAATATCAAATTGATTTGTGAAAAAATATCTATTTTAGAAATACGAAAAATTCTCAATGCAAACGATGAAAAAACAACTCCGTTACTAATGCTATTCTCATTGGAAATGGAGATATGTAAATGACCATTTTGACCCCGCCTCATTGGAAATGGTTAAACATATCCATTGCTATTGAACTCGTTCACATCAGTATCGGGGACGGGGACACGGACCCTTTCTCCGTTTCGGATGAGGGTTTTGGCCCGTTTCCGATGTGTCGCTCTGTACTTTTTTTGAGAATTTACGGCACTTTATTGATCAAGACACATCATTACAAACTGACTGTCGGATACCATCCGGGACAGAGTCTCTAAAAATAACAGAAATATAATGCTCCGCAGAGCGAGCTAAAGTATGAGCCAAAACATTAAACTGACGATACACATGATTGAAAGACACCGAAGAGAAGCCAAAAGCGAGCGCTTTGATGTCCTGAATCACGACCCCAACCATGCTAAGATCAACCTCAGAAGAACTGACTCGTTGCACCAACGACATGCAATCAGAAGCGATCACCAGCTTGTCGAAACCTTCATCTCCTGCAAGGGCAAGAGCGCGGCGGAGAGCCAACGCTTCAGCAATCTCCGGTGTCGTAACCTCCTGGATTAGTTCGCTGCAAGCAACCGAACATTCTCCTCTGTGGTTCCGGATTACGACGCCAATACCCATCCGTCGCGAGGGAGAGAAAAGAGCTGCATCGACATTAATATGAACCGTACCTTCAGGCGGCAGAGACCAACGGGGCACTGACTTGTCAGTCTCACGTCTAGTAGAAGGAGCAGGTTTGAAAAGATGCAGCTTAATCATCTCGACATATGCTTTGCATTGTTCAGCTACACTATGGGGATGTCTCGTTGGATCACCATTTTTAGTTCCATTCCGAGCCAGCCACAGATGCCAAAAGGTCACCGCCACAACCATCCATACAGTGTCAGTCGAAGCTGTGAAGACATCGAAAATCCAAGACTTGGGATCAGTAAAGAGCTTCCGATGCAGGTGAATACCGTATGCAGGTTTGATCGCCGTCCATACTTCTTGGGCAAACTGACATAATAGGAAAGTGTGGGCTGAAGTCTCCTCCCGGTTGCAGTAAACACACAGCGGCGACGCAGGAATGTGGCGACGCGTGAGCTGCACCCTGGATGGTAGATAGTCGTGAGCGAACCTCCAGAAGTTAATCTTCATTTTCCCTGGAGCCTTGATCGCCCAAAGTTTTCTCCGTAGCAGGCTACTATCCTGCACTGCTGAATTGACACCACCACCCTTCTTGCTCCGTTGAATATAAAACTTCTCGGTTCTAGCAAGATTGTATCCAGAGCGGACTGTGTAATCACCGAATTTAGTGTAGGGTCAGGAAATAAAATCCTCCCCTACACGCCTGCTGATAGGAATTTGAAGAACTTGCTCGGCTACCCTTCCTTCAAAAACAGAGCGGACAACGTCCACATCCCATGCACTGCCATCCTCATTGATCAAGAAGGAGACAGTGGCGCCGTCAGGGATCGGTGTCAGGAGGCGTAGTTCTGCAGGTCTAATATTAGGAATCCAATTATCAGCAAGCACTTTAATTTTCTGGCCGTCTCCGATACTCTAACGAACCCCATCCTTCACTAGTTTCATGCCGAAACAGATGCTCCTCCAAGTGTACGAAGAGGATCGAGGTTGAGGGCCATCCCAGAACTGACAGTTGGGAAAGTACCTACCCTTCAACACTCTAGCACAGATAGAGGATGGATCCGTGAGTAATCTCCAGCATTGGCGTCCAAGCATCGCTTGATTAAAGAGGACAAGGTCTCTGAACCTGAGCCCTCCCAAATCCTTTGGAGTTGATAACCATTCCCAGTTGCGCCAATGCATTTTCTTCTTACCATCCTTGTATCCCCACCAATAATCAGCAATAGCTTTCCGAAGCGACTCGCATGTGGATACAGATATCTGAAAACAGCTCATAATGTATGTGGGTATAGCTTGAATCACCGCTTTGAGCAAAGTTTCTTTAGCCGCTCGCGACATAGGTCGGTCAGACCACCCATTCATTTGTTTCCAGGCCCGGTCTAGGATTGACTTGAAAGAATCAGCCGGTGATCAACCAATACCCGTGGGCATTCCTAAGTAGGTTTCCTGGAGAGCTTCGTTCGCCACTCCCAAGCAACCCATAACATCCGTCTTCACACGGCCATCGCAATGAAGGCCGAAGAAAATCGATGATTTCTCCAAGTTGATCTTCTGACCTGAACCTTGACAGTATAGTTCATGCGTATCCTTGAGAGCCCCTACACTCCTCGAGTCACTCCGGGCAAAGAAGATGCTGTCGTCTGCAAATAAGAGATGGGAAATAGGCGGGCCAGAGCGGCCGTTGCGAACTCCTTGTATCACCCCCATAGACTCTTTTTGAAACAGCAGACTTGACAAACCCTCCGTGCAGAGCAAGAACAGATAGGGACTGATCGGATCTCCTTGGCGAATCCCTCTCGAGGGAACAACTGGCGAGGTGAGTTCTCCATTTATGCGCACTGATTACCGGACATGAGTGACACACCACATCACCGCAGCAATCCAAATCGAAGAGAAGCCCAACTTGCATAGACAGCCGTGCACATAGTCCCATTCTACACGGTCGTATGCCATCATCATGTCGATCTTAAGCGCAAAAAAAGGTCTCTTGGCTTTCTGTTTGCGGATCGTGTGAAGGCATTCATAAGCTATCAACGCATTGTCAGTAATTAATCTACCTGGGACAAAAGCGCTCTGGTGCTCAAAAATCACAACAGGTAATATCACCTTCAAACGGTTAGCCAGCACCTTTGACGCTATCTTGTACAACACATTACAAAGACTGATGGGTCTGAAATTTTTGAGATGCTTTGGATTCGTTACCTTAGGAATGAGGACAATAACCGAATTACAGAAGCCCTCTGGGATCTCCTCACCCAACAGAAAGCCACGAACTACAGAGCAGGTATCTGATTTCAGAAACTCCCAATGTGGTTGATAAAAAAGAGCGGGGAATCCATCAGGGCGCGGTGCCTTGGTCGGTCCCATCTGAAATAAAGCAGTTTTGATCTCTGCATCCGAGTATGGTTTGATCAAGGACTCATTCATCTCACTAGTCACTTTGGGCTGAATAGCATCCACTACCACCTCGGACTCACATGGTTTAGAGGTAAAGAGATTACCATAGAAAGTTGTAGTCATGTCCTTGATCCCGCTGAGCTCTTCGCACCTCAATCCATCTTCCTTTACAAGGGCCCGAATCTGGTTAGTGCGACGAAGAGCAGAAGCACGGGCGTGAAAGAAGGCGGTATTCCGATCGCCCATCTTAAGCCATTCCACCCGTGATCATTGGCGTGCCATGATCTCTTCACGCTCGAAGAGTTCACCAAGTCTGCGTTCCACCCTCTAAGCATTGGCCAAGACATCAGAGTTCCATGGCGCCAAACGAATAGCTTTAAGCTAGCGTTCCAGCTTCCGAATCTCCTTGCGAACCTGACCGAAGCTATGGATGCTCCACTCCTGAAGAGAAGAAGCAACAGAGTTGAGGCTGGCCCAGGTAGCTTGCAGAGAATGAGGCCCATTACTCGTATCGGCCCACGTACGCTCCAGAAATTCACGGTAATCCGGCGCGCGTAGCCAAGCAGCTTCAAATTTGAACCCCGGTTGCACAGCTCTTGTTTCTTGGGCAGCACCAAATTTCTGAAGCTGAACGAGAACGGCAAAGTGATCCGACATGGTAGTAATAATGTTTTCCACCACGCAATCATCAAAAACAGCAGTGAAATCACCATTCGCTACTGCTCTGTCCAAACGAACCCTGACCAATGCATCCCCATGTTGCCTGTTAGACCAGGTAAACATAGGGCCGGTGTATCCCAAGTCAACAAGGCCACAATCATCTAGGCACTCCTTGAACTGGTTCATCTGTGTGTGTGATCTGTCCCGAGGACCCACGTGCTCATGCTGAAAGAGAACCTCATTAAAATCTCTGCACACAATCCACGGTCCATTAACTTGGCTACGCAACCTTCGCATGAGACTCCAGAACTCGTGTCGCTTATCTCTACATTGTTCTCCATAGACGAAAGAAACACGCCACGGAGTACATGTGTCCGACGAAACCACCACATCAATGCAGTGGGCATTTTGGCCCTTGAGAGAGACATCAAAAGGTTGCAAGAAAAAGAGTGCAAGCCTCCACTGAGGCCCTCACAACTGACAGTGAGACAACCCATATATCCAAGACTCCACATGAAATTACGGACTCACTGATCCTTCATATTTGTCTCGGACAAGAAGAGGAAGGAGGGTCTGTACGTTGAGACCAGCCAACGTAGCTCACCAACTGTCGCGTCTGACCCAAGTCCGCGACAGTTCCAGCATAACAGAATCATTGCGAGTGGCGGGGCTGGTTAACAGCCTCCGCCAGATCCGCTGATCGCAAGTTGTTCATCTTCTGCTTCTTGTTTGAGTCATCCGAGGTCTTAGCCATGTCCTTATTCGCCGCGGCATCTGCCGTAGGGTTTGGGTGGACACTTCCTGCGATGACCATAGCCCCGGCCACAGCTGTTGCTGGATCGGCCGGACTAACTTTGGGCTGATACACTAGTTTGGTCTGCTTCCTCTTCTGCCCAGAAACACGCCCTTTACCCAGCGAAAGCACCAGCTTCCCTGTAGCTGGCACAGGAGTCTTCCCAGCAGCCGTTGCACGACACCCACGTGGGGCTTTCTTAATCGGCGAGGTAACCTCGCCCGATCCATCAGGTTTCGGCCACTGACCTCCTGCCGGTGTGGAGCCCTGTGAACCAGACCCCATCTCCGTGCCCTTCCTAGAGGTTTTGCTAGCATGTGATTGTTCAGAAGAGACCGACGCCTCTTTCCTCTTCTCAGGAACGCACAACCTGTCACCACTATATGGCAGCTTCCCCTCCACGTCTCTTTCCGCTGGTGTAGGGAACAACAGGGAGGAGTGCCCTAGCCATCCACAGGAAAAGCAGAACATCGAAAGTCTCTCATACATGACATCATACTGCACAATTGAGTTCCTCCTCCTGGAGAAAACTGAAACACACCTCATAACAGGTTCGGTGGCATTAGTGACGACTCTCACCCGAAGGTATGGACCCTAGGCTCTCCCATTCTCATCCACCTCTATCTCCTCCACCTTGCCCAGTTTAGCAGCAAGGGGAGTTCCACGCTCGGCATTCATCAGTTCATAGCCCAGCTTCATAATCCTCGCCCAGGCAGTTCATCGAACACAACATCTTCAGGCTTGGTTTTCGCATCGAAATCCTTCAAGAGAATCGCATGCTTGTTCAGTGTCCATGGACCGCCCTTAGCCACTCTGATCTTGTCGGCCTCCGACCCAAACTCCGCTAAGAACATATTGGGACCCATTGGATGCACAATCAGACCCCTAGGGTTACCCCAAGCCGGTGTGACCACCGCTCTGATGGTGTTCACATGCAGGGTGTTCAGAGCGAGTACCTTACCCACAAGAGCCCAATCTGGGCATGGGAGATCATCATCTCCCTCATCTTCCAGGATCAGAAGTTCGGCTTCCTTCGATGTCAGGTTCAGCCGCTGCATCATGTCCTCAACCGCTTCCCCGCTAGACACGGGTCTGGCCGATGAACCAGTCTTGGAAGTCTTGCCCTTCTCCAGATCAGCCGCCGCCGCCGGACCGTTCAGATCGGACTTGTCCGCAGCCGCCGCACCAGACACCACCATGGATCCCTTACTCGCCATCTGCCTTCAGATTCCGACGATCACCGACCAAACCAAGGGTGGGCAGAAAACCAGGTTCGCCCCTAGATCACCCCGAGTCTGGAAGAGATCCGATCAGGAAACTGGAGACCGCCCAAGGAGCGAGAGATGGCAAGGAGGGGATGAGAGACAGGAGCGATCACGATCAGAGATCGAGAGCACTAGACGGATTTGCGAGTGTTAGAATCGCCGATCACATGTGCGTCGCCAAACCCTAACCGCACCGAAAATCGTGTCGTTCTGTACTAGTGGTACTCTGTGTATTCCGTACTTCGAGTTCTGCTAATGTGGTACATTGTTTTTCTGTATAGTTTGTACTTCCTGTTTTGTGTAGTCTGTACAACGTACTTTATACTACCAATAGCTTATGCTTTGTAGTCATGTATTGTGTACACTCATGGTCTACATAATTTGTTTTACTAGTTCTGTGAATTTTGTAGTACGTACTTTGCACAGAAAAAGGGGAAAAAGAAGGTTGCTTCTACGCACGCACGTATGCCGGCGCGCGTACAAGCTGTACGTCGGGCGGCCGAAACAGCCGCTTCTCGATCGGATGTTCCGTGCGCGGGGGGCTTCGTATGCGCGCTAGCTGGCGACTTGCGAGGCGACTCGCTGTTCCTGCCCTAGCCGCCGTTTGCCGCCGCCGCAGGCCACCGGCGTAAGAGCTGGGCCCCTCTCCTTCCGCTTGCCGGTCCGGCGGCAGGAGGGAGGGGGACCCCTTTTTTGCATGGTAATTAGGGTTAGGAAGTTTCTGGCATGGTGCGTCATTGGGGTGGTGGGAGCGACGCCCGGGTAAATAAATCTGCCTCAACTCTACTCCCACACCGGCGTTGTCCTTCATGGCGGCGTCTCAGAATTGGTGGCACTGTGTGCTTGCCGATCTTTCAGATCGGTGGCTATAGGGTTCATGGATGGTGTCGGCGAGGCGGCGGCGGCGACTCCATCAGATCGGTTTTTCCTCCTGCTCTGTCCCCGTTGTTGCGGCGTTGTCTTCGGCGCCATGGTGGAGCAGAGAGGATTCGTTCAGGAGTACGTGCAGACGGTGGTCTGCACTGGTGACAGCTGGAAGATGGTGCACCTTGTGGTGGGTTCATGGTTGGAGGCTGACGGTTCTGGTTCCCTACTCCGACGTCGTCGTGCGGGGTGCCAGTGCTGAAATTCGATGGCGTGTCCGGGGTCGTGCTGCCCCAGTCTGATTCTTTCAACGGCAATGGTTTGTCGTATGGCAAACTAGTTTGGAGGTCCGAAAAGCTGATGATCAGCGATGGAGGCGCGTCGAACTCGGATGAAGAGGTGATCTGTCTAATTTTTCTTTGGTGGCTGCTACGGTGGTGCCGAACAAGATGGATAGGCGTTGGTTTGTCACATAGGTTTATCCTATCTTTACAGATCTATAAGATCGGTGTATAGGTATTTTGTATCTCGTCTTTTATTTATCAATGAGAATCGTATTACCATGCAAAAAAAAAAGGGGGCTTCGTACGCGTGCGTGCCGTCGTGCAGATTTTCCGATCGGTACCACCGCGGAGGCTCATGTACGTGCGAAGCTGACACGTGGAAGCCTCAGCACGTCCCTCGTACGCGAAATCGCCCTTCGTGAAGGGTTCCTTCGCGTAGCCATACCCCTCGCAAACCTATGGGCAACCAGCTTCACCGAAACAAGCTGGCCTCCCGCCACTACGGGAGAGAAAAAGGACTAAGCATTGAAATAACTGGAGCGGCGTCTCATCTAGTCAGAGGAGAAAGACCAACAATGGATCAATCAAGAAGAGCTCAGGATAAGATGCACATACCCCTCACATGCGATGTGCCGACTAGCGGGACGACTGGTCGAACGTGCTGTATTTGCTGCCTCGCTGACAAATGGATTCAACCAAGAATAATTCATCACATGTCGTTATTAGGACAAGAACATCTTCATCTCGTCAACTCTGCTAGTTTGTATCCATACATGTATGTGTGTTGTGCAAGGAAAAAATAGTGCGCTATTTCGCCATCATGCATGGCTGTCGCTGTGAGGTACGACCACTACCGGTTGTACCATGTGTCGTCTATTAAGCCAAAAATATTTCTGAGCATGTGTATATACTATATAGAGAGAGAAGTTTTTTGGTACCACACATATAATTTTTAGCAATGAATAAGTTTACATTTTGAAGATCAGTCTCAAACCAAATCAAAAGCAAATCATGCAAAAATAAAAATGTCAATTATTCAATCATGAATGCATACTAACTTTAAACACACGAAGCTAAGAAAGACAACTACTGCCTTACGGTTGCCTCCCGGGAAGCGTTCAATTTTAAGCCATAAAGCTCGGCATTGTTACTCCCCATCTGAATCCCAAGGTTTATCGATGTGGAGCCACATACAGATAATTAGAGTAGCTATCTTGAGTGCAGAATGTTAGTCAGACTTTTCTTCAGTGGATGCAATTTTCATCTAATGATATTATGCATGGTGTGCGTCTTTGAAAAAAATTGATGAACGAATTAATTTGTTGTAGAATATCTCTTGAGGGTTTTTTAGGGTTATTACCTTTGGTTCACAGTCCTCTGGAGGTATTTCAGTTCTGCAAATTTGAACTGCTGATGTGAAGGTGCAACCATGCTTGTTTGGATGTGGAACTTCGTATAAAAATATATTCTTAGAGGTTGGACATATGGCTCCTTAGTTTGAACTTTCTTTCCTGCCTCAATGTAAAAGCAAGCTGTAGATATATGTGTAAGTGTAACGGTATAACTCTATTCTCCATCATTAGTAGCACCAGGTTTAACATGAGAACTATGCTCAAAATGGTTAGCTATGAAAGGCGTCACTTTTGGAAATTTCACATGCTAAGTATTTGATTTGGGATCTTCTATTTTGGTTTGGATATTAGCCTTTTGCGGTTTTGCCCATAGATTAACATGGCCCTTAACCTGTCTGTTTAGCAGTACTTATCTATATTAGCAATTAGTTAGGGATTGGACAGACAAAATTGTTGCTCAAGTGCTCAACAAAGCCCTACTCTTATCATCCATTTTCTGTTGGACAGTTTGTATAACTAATATTTTCGTATGCTTTAGTATTTGTTGTTCTATGTGTGGCAATCCCTGCATTGGTCTGATTATGGTATTTCCTAATTTATTAATCCATGGATGACCCTGTTGTACACTGTCATTTTGTTTTAAGTTGGTATATTTTTATTTCTGTCAATTATATTTTCCGTTTCTGTTTAAACGTCCTACATCTGCAGTCTGTACTCTGTAGCATATATTTGTTCTTATTACCCACTCGTGAAACATAGTCATAGATACACTGAAATGTCAGTTTCAGATATTATTGCTAATGTAGGTGCGAGGTCTGGCTGGTCGTGTGTATCATACGGGAGAATCATCTATCCATTTTTCATTGCATTCAACTGTTAGATACCTAATTTGCTTTTCAAAACTGAATTGTTCCCAGGTTTGCGACAGAATATGGTCGCCATGTTTTTCAATTTTCTTTGCAGATTTTGTCCTTTGCTAAGTATAGCATCAGTGATTGACTGAGACTACATAAAGGAAAATTAAACTCCAAAGCTAATATTGCAGTCAAATTAAACTCTCCTTATTACCCATGCTGCTACTTTTTCTTCATTCGAACATGCAGTTCTTACTAATAGCTGCAGTTTTTGAGTTATCAGTTTTGTTCATGGCATCTCAAGGTGATCCATTTGGCCAATCAGGAGCTGATGATCTGGAAGAAAAATAGGATGGTGAGTCCTAAATGGAGTCCTCCGGTTGCTGGTCTGATTAAAGCAAATGTTGATGCAGATACTGGACAAGCTTCACCGGGGGTTATTTTCGGAGACCATGTTGGCAATGTTAGATACCGAAGCCATTCCAAGATGCAATGAACCTGAAGAAGCTGAAGCTACAGCCGTCCTCAGTTGCCTGCAGCACAATATTGCGATAAGTATTAACGGAACTGTCTGTTCGGAAGAGATGGCGGCGCTGAACTACCCTGATCGTAGCCTCTCAAGATTGGGACATATTTATAAGGAAATAGAGGTCCTGGTTCAGGCAACATAAGTTTCTGATATAGCTCAATTTAGGCGATATTGTCAAAGCCTGCACATGAATTAGCAGCAAATGCTGGATTACGAGGCCTACTGGCACCTGGTTGGAGGTTACACCTTTTCATATTGCTCAGTTTGTTTGTAATGAACGATTGTAAGCTTGCTATCAGAAAATGTAACCTCCTTAAAAAACGTTTGTGAGCTTATTTGTTATTGACTCGCCCTATCAGCAGTTTTCAATTTGATTATTTGTTTAGTCTATTTTTCGCATTATATATGAGCAGCAATAATAGCTACTTTCCACTTCTTGTTGGCATGTTCACCACGATGACAATTCTGACTTAGTTCATGTCTTAAGACAATTGTACTTCCAAATAATGGTACTCATTTTGTTTTACTGTTTGTAATGGTGTTCACAATATGAAACACGTGTCACGGTTTTGTATTTTAGAATTTAGTGCCGAGTGCGTCAAGCTGAAGGTCTATGTCTTATATATATACTCCAAATTTAGATGCACTATTGCTTCCTACATTTGTGTCAATGTTGGTAATGATTGTTATATTCGGTTTTTATTAGTCTACACAGGTTATCAAAACCATATTTCTTTGTTTATGCCTTCGATAAGCATGTGATTTGCTCGCTTTGCGACATATATAGGAGGCAATGTCAGTCTGGATACCTATATTTCTAGAGGCATACAAATCTGAACTTGAGGCAAGCTTCACATACACTCTGCGGTCATATTGCATTCCAACTTATCACACTTTCATGCTAATAATCCACATAGTTAACACATCCAGAGCTAGCTTTCCGTTCTTTTCCACTACAAGTGGCTACGAGTAACGACTAAGAATACCAGTTGCAGAATTACACTATGAACAAAAACGTCGGACATAAAATGGCTTATAGCCTTCGATGTGGCTTCAGCTGCGAAGGCTCCACAAGGCCTTCCAGGACAACAAGCTGATCCAGGAGTGCAAACTTCTCATCCTCAAGAGTTTTGGCTTCCTCTTCTGCCATGCCTAATTGTTCGTCCAACGTGTAGTTCTCTTCCTCCAGGAGCAGGTACTTCTTCCGCAACGCCCGATATTCATCAGCGGGGCCAGAATCTGGCAGCGAATCTGGAGTTCCTCTATCAGACTGCGGCGTGGGAGGGCGAGGCTCGTTCTTGAAGCTTCTTTTTGGTGGCTTTGGTATATTGGCCGACGAGTGCGTTAGTGGAACCTCCCTCCGCACCAGTTCGATTTCCGTTTTGATCTGGCCTGTAGGCAAAGACCAATACTCAACCTTCCTCTTCTGTGACTTCGGGGCCGAGAAGTCCTCTCGTTCCAGGCCTCTAGGGTACTGCATTCTGTCACCTGGAAAACACAACTAAGTGAACCAAAGCAGTAATATAAATGCGAAAATTAAAACAAGCGGTTCGATGGGTTGATCAGAAATTCAGCACTATGTCAACCACTCTACTCCATATATCTCTCAAACAAGTCTGCTACTATGCACCAAGGTTTTCGAGTCGACGAGTCGTTCAGGGGTAGCGACTCTTGACTAGTCGAGACTCATGGTCGACTAGTCGACATGAGTATGTACTATAAAATTACCATATTATATGTATAATTGTATATAACTATCGTTGGAGCAGCAGCCGTGAAGGGACCTGGGAGCAGCGGTCACCGTCGTAGGAGCAGATCAGCAGCAGCAGTAGCCGGGCGGAGGGAGAAGCATACCAGGGAGGAGCCAGGAGCAATGGCCTTGTGGCGGCGCCGGCCGGCTGGATCTTGGGGCAGCGGCAGCCAAGGGAGAGAGTCATGAGCACCAAAGCAGTTTTGGCTCGGGGGGAAACTGGTGCGATCTAAGTTTCACGGGGGAACTAGGAAAGCATATTGGAAAAAATATGACGGGCGGGGCCAACTTCAAGTCGTTCGACTCAAAAAGCTGGACTAGTCGAGACTAGTCGATTGAGTCGTTCGACTCAACCAATGAGTCGAGTCGAGATGTCGAGTCGACATTTTCTAGCGACTCATCGACTAGTCGTCGACTAGTCTCGACTAGTCGCTCGACTCGAAAACCATGCTATGCACCTTATTATCTTCAAACATATATGTCAAGAAACGTCTGGATGAAGTGAAACCCCACTCACACAATTCACCCTGGTTCAAGAGACGCAAAGTTTTGTTATTTTTTTACCCATTGCCAGCATAACCCTTGCCAGATCCAGTTGTTTAGCTGATATTTTTCAGTACTCATTCATCATTCCAGCACGTATCAACACAACACCAAATCATACATATTCACAGCAACCAGTGGCCATGGAAACGAACCTGAACTAAGCACTTTGACAGCCTCGATCGGCGTCGACAGCCCTAGCGGCGCGGCGCGAGAACGAGATCTCTATATTCTCTACTACGGTACATCCATCTACACGACAATACCAAGATAGAAACGGCTGGAATCAACTGAAGACGGAGAAAGAGGAATCCGGACAGCAGCATTTCACCACAAACCCGCCGCCCAGTGCATGAGTCGCCCACGTAGATCCAGAACGAGCTGGGGGAGAAGCAGAAGGGTGTTTTACCTTGTTGCCTGTGCCCGTCCTCCTAGGCACGCAGGTCGGGGGATCGTGGCCGAAAGCCGTAGACCCGGCTGCTCGATGCCGCGCCGGCGTAGAGCTTCCAAAGGAATTCTGGGTGTGGGGTTCTCCGGTCTGGCCTCTGGCGTCTCGGCGGAGGAAGGGAGGAACTGACGAGGAAGAGTTGGTGCTCGGTTGCAAGAGTTTTTTTTTGTTCATTTCTTCTAGCAGAGACGGTTCGGCTTTGCGGGCCGCACGAAATCACGCTGATCGGCCCGACCCGGCCCATCTCCAGGATTGGGTATCGCGTCCTGGCTGCTGTGGGCTGAGCTCGGCCACGCGCGATTGCACACGTCATAATACGAGATTCCCTATAGAAAAACTCATAATACGGCCTCTCCATTCTTACCCATTTAACGGTCATTTTTTAAAAGAACAATAGACAACCGTCCATTTTTCATATGAATTAATTGGCTCCTTTACACATTCATGCCATGCCAGTAAGATTCTCAGGAAATCTAGAAATTAAACTTCCATTATTAGAAGGGTACATGCCAAGAGACCGAATGAAATCGCCAGGCAACTCATAAATGTTCTCCTCACTGGTTAGATTTGCCAGTAAGTAACAAAATTAATACCAAAAATTTATTTTTCTTAGGGGGGAGTGAGTACCAAGGTTTGTAAAGTTGTGCTCAAAGTAAAGTTATGCTAGACAAAGAATGTGGTGTTTGGAAAAATACCATGCACTTTCGAGACATGTGCCCGTAGAATGCAATGACATAAGACTGACCCATTATATTGTCCTGAAAAAACCATGTAATATGCAACTTTTTGCAAACCCTAGTATCTAGACTAGGCCTGGGCAACCCAGCCTAAGCCAGAAAGCCCGATGCTTGGCCGGGCTTAGGCTCCAATTTTGTACCCAAAATATCGCACTAAAAAAAGCTTCAAATGATGAATTAAATTTAGGGCTTTATATAAAAAATAAATATATGTTGCTTTTAGATGTTTTGTTCTGGGCCAGGCCAGGTGAAAGATCGATATGTCGACTAGAGGGGGGTGATTAGGCGACTACCAAATTTTAATTCTTTTTCGATTAATTAAGGCTTGAGCAAAGTAGCAAGGTTGACTAGATGTGCACTAAGTGAGCAACCTATGTGATACAAGCAAGGTAAGCAACGTAGCGGAAGCAACAAGTAAAGGATAGAAGTAACCGCAAAGTGGAGATACGGAGATGTTTCCCGTAGTTCCTTCTCAAGGGAAGTACGTCTACGTTGGAGGAGTGTGGAGCCACCTAGGCGCTCCAAAAGCACGGATGTGCTCACTCTATTCTCCGTGAGCTTTACCCGTGGGGGTTCGGCTCATTCACTATGAGGTCACCTTGATGGCGTTGACCAAGCTGGTACACAAAGGTCGGGGAACTCCACAATGAGTAGGAGCCTCCCAACAATGCCTCGGACTTCCTCCGAGACTCACAAAGGCACCTCGAGTTACAAGCAACCCAAGATGCAAGTTCACACAATCCGTGTGGGGGGATTTGAAATTCCTTCGGTGGAGACGTAGATCTAGACCTCCTATGACACTCCTCAAAGTATCAAGTCGATTGAGTGGTTGGAGTGGGAGATCTAGTAGTTTGAAGCTTTGGCAACAATGGGGATTCAGTTGTAGTAGTAGCTCACAATATCCCAAGGTAGGAGAAGGGGTTTAAATACCCCTTTCTTTCAATCTGGCCGTTGGAGGCAGAAAACCCGCGCCAGCGGTACTACCGCTGGAACAAGCGGTGGTACCGCTGGGTTCTTCAACGCAGACAGACAACGGTCTTCTTCCTTCTTCACGCAGCCCACGCCCCCGGTACCAGGTGGTACCGCTCGAGGTACCGCCCGAGGTACCGGACAACGCCTCCGAACGCTGGAAACAGCGGTACTGGCAGCGGTATTGGAACCAGCCAGTCCACCTCAGCGGTACCGGCTGGTACCGCTGGCGGTACCGCTGGTGGTACTGCTCAAGCGCCCAGAACCCGAAAACAGCGGTACCCGCGGCGGTACTGCCACTGCAGTGCAAATTCCTGGGGGCTGGCGGTACTACCGCCTATCCCAGCGGTAGTACCGCCCTCTGGCAAAGTTGCATCAAAATGTAGAGAATCGCTGCGCGAATGCAATGACAATATTCATAAGACCTGTTCAAACTTGTATAAAACTGTTAGATACAAACTTTGTATTATCATCAACTTCAAAACATGATTAAGAGCGACAATGCTCTTTCAATCTCCCCCTTTTTGATGATTGATGACAATACAAAGATTTGCTACAAATGGTTCGAAAAATTTAGACGGAGCTCCCCCTAGATATGTGCACTACTCAAGAGTAGTCTTTGAACATCCAAAAATGCACATCAACTAGGATCAACACTCCCCCTAGATTTTTCAAACCATGCAAGATAGATTATATAGCATAAAAGAACATATCTTGCAACTAACATAGTAGTTCAAAACCAACAAACGAAGTTTAAACATGTCTTACACCATGCATAACGAGGTACTTGAAGCGATAAACAACAAAGTTCACAAGCTTATAAGAAACAAAGAGAACACCAAAGCTTGTAACTTAACCCATGCAAATCCCGAGAGTCCTAATAGATATCTCTCCCCCTTTGGCATCAAGACACCAAAAAGGGAGAAATCGATGCTAACGTCCCAACGGTTAGTCGGAGAGGTTGTCGTTGCTCCCGGGGCGAGGACGGCGGCGAGAGAGACTTCTTCTTCTCCTTCATAATCTGACCAAGTGATGACGTTGCCGTCCTCATCCTTTGCTCGCCAATTGCTCAAGGTGGTGATGTTCTTCTCCGAACCCGAAAGCACATCTTTGCCTTGATCACGGCGACGTTGAATGTCGCGTTGACGTGCCATCTTGTCTTCATAATGATTTTGCCAAGTGCGAGTTTCCACAGCCTTGGACATACAGAAAATCTTCTTCATTTGCTTGGCCATCCAAGCAAAACCACCTTCCATCCTAGGAGCCCGTGAGGGGCCAGCAGCAGTTGCAGCAGTCTTGTTCTTAGCTTTGTCCTCCTTGTGCCTCTCGGTATGATCCTTGATGAGGAGGCGCTTGGACTTGTGCTCAATCCAAGTCTTGGGGTCACTAACATCTTGATTCGGGAAACGGCGGTGCCATGCCCACAAGAGGATCTTCATAATGAGAGGGCCATGACACGCATTCTTCTTGTTGAGGATAACATTGTAAAGCTCATTCCAAATAAAATCAGCAATGTCAATCTTCTTCCCTTGAGTCTTGAATTGGTGAGACATAAGCATCAAGGTGCGAAGATACCCATGAATTTCATCCAAGTTGCCAACCTTGGGGTTGAGGACCATGCGGTAGATGCGATGCATTATATCATAGGGAGGAAAGAGCCCCTCCGATTTCCCAACGGTGAACCTCTTCCAAAAATAGAGAGGACGAAGCGCCTCATTCTCCACGGGTCTTGTAGCTTCATGAACACGGAACCATGTGCTTGACAAGTGAGAGGGAAGAACAGTTTGAGTTCCATGATTTTCAAAACCAAGCATAGCAGTAATATCAGCCCAATTCTCAGAAAATACTTGGTCCTTTGTCATCCAAGTGAGATAAGGTTCCTCCACTTCGGTCCCAAAGTGAACAGTGGCAAAGAATTGGCAAACGAGCGCTTCATCATAATCTTGCTTGAGTTGCATGAGAGGAATGATCCCAAACTCTTGACACATGGACATTGCTTCTCCAAAGTACTCCGGGTGCCTCGTCATATGATCCATGTCAATCCATTTTTGTGGCACCACATTCTTTTCTGCCTTCCTATGAAGGATCTCTGAGTAGCATTGGGCTTGAAAGACATTGTGGAAGAAAGGGTCATTGCCACGATACTTGGGAAGCAGGTTTGCCCGGTCAGTTGCATAGGCATCCCTCTTCCTTAGGTCCAGAAATTGAGGTTCAGGCATCGTGCTTGCGGTCAGCTCCTTGGAGGCCGGTTTCTTGGCAACTCTCTTCTTTGGTTTACTTGGCCCCGACGGATGGAGTTCTTCTTCAATCTCATCAACCGGTTCATCTGCTCTAGGTTTCTTGTTTGCCCGACGACGAGTACCTCCCGAACCAACACCACCTGTGAATAGCAATGGGTAGGAAAGCATGGGGATAAGTAATGCATATTAATTTCATGATTTGAAAACCAAGAGCACAAGTGTACAAAAATTGGAGAAAACAAAGTCTAGTGGTGAGTTCAACAACTAGGAGGGGTGGAATCAACAAGTATGATGACACAATTCGAGGAAGAACAATGGCATTATCCCGAGGTGATTCCAACAAATCTAGATGGAGAACTACAAGACTAGCCAATGAATCATCACAAAACTTCTACACGAGGTTCTAGATTCCCTAAAGTGCATCTCTACCAAACCATTTCATCAAGGACACTAGTTTACACCATCCAATCATCTTCCTCCATCAACTAGAGGAGAGAGAGAGGAAGAAGGCATACCGGTGTTCATGGCGAGGGTCAAAGGTGAGGGAGAGGTGCTGGAGTGTCCCCGGGGCGTGGGAGGGGAAGCCCTTGGCCGGGGCACTCCTTCCCGGCGGCGGGAAAGGTCGGCGGCGGCGGATCTTGAGGAGAGGAGTTGGGGCGGCGTGGGGAAAAGAGGAAGTTTGACTTCCTCCCCACAGCCGCCCGACCCTTATCCTGCGAAAAACCGCGGTAGTACCGCCGGCCGGTTTCTGCGCAGCCCAATAACTGGGTATACACTAAATCAAATGCTTGCGCATGATGGTCTAGTGCATAGCCAAGTATGGGATGCCAGTACCGGCGCCTGGGGGCACCGCGCTGTGTAAGTCCAAGAGGGCGAACACAATGCCATGTCGCCGGGTCCGACTTTCTGAGCGCCAAGAGCATGAAACCAAAAGCATTTTTTAGAAAGAAAAGTCTTTCGAGATAGGATTTTTGGCTTAGGATAGAACACAAACCGATAGGGGTGGGAGACATTCAACTTTGCAAGATGCGAAAAGGAAAGGCCAAAGGTTGAATGTTTTCCACAAGAGAAAGCCAAGGTCTAGAAAACCCAAATAAGATCAAATGAAGATCAACTCCTCATAAGGAGGAGGCGGTGGCCGAGGCCACCATGTATGAGCAATTATCAACCCAAAACCGCGAAGATATATCTTGGGTTTAAGGCCAATACTCATCGTTTAAGCACAATTTGTCACCGGAGTGACCAAATAAAGCACGAATTGTCTATGTGCGCATAATAGAAGTAGTGTTGACTCATGAGTTGAGCTACACTCCCCCTATGTCCATGCATGCATCTAAACTAGTTACGATGTCTACTAAGGGTATTGTGCAAGGCGGTCAAGCAAAGTTGCTCGCATCAATGACATTTAGTTCATTCCTCAACTCTCGAAATCTTGGTTCATCAAGGGCCTTGGTGAATATATCCGCAAGTTGATCCTTGGTTCCTACAAAAGAAAGGTCAATGTTGCCCCTTCCACATGCTCCCGGATGAAATGATGACGAACTTCAATATGCTTCGTCTTGGCATGTTGCACGGGGTTGTGGGCGATCTTGATAGCACTCTCATTGTCGCAAAGGAGGGCACCTTGGTGAAGTTAATACCATAATCCTTCATAGTTTGCACCATCCATAAGAGTTGAGCACAACAACTTGCGGCGGAGATGTACTCGGCTTCGGTGGTGGAGAGAGCAACACAATTTTGCTTCTTGGAAGACCAACACACCAAGGAGCGGCCAAGAAATTGACAACTCCCGGATGTAGACTTCCTATCCTTCTTCTCTCCGGCATAATCCGCATCCGAGTACCCATGAGATGAAAGCTTGAACCCTTGGGATACCAAAGACCAAAGTTTGGGGTATGAAGCAAATATCGAAAGATGCGCTTAACCGCCACTAAGTGGCTCTCTTTGGGAGCCGCTTGATACCTTGCACACTTACCCACACTAAACATAATATCCGGTCTAGATGCACAAAGATAAAGCAAAGAGCCAATCATAGAGCGATAGAGTTTTTGATCGACATCGTTACCCTCGGTGTCGGTGTGGAGGTCGACGGAGGTGGACATGGGTGTCTTGTAAGGTTTGAGCTCCGTCATCGTGAACCTCTTGAGCATGTCTTGGGTATATTTGGCTTGATTGATGAAGGTACCTTCCCTATATTGCTTCACTTCAAATCCTAGGAAGTACTTCAACTCCCCCATCATGGACATCTCAAATTTGCTTGTCATTAGCTTTGCAAACTCATCATTGAAAGCATTGTTAGTAGAACCAAAAATGATGTCATCTACATAGAGTTGGCATATGAAAAGATTGCCACCCACCTTCTTGGTAAAGAGGGTGGGGTCAATAACACCAACTTGGAATCCACGGTCTACAAGAAACTCTCGAAGGTGCTCATACCACGCACGTGGGGCTTGTTTAAGGCCATAGAGTGCCTTGTCGAGCTTGTAAACATGGTCCGGATGGTTGGGATCCTCAAACCCGGGAGGTTGCTTAACATATACCAACTCATTAATAGGACCATTAAGGAAAGCACTTTTAACATCCATTTGTTGCAATTTAAAGTTATGATGAGATGCATATGCAAGCAAGATGCGAATAGATTCAAGACGAGCAACGGGGGCATAGGTTTCACCGAAGTCAACACCTTCGACTTGAGAGTAGCCTTGTGCCACCAATCTTGCCTTGTTTCGAATGACAATGCCGTTCGAATCTTGCTTGTTCTTGAAGACCCATTTGGTGCCGATGACGTTCTTGCACCCATTTGGCCTTGGCACCAACTTCCACACCTTGTTGCGCTTGAAGTTATTGAGTTCTTCATGCATGGCATCAATCCAATCATGATCTTCAAGAGCTTCATACACCTTCTTGGGCTCGATGAAGGACACAAAAGCATGGTTGGTGCTAAAGCTTGCCAATTGTTTTCTTGTGACGACCTTGCTTTGGACACCTCCAAGAACTTTGTCCAATGTATGCTCTAAGCGAGTTAATTTTTGCTCTCTTCGCAATTCTCTTCTCTTCTTGGTCTCCTCCGAAGTTTCTTGAGAGATGACTTGATCATTTCCTTCATCATCGGAGTCATGTGCATTGTTTTGATCTTGAGCTTGATCTTGATGTGGACCACCTTGATCTTGTTCTTGATCATTGTCGTGTGCACCATCTAGAGCTTGGTCTTGAACATCAAGTTGTGGAGAGGAACCACTAGGTTGATCTTGTTCTTGACCTTGCTCACTTGTTTGAGGGCTCGGAGTTTGTTCTTGGTTACGGGGAGGATCTTGAGTTGGTGATGGTATGACTTGAGGAGGAGCTCGAGGAGGATCTTGAACTTGAGGAGGATCCTCTTCAATGGGACGAATGTCCCCAATTGCCATCCTTCTTAGAGCGAGCTCCATAGGTACATCACCTACAACATTAGGATCAACTTGCCCCACTTGGGAGCCATTATCCTCATCAAACTTCACGTCACTAGATTCTTCAACTTGACCGGTGGTCTTGTTGTAGACTCTATAGCCGTGAGAGTTTGTGGAGTAACCAACAAAGATACCCTCTATAGATCTAGTTTCAAACTTAGATAACCGGTTACCTTTCTTGCGAATGAAGCACTTGCATCCAAAGACACGAAAATAAGAAAGATCCGGTTTCTTCCCAAGAAGAATCTCATATGGGGTCTTGTTCAATAGCTTGCGGAGAAATAACCGATTTGTTGCATGACAAGCGGTGGAGATGGCTTCGGCCCAAAAGTTAACGGAGAAGCATACTCCGCAATCATGGTCCTAGCCGCATCCATAAGAGTCCGGTTCTTCCTCTCCGCAACACCATTTTGTTGAGGGGTGTATGGAGTGGAATATTGATGAGCAATCCCTCTTCACTAAGAAACCCCTCCACGGTGTAGTTCTTGAATTCGGACCCATTGTCACTTCGAATTGTCATGATCTTCTCTTGATATTGGCGTTGAGCCATGTTGATGAAGTCAATGACTCTTTGTTGAGTCTCACTCTTTTCTTGAAGAAATAGACCCATGTGTATCTTGAATAGTCATCAACAATCACCAAGCAATACTTCTTCCCACCAAGACTATCATAAGATAATGGACCAAATAGGTCCAAATGAATGAGCTCAAGAATCTTGTCGGTGGTAATCTTCGTCTTTGGTGGATGGGCTTCTCCATGTTGCTTTCCTAGAACGCATGATCTACACACACGATCTTTGGAAAACTTAATATCGGTTAGTCCAAGAATGTGATTACCACTTTGAAGATCATGGAGTGTTCTCATATTGGTGTGGGCTAGTCGGCGGTGCCAAAGCCAACCCACATCAACTTTAGCCATTAGACAAGTCGCGGCCGACATGCTCTCTTTCGAGAAATCAAGCACATACATGCCGTACTCGACATGTCCAACAAAGACTACTTTAAGAGATCCCTTCACGGTGATGATCACACTCTCGTCATCAAAATAACACCCATAACCACTTTTAGTAAGTTGATAGACGGAGAGTAAGTTGTAACCAAGGGACTCAACGACAAGTACATTCTTGATAGAGACTTCTCTAGCAACAACGACCTTGCCTCGTCCCAATACCTTAAGCTCGCGGTTGTCACCAATTTTGACTCGTGAATATTGAGGTAGAGGAGGTTCAATATCATCCACCAAGTCAATGCGTCCGGTCATGTGTTGGGATGCGCCACTATCCACCGTCCATCGACCCGCACCGGACGCCACACCCTACAAGGAATCAAGTCTTTGATTTAGGTACCCATTTTTCGATGGGTCCTTTCTTGTTAGTCACAAGGGTCTTAGGAACCCAAATAGCCCAATGATAATCATCACCATAAGAAGAGCCAACATATTTAGCATAAACATGACCATCTCTAGATTTCATAAGAACATAAGATGGGTTATATTTGCCGGCAAAGTCATTATGGGTAGGAAGGTCCCTTGTGACCTCACCACCCACAATGGTGTTGGTCTCCTTCTCTTTAGCCAACTCCCCCTCCTTCACAAAGATAATAGCTTTTGAAGAGGGAGAAGACTTCTTCTTCTTGTTCTTCTTCTTTGACTTGGTAGAGAAACCAAGTCCTTCTTTTCCAATTTGATCCTTTTGATTGCTCAAAAGGTCATTGAGGTTCTTTTCTCCTTGGGCACAAGCCATAATGCCCTTCTCAAGTTGAGATTTCAACTTAGCATTCTCTTCAACAAGGTTAGCATGCTCACAACAAATAATAGATTTAGCAATAATTTCATTTGATGTGGAAGCAATAACTTCTTTCACTTGTTGACCTAGGAATTGATCATGAGACTTCTCAAGTTTGGCAAAAGACTCTTTGAGGGTTTTGAGTTCCTCATCAAGTCTCTTGTTTTCCTTCTCAAGTCTAGCATGTTCAATGCCTAGCTCAAGCTTCTCATTCTTATAGACTTTAGAAGTAGCAAGAGCATGTTCATGATCCTTTTTAACTCTAGACATGTCAATAGCATAGGATTCCTCGGAATTAGATAGGGCCTCCTCAAGGGACCTTCTACGAGTTTGCTCCTTTTCAAGAGCAATAGCGAAATCCGCTATCTCATTAGCATAGTCAACCTCACGGTTTGCCATGCCCGAAATGATCTCCTCCTTTTGATCTACAAGAGAGTTAGTTTCCTCAAGTTGCTCCAAAAGAGCATCAACATTCACTTTGTCTTCTCCTTTAAGATTCGCTAGCCACACGTCCACCTCATTTGGACTTTGGGGCTCCTTCACAACATTCTCTACACAATCCAATAAGGAAGGAGGTGTAGAGGCAATAGGTTTAGGAGAAGGAGTTACCGAGGTGGCTTTTGCCATGAGACATGTGTAGGGAATGGACTCATTTTCATTGGGGGATTCAAATAGGGATGACGGTGTAGAGGAAGGTGTAGCTATGGCAATGCGAGCGGTAGCTACAACTTCATCTTCATCTTCATCACCGGACGTGTATTCTTCCAAAACTTTTCTATCTTGAACACACAAGGCATTGGTAACCCTCTTCTTCACGTAGTTCTTGTTGCCGTTGCCCTTGGACTTGTCTTTTCTCACAAGCTTGCCATTGTGGTCCTCTCGATTCTCCCAAGGACACTCGGCAATGTAGTGATTGAGATTACTACAATTATAGCAAGTCTTTGGACGGTCTCCTCTTGGTCTTGCAACGAAGTTCTTCTTAGCAAAAGGTCTTGAAGATCTCTTGGAACGGTTGCCCCAATAGGCTCTTGAAGCAAGAGCCATGTGCTCACAATAGTCTTTCTTGATCTCCTCCGTATCCTCCTCTTCACCTCCATGTTCAAACTCTTCTTCACTAGTGATGGTGGTGGACTTCAAAGCGACATTTGGAGATTGTCCCGCAAGTCCCTTTTGCCGAGCTTGAGCATGAATAGAGCTCTTGACAACCATCCCAATGGATACAAACTCGTTGAGCACGGTGTTGGAGTCAAGTGTTGAGAAGTCCGGTCTTGATCGAATGGTTTGAGCTAAGCCTTGATTTGAGGGAGTGATGGCCTTGAGAAATTTGCGCTTGATCCAATTATCACTAATCTTCTCAAAACCGAAATCATTCAAGGTGATGGCAAGAGCGGAGAGTCTTCGATAGAGATCTTCGGGGGTCTCATCTTCATTCATCACAAACTCATCGGCTTCATCTTGAACCGCTTCATACTTGGAAAGTTGAATGCTTTTGTTCCCCAAGAACAAGTTATGAAGATTCTCCCAACATTGCTTTGCCGTCGTGCACATACGGATATGCGTGCGATAAGTTGGGCTTGCGGCCGTTTGTATCATGTGCATGGCGGTGGCGTTGAGTTGATGATTGGCCTTCTCCGTTGGAGTCATGTTGTGTGGGTCTTGAGGATGGAAGCCTTGCTCTAAAATGTCAATCAAGAAAACACAACAACTAGACATGTGTGAACGCATAGAGAATTGCCAATTAGGAAAGTCTTTTGGATCAAGCTTAGGAGGTGCGCCCATATTGGCGATGTGTGGCGGAGAGACGTGTTGGTGGATTGTGTTATACACTTGTTCCGGTGGAACATTAGCATACACCCCCGGCGGCTTCAATGGAAGAAGAGATGAAATCGATGAGTTCCAACGATGTTTGGGACTTAGAAAATATTCCTAAAGGAGCCAAAACAGTAGGCTATAAATGGGTCTTCAAAACTAAGTATGACTCTAAAGGGAATGTAGAAAAGTATAAAGCACGACTTGTGGCAAAAGGATTTACACAAAGAGAAGGGGTAGATTACAATGAGACTTTTTCCCCAGTCTCATGTAAGGATGTAAAGACGGCATTTCTGAACAGGGATTTAACAGAAAATGTTTACATGAAACAACCCAAGGGTTTTATCATGGAAGGTAAGGAAGATATGGGATGCCGCCTGAAAAAATCCATTTATGGATTAAATCAAGCCTCTAGACAGTGGTATCTAAAGTTTAATGAGACAATTAAAGGATTTGGATTTAAAGAGAATGTTGAGGATAACTGCATTTATGCAAAGTTTAAAAATAGGAAATATATTTTCCTAATCTTGTATGTGGATGATATCTTGCTTGCTAGCAATGATGTTTGTATGCTACAAGAAACAAAGAAGTTCTTATCCTCAAATTTTGATATGAAAGATCTTGGTGAAGCATCATATGTTTTGGGCATAGAAATTCACCGAGATAGGAAAAATGAAGTTTTAGGACTATCGAACAAGGCATATTTAGAAAATGTTCTTAAAAAGTATAATATGCATAAGAGTAGTGCCACACCTGCTCCTATAGTCAAGGGCGACAGTTTTGGGAAATTCCAGTGTCCCAAGAACCAGTACGAGATCGATCAAATGAAAGCAATACCATATGCTTCGACTGTTGGAAGCTTACAGTATGCACAAGTGTGCACTCGCCCTGACTTAGTTTTTATCACCGGGGTACTCGGTAGATATCAAGAGAATCCAGACATGGAGCACTGGAAGATGGTAAAGAAAGCATTGCGTTATGCGCAAGGCACAAAGGACATCATGCTAACATACAGAAGATCTGATTCCCTAGAGATAAGAGGGTATTCAGACGCAGATTTTGCGGGAGACAGAGATGATAGAAAATCCACGTTAGGATACGTGTTCACTCTCGCTGGAGGGGCTATTTCGTGGAGAAGCTGCAAATAGTCAATAGTTGTATCATCCACGATGTATGCAGAATTTATAGCATGTTATGAGGCCACGGGGCAAGCGATATGGTTAAAGAAATTTATAGCCGACTTGAAGGTGGTAGATTGCATTGACAAACCACTAAAGATGTACTGTGACAACCAGCCCGTAGTATTTTATGCTCACAACAAGTCGAGTAATGCTACCAAACCAATAGAGATAAAGTATTATGTTGTGAAAGATAAAATCCAAGATCACACTATAAATCTCGAGCATATAAGGACAAAGGATATGCTTGCGGATCCGCTTACGAAAGGCTTACCACCCAATGTGTTCATGGAACACTTAGCTGGCATGGTTTTAAGGGAAAGCCTATGATTCCTGGATCATGAGAGGCCCGAAAAGAAACAGATTTTGTTTCAAAACAGAGAGGTATGTTGTAGCTGTCTGATTCTATCGGCAATTGAGTTGTGACGATGAAACATGCTCTATGTATCGATCCGTGATGAAACGAGTAAATAAAAAGTACCGGTTGAAAAGTAAAAGTTGAGATCAAGGGGGAGAATGTTTGATTGATCTCTCCCGTGTGGGCCCAACGGCCCACCGGGCCCCTTTTGACCTGCGCCCTGATCGGGGGCGCCCATCCCAATATGGTTGGTGGGCCCCTGTCACCTGCGCTATATAGAGAGGTGGGGGCCGGCGGCACGCAACACGAGGTTCGTCGTGAGCCGCACACCCCACCGACATACCCTACCGATCTAGGGCATGCGCAGTGCTGACGGGAAGCGCCGCCACCACTTCGCCCACTCCCTGCCATCGCTGGCCGCCCTCCACCATGACCGACACGACCGGCTCATCGAGCCAAGGAGAAGGTACACCTCTTACCCTCGGATCTCTCTCTGTTCTCACTCTCAGATGCCTAGACAGATTCATATACAGTAGTTGCTACTGGTTAGATCTAGACTAGATGATCCTAGAGGTTTAACACTGCACTCTCGTAAACCTATGGGCAACAGCCAACCTGATGTTCTGCGCATTATCTATCAAAATAATTATTTTTAAATCAGGACATTGCCGTGCTAGCAACAGACAATCCAAACATTGGATCTCTTCACTAGCAGCTTCACCATGAGATCATGTTGTGACAACGTGAACCGATTTTTTCACTGGATTTTTTATGAATGAAGTAACTAGTACATAAATAAATTTATTTATTGTTGTCATCCCGCGGAATGAGTAGTGTATGAGAGACTACTAATTTACTATTGCATTTCGATTTCTCCCTAAGTTCAATCTCTCACTAATTCTGTTTCTTATTTTCTGAATTTATTTTTTACAGTGTGCTCAGTAAAAGGAACTTTCTGCAACGATGCAAGCAACAAATATTACTGCCTTCTTTTCCTCCTTATGAAAGAAGTTTAGACTTTTTCCAGGATATGATAGTGAGATCATGATTCAAATGTGTACATATAACATTGTGTATGTTACAGTTTCTATACTATAAATGAAATTGGTGTTGTGGATATACTGCTTATGTTTGTAATGTGAAATATTGAAATGTGTTGTGAAATATCAAATTGATTTGTGAAAAAATATCTATTTTAGAAATACGAAAAATTCTCAATGCAAACGATGAAAAAACAACTCCGTTACTAATGCTATTCTCATTGGAAATGGAGATATGTAAATGACCATTTTGACCCCGCCTCATTGGAAATGGTTAAACATATCCATTGCTATTGAACTCGTTCACATCAGTATCGGGGACGGGGACACGGACCCTTTCTCCGTTTCCGATGAGAGTTTTGGCCCGTTTCCGATGTGTCGCTCTGTACTTTTTTTGAGAATTTACGGCACTTTATTGATGAAGACACATCATTACAAACTGACTGTCGGATACCATCCGGGACAGAGTCTCTAAAAATAACAGAAATATAATTCTCCGCAGAGCGAGCTAAAGTATGAGCCAAAACATTAAACTGACGATACACATGATTGAAAGACACCGAAGAGAAGCCAAAAGCGAGCGCTTTGATGTCCTGAATCACGACCCCAACCATGCTACGATCAACCTCAGAAGAACTGACTCGTTGCACCAACGACATGCAATCAGAAGCGATCACCAGCTTGTCGAAACCTTCATCTCCTGCAAGGGCAAGAGCGCGGCGGAGAGCCAACGCTTCAGCAATCTCCGGCGTCGTAACCTCCTGGATTAGTTCGCTGCAAGCAACCGAACATTCTCCTCTGTGGTTCCTGATTACGACGCCAATACCCATCCGTCGCGAGGGAGAGAAAAGAGCTGCATCGACATTAATATGAACCGTACCTTCAGGCGGCAGAGACCAACGGGGCACTGACTTGTCAGTCTCACGTCTAGTAGAAGGAGTAGGTTTGAAAAGATGCAGCTTAATCATCTCGACATATGCTTTGCATTGTTCAGCTACACTATGGGGATGTCTCGTTGGATCACCATTTTTAGTTCCATTCCGGGCCAGCCACAGATGCCAAAAGGTCACCGCCACAACCATCCATACAGTGTCAGTCGAAGCTGTGAAGACATCGAAAATCCAAGACTTGGGATCAGTAAAGAGCTTCCGATGCAGGTGAATACCATATGCAGGTTTGATCGCCGTCCATACTTCTTGGGCAAACTGACATAATAGGAAAGTGTGGGCTGAAGTCTCCTCCCGGTTGCAGTAAACACACAACGGCGACGCAGGAATGTGGCGACGCGTGAGCTGCACCCTGGATGGTAGATAGTCGTGAGCGAACCTCCAGAAGTTAATCTTCATTTTCCCTGGAGCCTTGATCGCCCAAAGTTTTCTCCGTAGCAAGCTACTATCCTGCACTGCTGAATTGACACCACCACCCTTCTTGCTCCGTTGAATATAAAACTTCTCGGTTCTAGCAAGATTGTATCCAGAGCGGACTGTGTAATCACCGAATTTAGTGTAGGGTCAGGAAATAAAATCCTCCCCTACACGCCTGCTGATAGGAATTTGAAGAACTTGCTCGGCTACCCTTCCTTCAAAAACAGAGCGGACAACGTCCACATCCCATGCACTGCCATCCTCATTGATCAAGAAGGAGACAGTGGCGCCGTCAGGGATCGGTGTCAGGAGGCGTAGTTCTGCAGGTCTAATATTAGGAATCCAATTATCAGCAAGCACTTTAATTTTCTGGCCGTCTCCGATACTCTAACGAACCCCATCCTTCACTAGTTTCATGCCGAAACAGATGCTCCTCCAAGTGTACGAAGAGGATCGAGGTTGAGGGCCATCCCAGAACTGACAGTTGGGAAAGTACCTACCCTTCAACACTCTAGCACAGAGAGAGGACGGATCCGTGAGTAATCTCCAGCATTGGCGTCCAAGCATCGCTTGATTAAAGAGGACAAGGTCTCTGAACCTGAGCCCTCCCAAATCCTTTGGAGTTGATAACCATTCCCAGTTGCGCCAATGCATTTTCTTCTTACCATCCTTGTATCCCCACCAATAATCAGCAATAGCTTTCCGAAGTGACTCGCATGTGGATACAGATATCTGAAAACAGCTCATAATGTATGTGGGTATAGCTTGAATCACCGCTTTGAGCAAAGTTTCTTTAGCCGCTCGCGACATAGGTCGGTCAGACCACCCATTCATTTGTTTCTAGGCCCGGTCTAGGATTGACTTGAAAGAATCAGCCGGTGATCAACCAATACCCGTGGGCATTCCTAAGTAGGTTTCCTGGAGAGCTTCGTTCGCCACTCCCAAGCAACCCATAACATCCGTCTTCACACGGCCATCGCAATGAAGGCCGAAGAAAATCGATGATTTCTCCAAGTTGATCTTCTGACCTGAACCTTGACAGTATAGTTCATGCGTATCCTTGAGAGCCCCTACACTCCTCGAGTCACTCCGGGCAAAGAAGATGCTGTCGTCTGCAAATAAGAGATGGGAAATAGGCGGGCCAGAGCGGCCGTTGCGAACTCCTTGTAGCACCCCCATAGACTCTTTTTGAAACAGCAGACTTGACAAACCCTCCGTGCAGAGCAAGAACAGATAGGGACTGATCGGATCTCCTTGGCGAATCCCTCTCGAGGGAACAACTGGCGAGGTGAGTTCTCCATTTATGCGCACTGATTACCGAACATGAGTGACACACCACATCACCGCAGCAATCCAAATCGAAGAGAAGCCCAACTTGCATAGACAGCCGTGCACATAGTCCCATTCTACACGGTCGTATGCCTTCATCATGTCGATCTTAAGCGCAAAAAAAGGTCTCTTGGCTTTCTGTTTGCGGATCGTGTGAAGGCATTCATAAGCTATCAACGCATTGTCAGTAATTAATCTACCTGGGACAAAAGCGCTCTGGTGCTCAAAAATCACAACAGGTAATATCACCTTCAAACGGTTAGCCAGCACCTTTGACGCTATCTTGTACAACACATTACAAAGACTGATGGGTCTGAAATTTTTGAGATGCTTCGGATTCGTTACCTTAGGAATGAGGACAATAACCGAATTACAGAAGCCCTCTGGGATCTCCTCACCCAACAGAAAGCCACGAACTACAGAGCAGGTATCTGATTTCAGAAACTCCCAATGTGGTTGATAAAAAAGAGCGGGGAATCCATCAGGGCGCGGTGCCTTGGTCGGTCCCATCTGAAATAAAGCAGTTTTGATCTCTGCATCCGAGTATGGTTTGATCAAGGACTCATTCATCTCACTAGTCACTTTGGGCTGAATAGCATCCACTACCACCTCGGACTCACATGGTATAGAGGTAAAGAGATTACCATAGAAAGTTGTAGTCATGTCCTTGATCCCGCTGAGCTCTTCGCACCTCAATCCATCTTCCTTTACAAGGGCCCGAATCTGGTTAGTGCGACGAAGAGCAGAAGCACGGGCGTGAAAGAAGGCGGTATTCCGATCGCCCATCTTAAGCCATTCCACCCGTGATCATTGGCGTGCCATGATCTCTTCACGCTCGAAGAGTTCACAAAGTCTGCGTTCCACCCTCTAAGCATTGGCCAAGACATCAGAGTTCCATGGCACCAAACGAATAGCTTTAAGCTAGCGTTCCAGCTTCCGAATCTCCTTGCGAACCTGACCGAAGCTATGGATGCTCCACTCCTGAAGAGAAGAAGCAACAGAGTTGAGGCTGGCCCAGGTAGCTTGCAGAGAATGAGGCCCATTACTCGTATCGGCCCACGTACGCTCCAGATATTCGCGGTAATCCGGCGCGCGTAGCCAAGCAGCTTCAAATTTGAACCCCAGTTGCACAGCTCTTGTTTCTTGGGCAGCACCAAATTTCTGAAGCTGAACGAGAACGGCAAAGTGATCCGACGTGGTAGTAATAATGTTTTCCACCACGCAATCATCAAAAACAGCAGTGAAATCACCATTCGCTACTGCTCTGTCCAAACGAACCCTGACCAATGCATCCCCATGTTGCCTGTTAGACCAGGTAAACATAGGGCCGGTGTATCCCAAGTCAACAAGGCCACAATCATCTAGGCACTCCTTGAACTGGTTCATCTGTGTGTGTGATATGTCCCAAGGACCCACGTGCTCATGCTGAAAGAGAACCTCATTAAAATCTCCGCACACAATCCACGGTCCATTAACTTGGCTACGCAACCTTCGCATGAGACTCCAGAACTCGTGTCGCTTATCTCTACATTGTTCTCCATAGACGAAAGAAACACGCCACGGAGTACATGTGTCCGACGAAACCACCACATCAATGCAGTGGGCATTTTGGCCCTTGAGAGAGACATCAAAAGGTTGCAAGAAAAAGAGTGCAAGCCTCCACTGAGGCCCTCACAACTGACAGTGAGACAACCCATATATCCAAGACTCCACATGAAATTACGGACTCACTGATCCTTCATATTTGTCTCGGACAAGAAGAGGAAGGAGGGTCTGTACGTTGAGACCAGCCAACGTAGCTCACCAACTGTCGCGTCTGACCCAAGTCCGCGACAGTTCCAGCATAACAGAATCATTGCGAGTGGCGGGGCTGGTTAACAGCCTCTGCCAGATCCGCCGATCGCAAGTTGTTCATCTTCTGCTTCTTGTTTGAGTCATCCGAGGTCTTAGCCATGTCCTTATTCGCCGCGGCATCTGCCGTAGGGTTTGGGTGGACACTTCCTGCGATGACCATAGCCCCGGCCACAACTGTTGCTGGATCGGCCGGACTAACTTTGGGCTGATACACTAGTTTGGTATGCTTCCTCTTCTGCCCAGAAACACGCCCTTTACCCAGCGAAAGCACCAGCTTCCCTGTAGCTAGCACAGGAGTCTTCCCAGCAGCCGTTGCACGACACCCACGTGGGGCTTTCTTAATCGGCGAGGTAACCTCGCCCGATCCATCAGGTTTCGGCGACTGACCTCCTGCCGGTGTGGAGCCCTGTGAACCAGACCCCATCTCCGTGCCCTTCCTAGAGGTTTTGCTAGCATGTGATTGTTCAGAAGAGACCGACGCCTCTTTCCTCTTCTCAGGAACGCACAACCTGTCACCACTATATGGCAGCTTCCCCTCCGCGTCTCTTTCCGCTGGTTTAGGGAACAACAGGGAGGAGTGCCCTAGCCATCCACAGGAAAAGCAGAACATCGAAAGTCTCTCATACATGACATCATACTGCACAATTGAGTTCCTCCTCCTGGAGAAAACTGAAACACACCTCATAACAGGTTCGGTGGCATTAGTGACGACTCTCACCCGAAGGTATGGACCCTAGGCTCTCCCATTCTCATCCACCTCTATCTCCTCCACCTTGCCCAGTTTAGCAGCAAGGGGAGTTCCACGCTCGGCATTCATCAGTTCATAGCCCAGCTTCATAATCCTCGCCCAGGCAGTTCATCAAACACAACATCTTCAGGCTTGGTTTTCGCATCGAAATCCTTCAAGAGAATCGCATGCTTGTTCAGTGTCCATGGACCGCCCTTAGCCACTCTGATCTTGTCGGCCTCCGACCCAAACTCCGCTAAGAACATATTGGGACCCATTGGATGCACAATCAGACCCCTAGGGTTACCCCAAGCCGGTGTGACCACCGCTCTGATGGTGTTCACATGCAGGGTGTTCGGAGCGAGTACCTTACCCACAAGAGCCCAATCTGGGCATGGGAGATCATCATCTCCCTCATCTTCCAGGATCAGAAGTTCGGCTTCCTTCGATGTCAGGTTCAGCCGCTGCATCATGTCCTCAACCGCTTCCCCGCTAGACACGGGTCTGGCGATGAACCGTCTTGGAAGTCTTGCCCTTCTCCAGATCAGCCGCCGCCGCCGGACCGTTCAGATCGGACTTGTCCGCAGCCGCCGCACCAGACACCACCATGGATCCCTTACTCGCCATCTGCCTTCAGATTCCGACGATCACCGACCAAACCAAGGGTGGGCAGAAACCTGTTCGCCCCTAGATCACCCCGAGTCTGGAAGAGATCCGATCAGGAAACTGGAGACCGCCCAAGGAGCGAGAGATGGCAAGGAGGGGATGAGAGACAGGAGCGATCACGATCAGAGATCGAGAGCACTAGACGGATTTGCGAGTGTTAGAATCGCCGATCACATGTGCGTCGCCAAACCCTAACCGCACCGAAAATCGTGTCGTTCTGTACTAGTGGTACTCTGTGTATTCCGTACTTCGAGTTCTGCTAATGTGGTACATTGTTTTTCTGTATAGTTTGTACTTCCTGTTTTGTGTAGTCTGTACAACGTACTTTATACTACCAATAGCTTATGCTTTGTAGTCATGTATTGTGTACACTCATGGTCTACATAATTTGTTTTACTAGTTCTGTGAATTTTGTAGTACGTACTTTGCACAGAAAAAGGGAAAAAAGAAGGTTGCTTCTACGCACGCACGTACGCCGGCGCGCGTACAAGCTGTACGTCGGGCGGCCGAAACAGCCGCTTCTCGATCGGATGTTCCGTGCGCGGGGGGCTTCGTATGCGCGCTAGCTGGCGACTTGCGAGGCGACTCGCTGTTCCTGCCCTAGCCGCCGCCGCCGTTTGCCGCCGCCGCAGGCCACCGGCGTAAGAGCTGGGCCCCTCTCCTTCCGCTTGCCGGTCCGGCGGCAGGAGGGAGGGGGACCCCTTTTTTGCATGGTAATTAGGGTTAGGAAGTTTCTGGCATGGTGCGTCATTGGGGTGGTGGGAGCGACGCCCGGGTAAATAAATCTGCCTCAACTCTACTCCCACACCGGCGTTGTCCTTCATGGCGGCGTCTCAGAATTGGTGGCACTGTGTGCTTGCCGATCTTTCAGATCGGTGGCTATAGGGTTCATGGATGGTGTCGGCGAGGCGGCGGCGGCGACTCCATCAGATCGGTTTTTCCTCCTGCTCTGTCCCCGTTGTTGCGGCGTTGTCTTCGGCGCCATGGTGGAGCAGAGAGGATTCGTTCAGGAGTACGTGCAGACGGTGGTCTGCACTGGTGACAGCTGGAAGATGGTGCACCTTGTGGTGGGTTCGTGGTTGGAGGCTGACGGTTCTGGTTCCCTACTCCGACGTCGTCGTGCGGGGGTGCCAGTGCTGAAATTCGATGGCGTGTCCGGGGTCGTGCTGCCCCAGTCTGATTCTTTCAACGGCAATGGTTTGTCGTATGGCAAACTAGTTTGGAGGTCCGAAAAGCTGATGATCAGCGATGGAGGCGCGTCGAACTCGGATGAAGAGGTGATCTGTCTAATTTTTCTTTGGTGGCTGCTACGGTGGTGCCGAACAAGATGGATAGGCGTTGGTTTGTCACATAGGTTTATCCTATCTTTACAGATCTATAAGATCGGTGTATAGGTATTTTGTATCTCGTCTTTTATTTATCAATGAGAATCGTATTACCATGCAAAAAAAAAGGGGCTTCGTACGCGTGCGTGCCGTCGTGCAGATTTTCCGATCGGTACCACCGCGGAGGCTCATGTACGTGCGAAGCTGACACGTGGAAGCCTCAGCACGTCCCTCGTACGCGAAATGCCCTTCGCGAAGGGTTCCTTCGCGTAGCCATACCCCTCGCAAACCTATGGGCAACCAGCTTCACCGAAACAAGCTGGCCTCCCGCCACTACGGGAGAGAAAAAGGACTAAGCATTGAAATAACTGGAGCGGCGTCTCATCTAGTCAGAGGAGAAAGACCAACAATGGATCAATCAAGAAGAGCTCAGGATAAGATGCACATACCCCTCACATGCGATGTGCCGACTAGCGGGACGACTGGTCGAACGTGCTGTATTTGCTGCCTCGCTGACAAATGGATTCAACCAAGAATAATTCATCACATGTCGTTATTAGGACAAGAACATCTTCATCTCGTCAACTCTGCTAGTTTGTATCCATACATGTATGTGTGTTGTGCAAGGAAAAAATAGTGCGCTATTTCGCCATCATGCATGGCTGTCGCTGTGAGGTACGACCACTACCGGTTGTACCATGTGTCGTCTATTAAGCCAAAAATATTTCTGAGCATGTGTATATACTATATAGAGAGAGAAGTTTTTTGGTACCACACATATAATTTTTAGCAATGAATAAGTTTACATTTTGAAGATCAGTCTCAAACCAAATCAAAAGCAAATCATGCAAAAATAAAAATGTCAATTATTCAATCATGAATGCATACTAACTTTAAACACACGAAGCTAAGAAAGACAACTACTGCCTTACGGTTGCCTCCCGGGAAGCGTTCAATTTTAAGCCATAAAGCTCGGCATTGTTACTCCCCATCTGAATCCCAAGGTTTATCGATGTGGAGCCACATACAGATAATTAGAGTAGCTATCTTGAGTGCAGAATGTTAGTCAGACTTTTCTTCAGTGGATGCAATTTTCATCTAATGATATTATGCATGGTGTGCGTCTTTGAAAAAAATTGATGAACGAATTAATTTGTTGTAGAATATCTCTTGAGGGTTTTTTAGGGTTATTACCTTTGGTTCACAGTCCTCTGGAGGTATTTCAGTTCTGCAAATTTGAACTGCTGATGTGAAGGTGCAACCATGCTTGTTTGGATGTGGAACTTCGTATAAAAATATATTCTTAGAGGTTGGACATATGGCTCCTTAGTTTGAACTTTCTTTCCTGCCTCAATGTAAAAGCAAGCTGTAGATATATGTGTAAGTGTAACGGTATAACTCTATTCTCCATCATTAGTAGCACCAGGTTTAACATGAGAACTATGCTCAAAATGGTTAGCTATGAAAGGCGTCACTTTTGGAAATTTCACATGCTAAGTATTTGATTTGGGATCTTCTATTTTGGTTTGGATATTAGCCTTTTGCGGTTTTGCCCATAGATTAACATGGCCCTTAACCTGTCTGTTTAGCAGTACTTATCTATATTAGCAATTAGTTAGGGATTGGACAGACAAAATTGTTGCTCAAGTGCTCAACAAAGCCCTACTCTTATCATCCATTTTCTGTTGGACAGTTTGTATAACTAATATTTTCGTATGCTTTAGTATTTGTTGTTCTATGTGTGGCAATCCCTGCATTGGTCTGATTATGGTATTTCCTAATTTATTAATCCATGGATGACCCTGTTGTACACTGTCATTTTGTTTTAAGTTGGTATATTTTTATTTCTGTCAATTATATTTTCCGTTTCTGTTTAAACGTCCTACATCTGCAGTCTGTACTCTGTAGCATATATTTGTTCTTATTACCCACTCGTGAAACATAGTCATAGATACACTGAAATGTCAGTTTCAGATATTATTGCTAATGTAGGTGCGAGGTCTGGCTGGTCGTGTGTATCATACGGGAGAATCATCTATCCATTTTTCATTGCATTCAACTGTTAGATACCTAATTTGCTTTTCAAAACTGAATTGTTCCCAGGTTTGCGACAGAATATGGTCGCCATGTTTTTCAATTTTCTTTGCAGATTTTGTCCTTTGCTAAGTATAGCATCAGTGATTGACTGAGACTACATAAAGGAAAATTAAACTCCAAAGCTAATATTGCAGTCAAATTAAACTCTCCTTATTACCCATGCTGCTACTTTTTCTTCATTCGAACATGCAGTTCTTACTAATAGCTGCAGTTTTTGAGTTATCAGTTTTGTTCATGGCATCTCAAGGTGATCCATTTGGCCAATCAGGAGCTGATGATCTGGAAGAAAAATAGGATGGTGAGTCCTAAATGGAGTCCTCCGGTTGCTGGTCTGATTAAAGCAAATGTTGATGCAGATACTGGACAAGCTTCACCGGGGGTTATTTTCGGAGACCATGTTGGCAATGTTAGATACCGAAGCCATTCCAAGATGCAATGAACCTGAAGAAGCTGAAGCTACAGCCGTCCTCAGTTGCCTGCAGCACAATATTGCGATAAGTATTAACGGAACTGTCTGTTCGGAAGAGATGGCGGCGCTGAACTACCCTGATCGTAGCCTCTCAAGATTGGGACATATTTATAAGGAAATAGAGGTCCTGGTTCAGGCAACATAAGTTTCTGATATAGCTCAATTTAGGCGATATTGTCAAAGCCTGCACATGAATTAGCAGCAAATGCTGGATTACGAGGCCTACTGGCACCTGGTTGGAGGTTACACCTTTTCATATTGCTCAGTTTGTTTGTAATGAACGATTGTAAGCTTGCTATCAGAAAATGTAACCTCCTTAAAAAACGTTTGTGAGCTTATTTGTTATTGACTCGCCCTATCAGCAGTTTTCAATTTGATTATTTGTTTAGTCTATTTTTCGCATTATATATGAGCAGCAATAATAGCTACTTTCCACTTCTTGTTGGCATGTTCACCACGATGACAATTCTGACTTAGTTCATGTCTTAAGACAATTGTACTTCCAAATAATGGTACTCATTTTGTTTTACTGTTTGTAATGGTGTTCACAATATGAAACACGTGTCACGGTTTTGTATTTTAGAATTTAGTGCCGAGTGCGTCAAGCTGAAGGTCTATGTCTTATATATACTCCAAATTTAGATGCATTATTGCTTCCTACATTTGTGTCAATGTTGGTAATGATTGTTATATTCGGTTTTTATTAGTCTACACAGGTTATCAAAACCATATTTCTTTGTTTATGCCTTCGATAAGCATGTGATTTGCTCGCTTTGCGACATATATAGGAGGCAATGTCAGTCTGGATACCTATATTTCTAGAGGCATACAAATCTGAACTTGAGGCAAGCTTCACATACACTCTGCGGTCATATTGCATTCCAACTTATCACACTTTCATGCTAATAATCCACATAGTTAACACATCCAGAGCTAGCTTTCCGTTCTTTTCCACTACAAGTGGCTACGAGTAACGACTAAGAATACCAGTTGCAGAATTACACTATGAACAAAAACGTCGGACATAAAATGGCTTATAGCCTTCGATGTGGCTTCAGCTGCGAAGGCTCCACAAGGCCTTCCAGGACAACAAGCTGATCCAGGAGTGCAAACTTCTCATCCTCAAGAGTTTTGGCTTCCACTTCTGCCATGCCTAATTGTTCGTCCAACGTGTAGTTCTCTTCCTCCAGGAGCAGGTACTTCTTCCGCAACGCCCGATATTCATCAGCGGGGCCAGAATCTGGCAGCGAATCTGGAGTTCCTCTATCAGACTGCGGCGTGGGAGGGCGAGGCTCGTTCTTGAAGCTTCTTTTTGGTGGCTTTGGTATATTGGCCGACGAGTGCGTTAGTGGAACCTCCCTCCGCACCAGTTCGATTTCCGTTTTGATCTGGCCTGTAGGCAAAGACCAATACTCAACCTTCCTCTTCTGTGACTTCGGGGCCGAGAAGTCCTCTCGTTCCAGGCCTCTAGGGTACTGCATTCTGTCACCTGGAAAACACAACTAAGTGAACCAAAGCAGTAATATAAATGCGAAAATTAAAACAAGCGGTTCGATGGGTTGATCAGAAATTCAGCACTATGTCAACCACTCTACTCCATATATCTCTCAAACAAGTCTGCTACTATGCACCAAGGTTTTCGAGTCGACGAGTCGTTCAGGGGTAGCGACTCTTGACTAGTCGTGAGTCGAGACTCATGGTCGACTAGTCGACATGAGTATGTACTATAAAATTACCATACTATATGTATAATTGTATATAACTATCGTTGGAGCAGCAGCCGTGAAGGGACCTGGGAGCAGCGGTCACCGTCGTAGGAGCAGATCAGCAGCAGCAGTAGCCGGGCGGAGGGAGAAGCATACCAGGGAGGAGCCAGGAGCAATGGCCTTGTGGCGGCGCCGGCCGGCTGGATCTTGGGGCAGCGGCAGCCAAGGGAGAGAGTCATGAGCACCAAAGCAGTTTTGGCTCGGGGGGAAACTGGTGCGATCTAAGTTTCACGGGGGAACTAGGAAAGCATATTGGAAAAAATATGACGGGCGGGGCCAACTTCAAGTCGTTCGACTCAAAAAGCTGGACTAGTCGAGACTAGTCGATTGAGTCGTTCGACTCAACCAATGAGTCGAGTCGAGATGTCGAGTCGACATTTTCTAGCGACTCATCGACTAGTCGTCGACTAGTCTCGACTAGTCGCTCGACTCGAAAACCATGCTATGCACCTTATTATCTTCAAACATATATGTCAAGAAACGTCTGGATGAAGTGAAACCCCACTCACACAATATCACCCTGGTTCAAGAGACGCAAAGTTTTGTTATTTTTTTACCCATTGCCAGCATAACCCTTGCCAGATCCAGTTGTTTAGCTGATATTTTTCAGTACTCATTCATCATTCCAGCACGTATCAACACAACACCAAATCATACATATTCACAGCAACCAGTGGCCATGGAAACGAACCTGAACTAAGCACTTTGACAGCCTCGATCGGCGTCGACAGCCCTAGCGGCGCGGCGCGAGAACGAGATCTCTATATTCTCTACTACGGTACATCCATCTACACGACAATACCAAGATAGAAACGGCTGGAATCAACTGAAGACGGAGAAAGAGGAATCCGGACAGCAGCATTTCACCACAAACCCGCCGCCCAGTGCATGAGTCGCCCACGTAGATCCAGAACGAGCTGGGGGAGAAGCAGAAGGGTGTTTTACCTTGTTGCCTGTGCCCGTCCTCCTAGGCACGCAGGTCGGGGGATCGTGGCCGAAAGCCGTAGACCCGGCTGCTCGATGCCGCGCCGGCGTAGAGCTTCCAAAGGAATTCTGGGTGTGGGGTTCTCCGGTCTGGCCTCTGGCGTCTCGGCGGAGGAAGGGAGGAACTGACGAGGAAGAGTTGGTGCTCGGTTGCAAGAGTTTTTTTTTGTTCATTTCTTCTAGCAGAGACGGTTCGGCTTTGCGGGCCGCACGAAATCACGCTGATCGGCCCGACCCGGCCCATCTCCAGGATTGGGTATCGCGTCCTGGCTGCTGTGGGCTGAGCTCGGCCACGCGCGATTGCACACGTCATAATACGAGATTCCCTATAGAAAAACTCATAATACGGCCTCTCCATTCTTACCCATTTAACGGTCATTTTTAAAAGAACAATAGACAACCGTCCATTTTTCATATGAATTAATTGGCTCCTTTACACATTCATGCCATGCCAGTAAGATTCTCAGGAAATCTAGAAATTAAACTTCCATTATTAGAAGGGTACATGCCAAGAGACCGAATGAAATCGCCAGGCAACTCATAAATGTTCTCCTCACTGGTTAGATTTGCCAGTAAGTAACAAAATTAATACCAAAAATTTATTTTTCTTAGGGGGGGAGTGAGTACCAAGGTTTGTAAAGTTGTGCTCAAAGTAAAGTTATGCTAGACAAAGAATGTGGTGTTTGGAAAAATACCATGCACTTTCGAGACATGTGCCCGTAGAATGCAATGACATAAGACTGACCCATTATATTGTCCTGAAAAAACCATGTAATATGCAACTTTTTGCAAACCCTAGTATCTAGACTAGGCCTGGGCAACCCAGCCTAAGCCAGAAAGCCCGATGCTTGGCCGGGCTTAGGCTCCAATTTTGTACCCAAAATATCGCACTAAAAAAGCTTCAATGATGAATTAAATTTAGGGATTTATATAAAAAATAAATATATGTTGCTTTTAGATGTTTTGTTCTGGGCCAGGCCAGGTGAAAGATCGATATGTCGACTAGAGGGGGGTGATTAGGCGACTACCAAATTTTAATTCTTTTTCGATTAATTAAGGCTTGAGCAAAGTAGCAAGGTTGACTAGATGTGCACTAAGTGAGCAACCTATGTGATACAAGCAAGGTAAGCAACGTAGCGGAAGCAACAAGTAAAGGATAGAAGTAACCGCAAAGTGGAGATACGGAAATGTTTCCCGTAGTTCCTTCTCAAGGGAAGTACGTCTACGTTGGAGGAGTGTGGAGCCACCTAGGCGCTCCAAAAGCACGGATGTGCTCACTCTATTCTCCGTGAGCTTTACCCGTGGGGGTTCGGCTCATTCACTATGAGGTCACCTTGATGGCGTTGACCAAGCCGGTACACAAAGGTCGGGGAACTCCACAATGAGTAGGAGCCTCCCAACAATGCCTCGGACTTCCTCCGAGACTCACAAAGGCACCTCGAGTTACAAGCAACCCAAGATGCAAGTTCCACACAATCCGTGTGGGGGGATTTGAAATTCCTTCGGTGGAGACGTAGATCTAGACCTCCTATGACACTCCTCAAAGTATCAAGTCGATTGAGTGGTTGGAGTGGGAGATCTAGTAGTTTGAAGCTTTGGCAACAATGGGGATTCAGTTGTAGTAGTAGCTCACAATATCCCAAGGTAGGAGAAGGGGTTTAAATACCCCTTTCTTTCAATCTGGCCGTTGGAGGCAGAAAACCCGCGCCAGCGGTACTACCGCTGGAACAAGCGGTGGTACCGCTGGGTTCTTCAACGCAGCAACGCAGACAGTCAACGGTCTTCTTCCTTCTTCACGCAGCCCACGCCCCCGGTACCAGGTGGTACCGCTCGAGGTACCGCCCGAGGTACCGGACAACGCCTCCGAACGCTGGAAACAGCGGTACTGGCAGCGGTATTGGAACCAGCCAGTCCACCTCAGCGGTACCGGCTGGTACCGCTGGCGGTACCGCTGGTGGTACCGCTCAAGCGCCCAGAACCCGAAAACAGCGGTACCCGCGGCGGTACTGCCACTGCAGTGCAAATTCCTGGGGGCTGGCGGTACTACCGCCTATCCCAGCGGTAGTACCGCCCTCTGGCAATGTTGCATCAAAATGTAGAGAATCGCTGCGCGAATGCAATGACAATATTCATAAGACCTGTTCAAACTTGTATAAAACTGTTAGATACAAACTTTGTATTATCATCAACTTCAAAACATGATTAAGAGCGACAATGCTCTTTCAATCTCCCCCTTTTTGATGATTGATGACAATACAAAGATTTGCTACAAATGGTTCGAAAAATTTAGACGGAGCTCCCCCTAGATATGTGCACTACTCAAGAGTAGTCTTTGAACATCCAAAAATGCACATCAACTAGGATCAACACTCCCCCTAGATTTTTCAAACCATGCAAGATAGATTATATAGCATAAAAGAACATATCTTGCAACTAACATAGATAGTTCAAAACCAACAAACGAAGTTTAAACATGTCTTACACCATGCATAACGAGGTACTTGAAGCGATAAACAACAAAGTTCACAAGCTTATAAGAAACAAAGAGAACACCAAAGCTTGTAACTTAACCCATGCAAATCCCGAGAGTCCTAATAGATATCTCTCCCCCTTTGGCATCAAGACACCAAAAAGGGAGAAATCGATGCTAACGTCCCAACGGTTAGTCGGAGAGGTTGTCGTTGCTCCCGGGGCGAGGACGGCGGCGAGAGGAGACTTCTTCTTCTCCTTCATAATCTGACCAAGTGATGACGTTGCCGTCCTCATCCTTTGCTCGCCAATTGCTCAAGGTGGTGATGTTCTTCTCCGAACCCGAAAGCACATCTTCGCCTTGATCACGGCGACGTTGAATGTCGCGTTGACGTGCCATCTTGTCTTCATAATGATTTTGCCAAGTGCGAGTTTCCACAGCCTTGGACATACAGAAAATCTTCTTCATTTGCTTGGCCATCCAAGCAAAACCACCTTCCATCCTAGGAGCCCGTGAGGGGCCAGCAGCAGTTGCAGCAGTCTTGTTCTTAGCTTTGTCCTCCTTGTGCCTCTCGGTATGATCCTTGATGAGGAGGCGCTTGGACTTGTGCTCAATCCAAGTCTTGGGGTCACTAACATCTTGATTCGGGAAACGGCGGTGCCATGCCCACAAGAGGATCTTCATAATGAGAGGGCCATGACACGCATTCTTCTTGTTGAGGATAACATTGTAAAGCTCATTCCAAATAAAATCAGCAATGTCAATCTTCTTCCCTTGAGTCTTGAATTGGTGAGACATAAGCATCAAGGTGCGAAGATACCCATGAATTTCATCCAAGTTGCCAACCTTGGGGTTGAGGACCATGCGGTAGATGCGATGCATTATATCATAGGGAGGAAAGAGCCCCTCCGATTTCCCAACGGTGAACCTCTTCCAAAAATAGAGAGGACGAAGCGCCTCATTCTCCACGGGTCTTGTAGCTTCATGAACACGGAACCATGTGCTTGACAAGTGAGAGGGAAGAACAGTTTGAGTTCCATGATTTTCAAAACCAAGCATAGCAGTAATATCAGCCCAATTCTCAGAAAATACTTGGTCCTTTGTCATCCAAGTGAGATAAGGTTCCTCCACTTCGGTCCCAAAGTGAACAGTGGCAAAGAATTGGCAAACGAGCGCTTCATCATAATCTTGCTTGAGTTGCATGAGAGGAATGATCCCAAACTCTTGACACATGGACATTGCTTCTCCAAAGTACTCCGGGTGCCTCGTCATATGATCCATGTCAATCCATTTTTGTGGCACCACATTCTTTTCTGCCTTCCTATGAAGGATCTCTGAGTAGCATTGGGCTTGAAAGACATTGTGGAAGAAAGGGTCATTGCCACGATACTTGGGAAGCAGGTTTGCCCGGTCAGTTGCATAGGCATCCCTCTTCCTTAGGTCCAGAAATTGAGGTTCAGGCATCGTGCTTGCGGTCAGCTCCTTGGAGGCCGGTTTCTTGGCAACTCTCTTCTTTGGTTTACTTGGCCCCGACGGATGGAGTTCTTCTTCAATCTCATCAACCGGTTCATCTGCTCTAGGTTTCTTGTTTGCCCGACGACGAGTACCTCCCGAACCAACACCACCTGTGAATAGCAATGGGTAGGAAAGCATGGGGATAAGTAATGCATATTAATTTCATGATTTGAAAACCAAGAGCACAAGTGTACAAAAATTGGAGAAAACAAAGTCTAGTGGTGAGTTCAACAACTAGGAGGGGTGGAATCAACAAGTATGATGACACAATTCGAGGAAGAACAATGGCATTATCCCGAGGTGATTCCAACAAATCTAGATGGAGAACTACAAGACTAGCCAATGAATCATCACAAAACTTCTACACGAGGTTCTAGATTCCCTAAAGTGCATCTCTACCAAACCATTTCATCAAGGACACTAGTTTACACCATCCAATCATCTTCCTCCATCAACTAGAGGAGAGAGAGAGGAAGAAGGCATACCGGTGTTCATGGCGAGGGTCAAAGGTGAGGGAGAGGTGCTGGAGTGTCCCCGGGGCGTGGGAGGGGAAGCCCTTGGCCGGGGCACTCCTTCCCGGCGGCGGGAAAGGTCGGCGGCGGCGGATCTTGAGGAGAGGAGTTGGGGCGGCGTGGGGAAAAGAGGAAGTTTGACTTCCTCCCCATAGCCGCCCGACCCTTATCCTGCGAAAAAACGCGGTAGTACCGCCGGCCGGTTTCTGCGCAGCCCAATAACTGGGTATACACTAAATCAAATGCTTGCGCATGATGGTCTAGTGCATAGCCAAGTATGGGATGCCAGTACCGGCGCCTGGGGGCACCGCGCTGTGTAAGTCCAAGAGGGCGAACACAATGCCATGTCGCCGGGTCCGACTTTCTGAGCGCCAAGAGCATGAAACCAAAAGCATTTTTTAGAAAGAAAAGTCTTTCGAGATAGGATTTTTGGCTTAGGATAGAACACAAACCGATAGGGGTGGGAGACATTCAACTTTGCAAGATGCGAAAAGGAAAGGCCAAAGGTTGAATGTTTTCCACAAGAGAAAGCCAAGGTCTAGAAAACCCAAATAAGATCAAATGAAGATCAACTCCTCAAAAGGAGGAGGCGGTGGCCGAGGCCACCATGTATGAGCAATTATCAACCCAAAACCGCGAAGATATATCTTGGGTTTAAGGCCAATACTCATCGTTTAAGCACAATTTGTCACCGGAGTGACCAAATAAAGCACGAATTGTCTATGTGCGCATAATAGAAGTAGTGTTGACTCATGAGTTGAGCTACACTCCCCCTATGTCCATGCATGCATCTAAACTAGTTACGATGTCTACTAAGGGTATTTGTGCAAGGCGGTCAAGCAAAGTTGCTCGCATCAATGACATTTAGTTCATTCCTCAACTCTCGAAATCTTGGTTCATCAAGGGCCTTGGTGAATATATCCGCAAGTTGATCCTTGGTTCCTACAAAAGAAAGGTCAATGTTGCCCCTTTCCACGTGCTCCCGGATGAAATGATGACGAACTTCAATATGCTTCGTCTTGGCATGTTGCACGGGGTTGTGGGCGATCTTGATAGCACTCTCATTGTCGCAAAGGAGAGGCACCTTGGTGAAGTTAATACCATAATCCTTCATAGTTTGAACCATCCATAAGAGTTGAGCACAACAACTTGCGGCGGAGATGTACTCGGCTTCGGTGGTAGAGAGAGCAACACAATTTTGCTTCTTGGAAGACCAACACACCAAGGAGCGGCCAAGAAATTGACAACTCCCGGATGTAGACTTCCTATCCTTCTTCTCTCCAGCATAATCAGCATCCGAATACCCCATAAGATGAAAGCTTGAACCCTTGGGATACCAAAGACCAAAGTTTGGGGTATGAAGCAAATATCGAAAGATGCGCTTAACCGCCACTAAGTGGCTCTCTTTGGGAGCCGCTTGATACCTTGCACACTTACCCACACTAAACATAATATCCGGTCTAGATGCACAAAGATAAAGCAAAGAACCAATCATAGAGCGATAGAGTTTTTGATCGACATCGTTACCCTCGGTGTCGGTGTGGAGGTCGACGGAGGTGGACATGGGTGACTTGTAAGGTTTGAGCTCCGTCATCGTGAACCTCTTGAGCATGTCTTGGGTATATTTGGCTTGATTGATGAAGGTACCTTCCCTATATTGCTTCACTTCAAAACCTAGGAAGTACTTCAACTCCCCCATCATGGACATCTCAAACTTGCTTGTCATTAGCTTTGCAAACTCATCATTGAAAGCATTGTTAGTAGAACCAAAAATGATGTCATCTACATAGAGTTGGCATATGAAAAGATTGCCACCCACCTTCTTGGTAAAGAGGGTGGGGTCAATAACACCAACTTGGAATCCACGGTCTACAAGAAACTCTCGAAGGTGCTCATACCACGCACGTGGGGCTTGTTTAAGGCCATAGAGTGCCTTGTCGAGCTTGTAAACATGGTCCGGATGGTTGGGATCCTCAAACCCGGGAGGTTGCTTAACATATACCAACTCATTAATAGGACCATTAAGGAAAGCACTTTTAACATCCATTTGTTGCAATTTAAAGTTATGATGAGATGCATATGCAAGCAAGATGCGAATAGATTCAAGACGAGCAACGGGGGCATAGGTTTCACCGAAGTCAACACCTTCGACTTGAGAGTAGCCTTGTGCCACCAATCTTGCCTTGTTTCGAATGACAATGCCATTCGAATCTTGCTTGTTCTTGAAGACCCATTTGGTGCCGATGACGTTCTTGCACCCATTTGGCCTTGGCACCAACTTCCACACCTTGTTGCGCTTGAAGTTATTGAGTTCTTCATGCATGGCATCAATCCAATCATGATCTTCAAGAGCTTCATACACCTTCTTGGGCTCGATGAAGGACACAAAAGCATGGTTGGTGCTAAAGCTTGCCAATTGTTTTCTTGTGACGACCTTGCTTTGGACACCTCCAAGAACTTTGTCCAATGTATGCTCTAAACGAGTTAATTTTTGCTCTCTTCGCAATTCTCTTCTCTTCTTGGTCTCCTCCGAAGTTTCTTGAGAGATGACTTGATCATTTCGTTCATCATCGGAGTCATGTGCATTGTTTTGATCTTGAGCTTGATCTTGATGTGGACCACCTTGATCTTGTTCTTGATCATTGTCGTGTGCACCATCTAGAGCTTGGTCTTGAACATCAAGTTTGTGGAGAGGAACCACTAGGTTAGATAAGAGACGAGGCTCTGATACCAATTGAAAGATCGATATGTCGACTAGAGGGGGGGTGATTAGGCGACTACCAAATTTTAATTCTTTTTCGATTAATTAAGGCTTGAGCAAAATAGCAAGGTTGACTAGATGTGCACTAAGTGAGCAACCTATGTGATACAAGCAAGGTAAGCAACGTAGCGGAAGCAACAAGTAAAGGATAGAAGTAACCGCAAAGTGGAGACACGGAGATGTTTCCCGTAGTTCCTTCCCAAGGGAAGTACGTCTACGTTGGAGGAGTGTGGAGCCACCTAGACGCTCCAAAAGCATGGATGTGCTCACTCTATTCTCCGTGAGCTTTACCCGTGGGGGTTCGGCTCATTCACTATGAGGTCACCTTGATGGCGTTGACCAAGCCGGTACACAAAGGTCGGGGAACTCCACAATGAGTAGGAGCCTCCCAACAATGCCTCGGGCTTCCTCCGAGACTCACAAAGGCACCTCGAGTTACAAGCAACCCAAGATGCAAGTTCCACACAATCCGTGTGGGGGGATTTGAAATTCCTTCGGTGGAGACGTAGATCTAGACCTCCTATGACACTCCTCAAAGTATCAAGTCGATTGAGTGGTTGGAGTGGGAGATCTAGTAGTTTGAAGCTTTGGCAATAATGGGGATTCAGTTGTAGTAGTAGCTCAAAATATCCCAAGGTAGGAGAAGGGGTTTAAATACCCCTTTATTTCAATCTGGCCGTTGGAGGCAGAAAACCCGCGCCAGCGGTACTACCGCTGGAACAAGCGGTGGTACCGCTGGGTTCTTCAACGCAGCAACGTAGACAGACAACGGTCTTCTTCCTTCTTCACGCAGCCCACGCCCCCGGTACCAGGTGGTACCGCTCGAGGTACCGCCCGAGGTACCGGACAACGCCTCCGAACGCTGGAAACAGCGGTACTGGCAGCGGTATTGGAACCAGCCAGTCCACCTCAGCGGTACCGGCTGGTACCGCTGGTGGTACCGCTCAAGCGCCCAGAACCCGAAAACAGCGGTATCCGCGGCGGTACTGCCACTGCAGTGCAAATTCCTGGGGGCTGGCGGTACTACCGCCTATCCCAGCGGTAGTACCGCCCTCTGGCAAAGTTGCATCAAAATGTAGAGAATCGCTGCGCGAATGCAATGACAATATTCATAAGACCTGTTCAAACTTGTATAAAACTGTTAGATACAAACTTTGTATTATCATCAACTTCAAAACATGATTAAGAGCGACAATGCTCTTTCACCAGGCTGGGTTTGGAATTTTCAGGTCATGCTCTTTTAAGCCCAACACGGAAAAAGTCTGCCCTAGGAACTCCATGGTCTAATACATACCACCGTCCAGCATACTCCTTTGGTGTGTGTTGTTCTGTGTGACTCTCACCGTCTCGCCAACCACATCTTTGGTGTACTTCAATTTTACTTAGAATCACACATCTTTCTTTTGGGTACAACTTCCATAAAAGATAATATGCTATCAAATTTGGTAGAGCTACGTACTCAGTCAAACTAAAGGTAGAAGTCTACCGATCACACGAGCCAGTGACTATTATACCTCTCAAAATTACCCATCATTTATGGTATCAGATTGTTTTGATCTACAAACCCTAAAAGTTCCCCCTCTCCGTGCCGCCACTACCGCGTCCTACATATTGCATCACTAAGCATGCCCTACAAAGGATGTGTCCGCATACCCACCACTATTGTAGACCAAACACACTGAAGCTCCTACTATACACAGTTATCGCCCTAGTTCTCCCTGTCAATTCAACTCTCCACTCTACCATGTCTCATGACCTTCTCGCTATTACATCTCTACAAAATACGAAGCTACCGCAACCTTCCATTGTCAAGAGGGGTTATTTCGTTGTTATTGTGTTCTCTAGAATCATCATATTCTTTTGTTGAACAAACCTATTAGTTGTTTTGGTGTTCTATTGTATTCAACGCCTATCTTTTCCCCTTCGCAACTCGGAGATTTCTTCTCTCATATGTCCTGGTAACATCACCTCTCTATCTCATATCCCCACTTCGGTTACCACCGCTCTCATTCATGATGGGTTTCCTCTCTTTATTGTTGTCACGTCCTTTGTGTCATGCATCTTATGGTTGATCAGTAGCGGGAGCATTTTCACCTCATCATAATCATAGGTAAGATGTGATCTATACTCATAAACGTTGTGAGGAACATCGAGAATATATGATTACTAACATGATGTTTAGTTGTCGCCAATTATGCATCACGATGGCCGATGGGAGATCTCTTTATTGTTGTTACCACGCCCTCCAGCCCTACTCATCTTCCATCAGACGAACTGATGACCGGTGGTGAGAGGGCCTGATCAACTCATCATAGACCATGTGGCAAGTTGCAATCTAAACTGATCGGGTGACTAGTTCAATCGTGACAGGTGTTCTCTATTTCTTCTAGTGCCACCACCATCTTCCATGGACCGATGATCCGTGGTGAGGCCCTCACCACCTCGTCAGGTAAGCTATGATCTAAATTTGCAAATGATGTATAAGAAACATTGGCAAGTCATTGGCAATTCATCATTTTGATTTCTTTATTTTATTAAAGTAGTAAAGATAATTTTAGTACTCAAGGCCAAACAGATACTTCTAACCAGGGACGGAGCTAAAGGGCGTGCTGGGGCCATGGCCCCCTCTATGCTGAATTTTTTGTCTGAAACCCCTCAATAGTGTGTATTTTATCTCTAAATTTACATAAATTAGCTCCAATGGTCCCCTCCAAGTTGCATAACGTGTATTTGCCCCCCTTGAATATTATTCCTGGCTCCGTCCCTGCTCCTAACACCCTGACGAGTACTCTTCTTTTATGTGCCACCGATGTTCCATAGAACAAACCGATGACTAGTGGCTATGGCCTCGCCGACTCTCCCCACCATGTTATACACCCCCAACCCATAAACCTTGTAGGTTGACACGCTAACATGACCATGGAGAGGTTGCCCTCCGATTTTGCAACGTTAGCTAGCATTCGGAATAAATATATTTTTTGTTTGTATTTTTCGAACTAGGCATTTTTGGTTGATACATTTTAGTACTCGTGGACAAATTAGAATTAAATGGTCTTGGCAGGAGACAGCCGGGCAGAGACGGAAACAAAATTTGTGAACAGCAGAATGAGCCCTAGCTATAGGTGGAACAGTAATGCTACACCTACGGAGTAAATGGGCTACGGAAGAGTTACGCGCTGACGAAACATCTGACATGTATCCAACGTGGATTATTAGCTCGATCCCACGACAAAAACAAATGCTGCTAAATCCCCATGTCTCCCAGGCGACAAAACGGCTTGGTTCCTCGATCCCTTTCTCTACACCTCTCCGGCGGCGGCGGCGGTGTAACCTAAGCCTCTCTCTTCAGGCGGATGCACTGCGACCTCATCGGCTCCTCCTCGTCGGAAGCGGGAGCGCATCTTGGTCGTCAGCGGCGACGCGGCGAGCTCCCCTGTTCAGAAGCATCGCGGTGACCTCCCCATTGTTCGGAAGCCACGCGGCGAATTCGTCCTCTTCGGCAGCTGCAAGTCGAGCTTCCCCCTCTTCGGTAGCAGGGAGACGGCATCACCTCGTCATCGGCGGCGCGGCGACCTTAGCCATGGAGCTGCTTGTTTGCCTTCAGCTTATTGTACTTCCCGTTTCCAAGATACTAGTACTGCTCGTTGTAACTTTGGGTTGGACCGAAATTGGTCCCTGCCGCAGGATACATAAACTCAAGTGTTGAGAAGCCCAAGCTTGAACTGGAATTTCAATCTGCACAAGCTACAAAGTGGAAATTAGTACATCTTGTGGATGCTAGCCTTGCTAGTAATTCCTGTCTGATGGAGAATATCAATAAGCCTGTGAGATAATGTTCAGTGGAGGAATGAAGCTGTAGGAAAATTGGCAAATGTTGTTGTTCGTAGCTACCAAACATTATGAGATGATGTATGCTGTAGCTTTGTCATGCTAACTAACGTGAGATGATGTATGCTCCTTCTCATGTGTATGTACTTGTTCAATATAAAGCTTGCTCAGTTCTGCAATATTATAAGGAGTGTAAAGCTGTGAATGATAGGAATGTGAACTGAATATTCAGAGAAACTGAAATATGCATGGCCAATAAGAAGGGCATCAAACTTTCAGTGAAACTGAAAATGCTTGTGCACTGAAACTATACAAACATATGAAACAAGTTCTGAAGGAAATCGCTAGTTAGTACGAGTGTCACTTGCTGAATTCTGTGATTTAGTAACACGACATCACTGATAGCACATCTCTTACAATGTTCAACTCCCAACAGTACCAATAAAGAAAGCAGTACACATTGCAACTCCAAATGCCGAGAAAAATGAAAACAAATAGATGGATAGTCTCCTCTCTTTAAATTACACAGCTTATGTCTAATATCGTATCATTGGGCCTTCAAAATCCATCAAAGTTTAATTGTGTAGAACTGGACAGAGTAGCAGAGCTTTGCTGAAATTGAAACAACATGCTTGTATATTTTCCTAAATTTGGAGGCATAACTACTGTGGATGAACTTCCAGATGGTAACATAGCCGTTGGATTTATGTTGCTCATGTCGAAGTCAAATGGTTCCTGCACCGAAAAAATCATAAGGTGACTTGGATGTTGAATTACTTATTAGAAATATAGAGTTGAAAAATAAAAATATCTGAATTGCTCCATTTGGAACTGAAGCTGTCATCGTTGGATTCATATCGTCAAATACTAATGCCCAAGTTAAATATAAGTTCTGAATCATATGATTAATGTGTACAACGCTGTAACATTCCTTCTCCCCATAAGCAGTATCATATGCTAGATAGGAACAAGAATTAAGCATGGAACTAATTTACAGTGATTGACATCTTCTGATTTCATGTTTTGATCATTACTTGACATCTTGTTTGCACTAATTTTTTATGTACCCTAAGCTATGAGTAGTACTTAACCTTAGGCTGCAACAAATTTCAAGAGGACTCTGGGTCGATCAGACGAGGGCAAACCTGCATGAACTTGAGCACCTCGGCCGTGAATCCGAGTGGTTGTGCGTATGTCCGTCCACGGCGAGAACCTCGGCGGCGGCGCGACGGCGTGGTTTAGCTGCAGGTTGACAAAGATTGTGGGCTACCGACACGCACCCTGGCCGTTCACGACGGTGACGATGGAGGCAACCCGGCCGGCACGACGGCGACGTGTAGGTGCAGGTTGAGCAAGATCGTCGGCGGGATGGAGCCAGCTCGGTCGTCACGACGGCGAGGTCTAGCTGCAGTTTAAGGAAGATCGTGGGCAACCGGCACGCGGCCTGGCCGTTCACGACGGCGCGATGGAGGCAGCTCGGCCTGGTCGATCTCAAGTTCTCAACGAAGGGTAAAACCTACGCACAGTTCCTGTTTTGGTTCCATGATTAGCGTGATTGATTAGCGGGATCCATTTGTTTTTTCTTCCGTTCACTGGCCACGATGGATTCCATCCTCGTCAGCGCGTAAACCATCCGTAAGTCCCCGTAGGTGTAGCATTTCCGTAGGTGGAAAGAAACGCGAACAAGTTTCCTTTGCAAAACTAACCCTTGTAGGCACCTGAAATCCTCGATGGTTTTCTTTCCATTTTGATCCCTTCCCTCTCTCCCTCCCAGCAAATAAATACAGCGCATCTCATCACACATTCCGTAGATCTGCAGAAACCGTCCAGCCGCCAGCCGTCGCCTCCACCCCCTACGGACAAACGTCGAGGTAACAGCCGCGTCGATAACCAATCGCTCGCTAGCCACATTGTTCTTGGCATTTTTGCTTCCTGGATCTTACACCAGCATAACTGTTCGCGTGTTATTTTACTGTGCATTTCTCTGTCTGCATGCTGACCGGTGTAAGTGTAATACGTGCAGAGAGCAACAATGTCGTCGTCGACGTCGTGGATGGGCATGGACATCAGCGACGACGAGGAGGCGGCGGTGACGGAGGAGCGGTTCGTCCCGGCGTGGCTGCGCCCACTGCTTCGCGCGACCTTCTTCGAGCCGTGCGCCCTTCACCCCGAGCTGATCAAGAACGAGCGCAACCACTACTGCCTCGACTGCTCCGGCGACGACGGCGCCATCTGCTGCCCCCTGTGCGTCCTCGCCCACCGCGGCCACCGCGTCCTCCATGTACGTACCTAAAAGATACCATGCGCATGCATCATGCATCATGCATCATGCATCATATCCTGGCAATTAAGGATCTACCTCCGGATAAATCACCGGGTCCCGATGGTTTCTCCCTGCGGTTCTATCAGTCTTGCTGGGGCATTATCAAAGAGGATCTCATGCGGGCAATTACACACCTCACTCAAAATGATAGTCGAAGCTTTCAGTCCCTAAACAGTGCACTGATCACGCTTCTCCCAAAGAGAACTGGAGCGACAGATATCACAGAATTCCGGCCGATCAGTTTGTGTAGTGTGGCCAAGATCTTCTCGAAAGCTATTGCAATGAGGCTTGCACCCAAGTTGCATGATCTGGTGGCCACAAATCAAAGTGCTTATATTAAAGGACGAACAATACAGGACAACTTCATGCTGGTTAGTCAGTCCCTAAAAACTTTTCATCGACGCAACACTCCTGCGCTGCTTCTTAAGTTGGATATTGCAAGGGCATTCGACTCGCTCTCGTGGACCTTTCTGTTAGAAGTGCTACAGCGCAGAGGTTTTGGGCCGCGGTTCTGCTCCTGGGTTGCGGTCAGTCTGGCCACGGCCAATACTAAAGTGTTGATCAACGGCTTCCCAGGGGAACAAATCTTCCATGCACGCGGACTTCGTCAGGGGGATCCAGCGTCACCACAATTCTTTATCTTAATCATGGATGTCCTGACTGCGGTCTTTGGCAAAGCCGAAAATGCCGGGATCTTTGAATCTCTTAACAGATGGGGAATCAGACACCGTATTTCCATTTATGCTGATGATGTTGCTATGTTCATCAGACCTTGTGAAGAAGAACTTAACGCTGCACATGATCTGCTACAATGTTTCGGAGATGCCTCCGGTTTGGTTACGAATATGGCCAAGAGTGTCATCTTGCCTGTCCGATGTGAGGAGGCACTTATCACAGCAATCAGGCCAGCTTTCCCCTGTCAAGTCGCCTCCTTTCCCTGCAAATATCTGGGGCTGCCATTGTCTCCTAAAGCTCTAAGGAAGATAGATTGGCAACCGCTGCTTGATGAGCTAGCCCGACGGTTGTCGACTTGGCGCACAGCTCTGCTAACTGAAGGTGGACGCCTTGTGTTGGTCATATCTGTCCTAACAATGATATCCATATACCACATGCTTTCCCTTGACTTGCCTCCGTGGGTTCTAAAGACCATAAACAAAATCTGCCGTCGCTTCTTCTGGAAAGGCTCAGAAGACTGTCGAGGCGGTCACTGCAAAGTTGCTTGGGAACAAATTTGTATGCCAAAAGCCTTGGGAGGGCTGGGAGTCCACAACCTACAGATGATGAATGATGCCTTGCGGATCAGATGGCGGTGGCTAGAGAAGACTGGGCCTTTGAGGGCATGGAGTGGTCTGCAGTTCAAGCTCTCTGACAATGCGGAAGCCATGTTCCTCGCTGCGACTGAATGCATAGTTGGCAATGGCAAACTAACTCTTTTCTGGCGTGATCGGTGGATCAATGGAAGGAGTGTTAAGGAAATTGCACCGGACATTCTCCCCTTTGTTGCGCCACAAAATGCTTTGCTCATGACAGTGGACCAAGCGCTCGTTAATGGAAATTGGATCAAGAATGTCCGTGGTGTTCTAACGGTGCCGGCCATTGTTCAGTTCGTTCAGCTATGGATGGCGATAGAGGAGGTACCTGCGCTAACCACTGAGCCCGATCGTTTTCGCTGGCTGCTCTCTAACAATGATCAATACTCGGCTCGGTCTGCCTACCAAGGTTTCTTCCTGGGAAAGCAGCAATCAAACTATGCAGAACTGATTTGGTGTAGTGCGGCTCCGTTAAAGGAAAAGATGTTCATGTGGCTTGCACTCCGGAACCGATGCTGGACAGGAGTTCGTCTTGCGGCCAGAGGGATGCAGGGCCCGAGCAAGTGTTTATTTTGCGATCAGCACGCCGAGACCTTAGATCACTTGCTCGTACAATGCCCCTGCACAAGGACGATCTGGTACAGAATCCTATCCGAGGCGGGTTTCCAGCAGTTTGTGCCGCAGCTGGACAGCGTGCTCAGCTCATGGTGGTGTCAGCTTGCTGTCTGTCAACCAAAAGCACGCAGGAAGGAGTTGGCTACCTTAGCCATCGCTTGCAATAGAGCTCTCTGGCTAGAGAGAAACAACATGCATTTTGATGGCGTTTTTGCCTCTGAAGATGTAATAGTGAGTAGAATAAAGGCTGAATTTCAGACCTGGGCGGTAGCTAGGCAGTTTGCGGAGAGACGCGAGGAGTAGAACAGATTTCGGACGCGGGCAGCAATGCTGCATTGTATGATGTAACAATTCCCCCCCCCCCCCCCCCCCTTCTTAATGTCACGACATGCATGTCTTGCATGTTCTTGAAAAAAAAAATATCCTGTACGCCGTTCTCTGACACGCACGGGCTAACTAACAATGGCGGCCGCGGCGGCGCAGATACGGCGGTCGTCGTACCACGAGGTGATCCGGGTGGCGGAGCTTAAGACGGTGGCGGACGTGTCCCAGGTGCAGACGTACGTCATCAACGCGGACAGGGTGGTGTTCCTCAACCCGAGGCCACGGGCGCCGCAGCACTTCAGCAAGTGCGTCGGCCCCGCCGGCGCATGCGAGGAGTGTGGCAGGGGCCTCGTCGACGCCGCTTTCCGCTTCTGCTCGCTCGGCTGCAAGGTACCACCTCGCACTCATGCGTGCTTTCCATTTCTATTAGTAGTACTCCCTTCGTTCACAAAAGGATGTCTCAACAAATTGAGACATCCTTTTGTGAACAGAGGGAGTACGTTAATTATTCGTTATGCGGCCATGTACCACGTGGACGATGGATTGTATCGCTTGGGATTTTGAATGGACGGGCACGATCCATCCTCCGCAGGTTTCTATTTTTGTTGTGGTGGTGCGATTTTGCATTAGTTGATAAAAAGATCTGCACCACACGCAGTTTTTGTCTAGTTAATGCACTGGTACTGAAGTAGTATTATTTAGGAAGGTCGTGGGAGGAAAATCTTTTTTTTTTTTGGGAAGCTTTAGGAATGTTTGTGCTACATCCAAATAGATCCTGTGCCGAACAGCTGGCCACAGTACAACTTTGCCTCCCGAGTCCGGACGATAGATTTCAGACTACAAAGTTTGACGAACATTTTTTTTCAGTAACCTTCGAAATGTACATATTTTCTTGCTCAATTCTACTTGCTGTTAGTCTATATATACCTTACCCATGCAAATTTATGTTTTAATCTTGCTCATGACAGCTTGACTCAATGAAGTCGGATGCCAACCTCACATTCGTCCTTGATCCAAAACGCAAGCGGGAAGGATCCGAGGAAGAAGATCTGCCCGGGCAACCCAGCCTTCAGACGAAGGGAAATATCAGCTACCGCCGTCATGCCCGGAAGGGTGTCCACCGCTCCCCAACACGGGCGCCCTTTCACTGAAAGTTATTGGTTGTTTTTGGTCGGTTTTCTGCACAAGTTAAGAAACCGTTTCATATTAGAGACATGGATTCTCCCTCTATAATATATCCAAACATTCATAGTGAAATGGCGTTAGCGGCCTCGAAGACACATTATGCATGTTGTAATACCATGGTTTGGTAATCTTATTATATCGTTTATGCTCTATTGGTATAGTTCGGTAATCTTATTTTATCGTGGATGCTATAATATCATGCTTGGCGATCTTATTATGTTATCGATGTTGTGGTAACAATTTTTGGTAATCATATTTCATTTTCTCACGAAGTCCATAAGTCCATCAAGAATTAAGGACAAATGAGCAATCAGAGATCTTGTAAGAGATAGATGGCAATCATCGGTTCCCTTCTATCTTGAGTCGCGTACCCCTTCACGAGAGAGAGACGCGAGGGTGGCGATTAGGGTTTCTCTGCCTCCCGTTGGCGTCGCCGCAGCTCTGCCTCGCTTTTGTGGCCTTCAGGCCATGGAGGCGGGGTGGATCTCGGCCCCGTCGGCGGGAGGGCTCCGTTCCCCTGGTTTTAGGGTTAAGGTTTGGTGGAGCGGCGCTCAGGTGGTAGCGGCGGCGCTTTTTCCAATAAAGTCTCCCAGGCTTCAGCCCCATCTCGACGGCGACGTCGAGAAGTTTATGGGAGTGGTGTGTTTATCGAGGACTTCTTCTGGCGGTGGCGTTCTTCCGATCGTTATGGAGTTTCATCGGCGGTTCATCCTTCTTCTTGGGCTCCGGGACGGATGTGGTCTTCTCGACCCGTTCGGCGACTTCCCGTCCGCAACCAACAACGTCAAGCCGGCTCTAGGAGGAGCAACAGCGGCGGCGCGTCGTCGATGGAGATTGAAGACGAAGGGCATCTTAAGGATCTCGTTGCAATTTTCGTTTTTGTTGAGGTGTTTTATACTGTTCGGTGTTTCTTTTAATGTCAGGGTCCTTTTCACACAAAAAAGAGATCTTGTAAGAGATGCCTGGTGTCAGAATGTCGCCTCCAAATATTATGAAGGAAATGGTTGTGCTCTTATCAATTTACTCTCATGGATGTTATGTGTGATGTTTGCTTATCATGTATATGTAGTGCTATTTCGGTACATGAAGTTTAGCTTTTAAACCCAACTATTGTGGCCATATATTTCCAAGTTAACTAAGAAACCACTATATTTAAATGAGTAGAGTCCATATTTTCCTTAAGCTTTTTGATTGCCTTACCGTTTCTCATATATATAGATTTTTAGACTCACTTACTCTCGTACTATTAGAATACTTGTACCATATTTATTAAAAAAAATACTATTTTGTTTACTTATTAAAAATAAACTTATATTTTAAAAATAGAAAAAAAAATCTTAGTGGGTTGTGGACGACTAGGTAGGAATGTCTTCACGCGACACCTCTTCTCTAAGGAAAGATTCAAAGCTCCCAACTTAAAGTTTAGCAACTATGGAAAAATTGCAAACTTCTACACCCAAAATGTACATTTTCATCTCGTATAAGTCAGATTAGTTTCAAATAAACGTGCAATTTAGGCTCTATTCGGAAGCAACATATGTTAGAAACCTTAGAGCATCTCCACTCGGGGCGCCCAAACGGCCGCCCAAACGCCTTTGGGGCGTGCCGGACACAAAATCGGCCCCACTCGCGGCGCCCAAACGCGAATTCGGTCCGGCGCGGCCAAGTTTTGTGTCCGGCACGCCCAGCCCACGCCCTCAACTTGGGGAGGCTTGGGGCGGCCCCGGACGGAAGGAAACGCGACGCCACGTCGGCTCCCAACGCGCGGGCCACGCCTGGCAGTGAGACAAGAGGCTGCATTAATGCCGGGCGGCGTCTCGGTTTCCCAGCCGGGCGCAGCGACGCGTCGCTTCGCCTTTGCGGCGAGGAAGCGTCTGCGCCACGGCGGCGTCAATGGTGTGGCAGGCGAGCCGTTGGACGGCCGGAGTTAAGGCGACCTCATCCGTTCGCCTCCCCGGCCGCTATATAGAGCGGGTTCCTCGCCGTCTCCACCATCTCACACAGCCATCTCCATCCCACACCTAGCCATGGCCTCTCCCCGGCGCGCCGCGGAGGAAGAGAGACGAGCGCAGAGGGAGGCCCGTCGTCGCCGCCGTGACAGCCAGGTTTGGCAGAGCGCCATGGCTCGCCGCGGCTGGCCATCGCAGGAGGCAGGCTCGTCGGCCGTCAACGCTCCGCCACCTCCTCCACCGCCTCCTCTGCCACCGGCGAACCAACTCACGGAAGCCGAGGTACGCGAGCTCGTCCGCACTAACACGCCGGTGCCGGCGAACTGCGTCCTCCCCGAGGGATGGGCCACGAACCCAGTGCACGTCCCCATTGCACCCATGCTGGCCGGCCAGACGTGGCTCGACTACGTCGCCTCGTGCATGGGGACGATGGCGCCGGAGCTGCACGACGACCCCAGGTTCGAGCCGAACTCCGCGTACGGGGACAAGCAGGTCGAGCTCGAGCACGCCTACCGCTTCCACTCCTTCTTCGCCCCCCAGCCGCATGCGGACTGGCTCGAAGACTCCGACGACGCCGTCGACACCGACGACGACGGCCTTACCAACACCACCGACGAGGACTTCACAGCGGGCATGGAACGGGAGAGGGTTCGCTACGAGGCGGTGGAGCAGGCTCGTCGCGCAAGATCGGAAGGAGGCCGCGTGCAACCTCCTCCGCCGCAACCTCAACAAGAGGCGGAGGAGGTTGACGGTGATGATGACGGCTTGGAGGACTGGCCGCCGACGCCGGAGTGGGATCCCGGCCACATGCAGCTCGCCATCGAGGCCGACATAGCCTCTGCCGCCGCCACCACCGACTCCGCCGCCACCAGCTCCGCAGCCACCACCTCCAGCTCCGCCGCCACCACCTCCACCACCGGCTACCTCTACTGCCTCTGCTCGAGCTGCCGCCGGGGTCCTGTGCTCACCGCCGCAAGGGCCGGCGCCTGCCCCAACTGCCGGTGCCCGGCGTGCCACCCTACTTACTAGATCTAGTCTAGGTCTAGATTTAAATTTGAATGAATTATGTTAGTTTGAATGAAATTTCAATGAAATATATGCATTTTCGTATCAAAATTTCATATTTGAATAATATTTGTGCGCCGCGAGTGGGGAGCGAGGGCGCCCAAATGGGCAAGGTAGTCCGGACGGCGCCCAAAGAGCCTGTCCGGACGGCCTTTGGGCGCCCATTTGGACGCCGCGAGTGGAGATGCTCTTAGAATTGCAATACTACTCTTTCTTTCTTTTTTGCCATGGGCAGTTGGGCACTAAATACCTTAGCTTCATAAAATTGCAGTTTTTACATCAGTGTTTCTCTATTTAAAAAAATTTATGTACCTCCATTAGAAAACACAAAATAATGCAGTCTAGCAAAAATGGAGTAGATTGTTTTGAAACTACGAACTTCAACTAGAGCCAAACATGTAAAGTATTCGAAATCATGGTTTCTACTTTTCTTCCGAACACACCCTTAACTGATCTATGTATGGTATAATGAAAATAGTCTACTTACAAAGAGCAGGTCTGACTCACCGACTGAATACAAATAGTCCGGCAGGCCGTTATCAGCTGCGACCCGGTCCAGGCGACCTCACGTACCTGACCGGTAATTTGATTCCACTGCCCGATCGAGAAGGCGACGAAGCGACCACGGCTCCTTTTCTCAAGCTAGAAATCTTAGCTGGTTCACAAAAGAAAAGCTTCCCCCGCAAAAAAGAAAAGCTAGAAATCTCGTTGCGACGGTTAGTACTTCGCCGGCCGAAGCTTCCGACATCCCCGAGCTCGAAGTCGTATCTGTTACCGAATCATCAATCTCTGCCGCTTTCACGCATGGAACATTCTCCCGTTGCGGCGCCGATCGAAAGCATGGGGGAAGCTTCCGCTGATGGGGACAGGCGACTGGCTGACCGGTTGGCCCCACGGGTGGGACCTCCAGATGTTGACTCGAGTCACTCTCACTGGTCAGTGGTCTGAGCAAGAGGAAAAGTCGGCGCTGTCTGGTTCCCATTCGGTGAAGTGAACATCTGGCGTCAGTCAACAGCGTGCGTCAGCGCTCACGGTAGCGATTTGCTTCTCAGTTTCGCATCCTTTCTGCTTGTCCCTTTTCTGATTCTCACCACCTAGCTCTATATATACAGCACCATCCATTTGATCTCCACATCCAAGTTCCAACGATCTGAAAACAACCTCAGCACTTTCACACACTGCACGAACACTCAGATTCCATGGGAGCCAAGCTTTCCAGCTGTTTCAACAACCGAAGCAGCGGCCTCTCGCAGCAGGCGCACCAGCCGGCGCCGGTCAGGGTCATCGCCGCCGACGGCTCGCTGAAAGAGATCCCGGCCAGCCCCGGCGTCGCCGTCGCGGACGTTCTCGGCGGCGACACCGCCTCCTTCTTCGTGTGCAACTCCGACGCGCTCTACTTCAACGAGCCCCCACCGGCGCTGGCCTCCGACGAGCTGCTCCAGCCGGGGCAGATATACTTCCTGCTCCCGGCAGCGGTGCTCGGGCGGCCGCTGTCGAGCGCTGACATGGCCGCGCTCGCCGTGCGCGCGAGCACCGCGCTCGCGGCCAAGAGGCCACATCGGCGTGGCGGCAAGAATAAGAAGGTGCGCGTGGTGCCGGTGCGCGAGGAGGAGCTGGAAGACAGCCACGACGTCCTGTTCAACGAGAAGCTGAACGAGCGGACGCTCGGGGAGTTCGCGATGGCAGTGAGTCCGGCGAAGAAGAGCCACGAGAAGCTGGCAGCGCGGTCGCGGCTGAAGCGGACTCTGAGTATCATTCAGGAGATGGCTGAGTGAAGCATTCACACAATTGATGATAGATACTGGTGTTGACTTTTCCCCCTTTTGGAACCATTTTTTTGTGAGGCTGACATTGAATTGGTTACGGTAGATTTTAGGAGAGAAAAGAACATTAATTATGGAAGAAGCTGTAAATATCCCAATGTGTATGATTTAGTAGGCACAACACAACAGGAAAGCAAACAACCGTTTTTGTGAGTCGCTAATCCTTTCTGTACATTATCCTTCCTCCCTAGGAAAAAATGTTCATTCTTTATTGTCATTTTCTATTCCCGCAAAAAAAAAAGGAAAAAATGTTCATGATCTACGCGACTCGGCTCGCCCATATCGGGAAGTACTTTGGGTTTGAGAAACTCCTAAAAAAAGACTTTTATTCAACCTTTTCCCTTTACAAAATAGCTCAATCAAAACCAACTATTTACTCTAAAAGAATGAATTAATGAATTGTTTGTTATGCCTAAGAGCATCTTGAACATCTGAAAATGTATACTATGGGGCGTCGGACACATGTCCGGCACAACGGGGATGGTGCCCCTGCCGGCACCCCCAAACAGCCAAACCTATCCATTTGTGCCCATTTTTGGAACAAGATGATGAATGCCAAACAACAAGTCTGGCCACCAAATGGCCGGCCACAAAAATGTAGAAATTAAATTCAGCCACATCACACCACAATAGGCACCAAATTAAAATCTCGCCTAATACCAAGTCCGGTCACATCAGAATGCATCATAAAAAATGCATAAAAAGTATTATTTGGCCTTACTTTCTTCTCCTCCATGATGCGCTCGACTTACTCAGCAAAGTAATGCTTCCGATTTTGGCTCATGCTTGTCGTACCAGTGGACATGATCTTGCTTCTCGGCCCTCCATTGGCTTCATAAAGTGTCGAAGTGTTCTTCACTTTTGGAAGTATCAAATTAATGGTCTTGTTGTCGTGCATATTTTTGTACATTCTTCTCTAGACCATCTCGCAACTAGATAGAAGGGACATGTCAAATTAGACAGGAATTTCATGAGCATGTCAAATAGATAGGAGTTTGTTGTTATCATCTTACTTTGTCGCAGGAGACTTCCCACTCTCATTTCTTGTCATAATCTGATCATGGCATGCTCTTTTGTAGCAAATCCTATATACTAAGAGAAATTGTACCAAAATTTGTACAAATTTCATTATTTAAATGGTTTACAAAAAAATTATAACACTACTTAGATAAGGGTGGTACAACATATTTAGTATAATTATTTTTCATCACTTTTGTAAATCTGTTTAAAATGAATTCGAAATCAGGTTAATTATACATTGAGGAGCTCCACCACTCGCAGCAGAAACACTCTAGTCATCAGCATGTCATAAACTAGTCGTATTCTATCGCCACGGGTCCTTTGTTGTCCCTCTTGCAACCACCTTTCGTAGCTTTTCGCCTCAAGGAAATCGCGGGTGTGTAAAACAACATTGGTAATGAAAGTTGAACCTCCCTCATTCTCCCGCAGATCTTGATTGGCTTGGAGAACAGTGAAATAATCGGTTGCATTAATATCGGAAAGATAGACTATTGACTTTAACATTTTTGTTATATGATGATTTATATGATTAACCAATATTTTTTTCTGTTACACTTAACATAATTTAATAAATATAATAATAATTATTCTGATACAACTTTAAGTGAACTGTCGAAATATACTTTCACTGTTTACAACAAAAACTATGTAAATTGTTTCCCTATTGATACACCATCTTTGAGACAATTATTACATTACCTTGAGTGTCTAGATGTATGAAAAATAAAGTAGAACATAAATATGTATGCAACCATAGATTAGTTTGTTGCACACAGGTACATTATAATATATGTGTTCTTGTGGTTCATTTGAATATTATTAAATATCTTCACACAGAGCTATAAATGGCAACGTCTAATAAATATTTTGATTATCGTTTCTAGAGTGTATGGTCGTATATCTAGGTATAAGTGTAAGTAAATACGAAAAAATGAAGTTACCTTTTTTCATCTTAGGTTTAATAAAATAGAATTTGCTCGAGTCTGAGAGGTATTTATACCAAAATTTACATTTTTCATAGGGAAGGCCAACATGGTTATGCAACACCTCTATTGGTATCCACGTGTCCCTATAGTTTCATGCACGTTTAGACATGACGCGGGTACACCTATTCGGTCATTAGTTTGGTAGTGGCTTTTAGAAAAACATGCCAACTCGCAAACATACATAAAAGATCGAATCGGATGAACCATCAAAATATTAAGTACATGTTATTCCCTTTACTTCGTGATATTCGGTCAAGTTCTGAGATGACCACTCTTTCTCGATCATGTGGTTAGGAATGCCTTACTAGGTTAACTCTTAACGTTATGTGACACTATTATGCATTTCTGGATCCAATCACTTGAGAGGTCCAGAGAGATATTGTCGGCCCAATGGAAACTAGGGTATCCTGGGCCGGCCTGCCACAGCCCTCGAACGCTCCGCAGGAATTTCTGCTAAGGACCAAGCTTTCAGCCTGGCGAGCCTCGCGAGGCATTTTCTCTCGCGAGGGCTTATCTGCTCGACCGAGCATTTCTGCTAAGGACCGAACGATCGGCCTGGGGCCTCGAGAGGGACCTCTGCCTCGGGAAGGCCTCTCCTAGAAGATCTTCAGACCCTGGCGCGCCACCGCGCCACCCTCGGGCGGTTTTCCCTCGCGAGAAGTCAACGGCCACAAAACCCCGGCGAGGCTCCAGGCCCTCGCGGGGTTCCTTCAAGTGGAAGCAAGCTCCTGCACCGCTGCAGAGTGCACATGGGCTCTGCGCCCGCCGCAGAGTGACGCGCGCGCCTGCGCGCGATGACGAAGACGCCGCAGTTGCCATTCTCGTGTATAAAGTGGTCAAAGGAGCTGCGGCAAACAAAGCGGACTCCAAGACTTGCCAAATTGGTGATAAAGCGGCCGCCCGCCGCTACACTCCAACTGCGACGTCACCGTGGGGCGCGCCCCAAAGCCCTGCAGCGCCGGCCCACCGTCCTGGTTGGACGGTGGCTTTTTCTGCCAAGACGACGTGCTCCCTGCCATGGACCGTGTCCATAGACGCCCCCGATGCTGTGTGCTGTGTTCCAACTCGGCGGCATTGTGGTATCCCTTCCCGCCGGAGATTTTCGGGGAAGAGGACCAAGCCCAGTATATAAGGAGCCAGTGTATGACTTAGGAGGGGGCTCGACCCCCAGATTCACCAACACATTCCACAACCAAGGAGCTACGTCTGAGAAGAAGACGGAGCTCATTCCACCATAGTCCACCATAGCCATAGCAGTGCCCTCGGCAAGCACCCTTGTACTGTGAACCTCTCCAAGCAGTGCAATACATCTTAGCAGGACGTAGGGCTTTTACACCTCTCGGTGGGCCTGAACCTGGGTAGCGGCTCGTGTTACCTCTCTGCCGTGATGTTCCTCACCGAGCTCGACGAGCACTGTCGCCGAGGTTGTTGAGGATTTGTTTGACGTTGTGTTCAGCCCCTTACTCGTTTCCTGGCACTTGAGAGAGACCCCTAGTTCCTGGGACCAGTCTCCGACATTTGGCACGCCAGGTAGGGGGCTGAGGCGCATCTTCAACTTCTTCAACCTCTCTGCGCCATGACTGACACGCGAGCAAAGCGTCTCGCGCGCGGACGTCTGGCAGAGCTACGACCGAGGCCGCCACCAACAACAATGGCGGACGTCGCCCACGCAACAACCGCGCTTCCGAGCGCGGCCCCGAGCCCCACGTCGAGCACTCTGAAGACGACGGCGGCAACGACGACGGAGAGGGCGAGGGAGCTTCCTCTCTGCACCCATCCAGGCGCGAGAGCACCTCCACGCAGGGCCGAGCGGCGCCCAGCCCAGCCACTGCGCTGCTGATGGCGCAAGAGCTGATGCGCTACCGCCCCGCGCAGGCGGGCTACGACAGCTGGCTCGAGCGCCTCGAGGAGCTCATCAACACCGCTGTTGTTCCGACTGTGCCCGCACCGACGCCAGCGCCCTCTCGCTCCCTGGTGCACCACTCCGGACGTGGAGGGAACATAGCGCATGGCGCTCCTCCTCCGCCTCCGGCTCCACCCGCTCCGCTGCTGCTCCAGCGGCTGCTCTGGCAGCGGCTCCGGCAGGGAACCACCGCGCCACGTTGCACGCGTCCTCGCCGCACGACTGCCAGATTGTGCAGTGACTCCGGCGGACGCACGCGTGGAGATCGAGCGCCAGAGGGACCGCCACAACCGCGTCGTGCAGGAGATTGCGGCTGCAGGTCGCCAGAACCGTGCGCGCTTGCTGGTGGCGCCGTGACGTACGCCACGGGCTGCACCGCCTTCACCCGCAACCTGCGCGCGTGTCTGGCCTGTGAAGTTCAAGCCAGACCTCCCTCCGCGCTACGACGGCAGGACCAACCCTCTGGAGTTCCTGCAGCTCTACACCGTCTCCATCCAGCTGCAGGAGGCGACGACAAGGTGATGGCCAACTGGCTCTCCATGGCGCTCAAGGACTCCGCGCTCTCGTGGCTCATGAACCTCCCCGAGAACACCATCGACACGTGGGAGGACCTCTGCAAGGTCTTCGTCGCCAACTTCAAGGGCACCTACGAACGCGCACTCACCTACAACGACCTTCGCGCGGTGCGCCAGAAGCCTGACGAGACCCTCCGCAGATACATCCAGCGCTTCAGCCAGGTCCGCAACAAGATTCCGAACATCCCGGACTCGCACGTCATCTCCGCCTTCAGGGAGGGCGTCACGAACCACAGGATGCTCGAGAAGCTCGGCATCCACGACACCCTCTCCTCTGTGGTGAAGCTCTTTGATCTGGCTGACAAGTGCGCCAAGGCTGAAGAGGGCCTCCTCTTCGTCAAGAAGGAAGTGGAGGAGGACCCTCCAGAGGGGTCCAGGAGCAAGAAGAAGCCTGCGAGAAGCGCAAGACCACCGCCATCCTCGCGGCAGAGCCTGACGCAAAGCAGCCTCGCGAGGCCTCTCCGGCGGCTGAAGAGAAAAAGGCGGACAATCGCCCATACTGCATCTACCACAACAGGCACAACCACGCCACTGAGACTGCTGGGAGCTCAAGCAGCTCAGCAAGGAGCGGGAGAAGAACCAGGGCCGCGGCGGCCGCGGCGGAGGCCGTGGTGGCCGCGGAGGTGGACGCCACAACTTCCAGCACAGGGCTCGGGGGAATAACGCTGGGCAAAACGGCAACCTCCCCGACGAGAACCCTGGGGGCTACCAGGCCCCTCAGGGGGCAATAGCCTGCATCCTCGGCGGGTCCCAAGCGCCCAAGTCCAACAACCACTTCAAGCAATTCTCTCGCGAGGTCAGCGCAGCGCTTCCAGGGCTTGAGGCTTCCCAGCCCCTCAAGTGGTCACAGTACACCATCGCCTTCGACTCCAAGGACCACCCCAAGTCGACCAAGGCAGTAGGCACCATCCCACTGGTGTGCACCCCCATCATCAACAACATCGCCGTCGCCAAGACGCTTATAGATGGGGGTGCGGGCTTGAACGTCATCTCTGTCGAGACCTTCGAGCAGCTTCAAGTGCCCTACGAGTGGCTCATGCCCTCTAGGCCCTTCACGGGGGTGACAAGTGGCTCACCACACCTCTGGGGCAGGTGAGGCTCGCGGTCACCTTCGGCACGCCGCAGAACTACCGCACCGAGCAGATCGACTTCGACGTCGCACACATTGGCCTGCCCTACAACGCCATCCTCGGCTACCCCGCCCTCGCGAAGTTCATGGCTGTCACTCACCATGCCTACAACATCGTCAAGCTTCCAGGCAGCGGCGGCACCATCGCCATCCACGGTCAAGTCCAGGACGCAATGCGCTCTGTCGAGACCGCCTACAAGGCCGCTGCCGTGGCATTCCCCGCTGATGAGGACATGGAGCCCCTCGAGAGGCCCGCGAAGAAGAAGCAGCTGTTCTCACAGGAGCAGGCAGCCACGAAGAAGGTGTCACTGGACGCCAGCGGCTCGGGGGCTAGCGTCACCATAGGCGCTGGCTTGCCTCCCAAATAGGAAAGCGCGCTCGTCGCCTTCCTCAGGGCAAACTCTGACATGTTCGCATGGACACCGTCAGAGATGTCCGGAGTACCGAGGGAGGTGATCGAGCACCACTTAGCCGTGTGTCCAAACGCACGCCCCGTGAAGCAGAAAGCACGGCGCCAGGCGCCAGAGAAGCAAGAGTTCATCATCAAGGAAGTAGAGAAGTTAAAAGAAGCGCACATCATCAGAGAAGTTCCACACCCCACATGGCTCTCCAACACGGTGGTCGTTCCCAAGCACACCGGGGGCGGCAGGCTCTGCATCGACTACACCGACCTCAACAAGGCCTGCCCCAAGGACCCGTACCCCATGCCTCGGATAGACCAGATCGTGGACTCCACCGCCGGCTGCGACCTCCTCTGTTTTCTGGATGCCTTCTCAGGCTACCACCAGATCAAGATGGCGAAGGAGGATGAGGAGAAGACAGCATTCCTCACCCCTTGTGGTGTGTATTGCTACGTCTGCATGCCCTTTGGCCTGAAGAACGCCGGCGCCACCTTCCAGAGGCTCATGAGGAAGGCCTTGGGGGCTCAGATGGGAAGAAATGCAGAAGCCTACGTCGACGACATCGTGGTCAAGACTCGCGAAGAGCACACCCTCATGGAGGACCTCGAGGAGACCTTTGCCAGCCTGCGCAAAGTAAGCATCAAGCTGAACCCCGCCAAGTGCGTCTTCGGGGTACCGTCAGGCAAACTCCTCGGGTTCCTAGTGTCTCACCGCGGCATAGAAGCGAATCCTGACAAGATCAAAGCCATAGAAGAGATGCAGCCACCTCGTCGCCTTAAGGACATGCAGCGCCTCGCGGGATGCATGGCCAGCCTCGGCCGTTTCATCTCCAAGTTCGGCGAGAGGGCGCTGCCATTTTTCAAGCTCATGAAGCGGTCTGGCACGTTCAAGTGGACGCCTGAGGCGGACAAGGCATTTGAAGACCTGAAGAAGTACTTGGCTAGCCCACCTGTCATGGTTGCCCCAAGGCCGGCGAGCATCTGAAGCTGTACCTATCAGCCACTCCACAAACAGTGAGCGCAGCCTTGGTGGCAGAAAGGGAAGAGCCAGTCCTCGCCAAGAAGGACACCGCCACGCCAAGCCCAGATCCCCCCGACAAGGAAACCCTCTTCAGGCCCTGAGCCCCATGCCGAGCCCCGCAACCAGAAGGCACCCTCGTCGAGGGTCCACCTCTCGAGAGGCTCGACAAGGCTCCCGAGGAACCCAGCGCTGCGTCACCATCGAAGCCCTCGTCGAGCATCCCGTCTACTTCGTCAGCACTGTGCTGCGAGATGCTCGCGAGCGGTACACATGCAGCAGAAGCTCCTCCTCGCGCTCCTCATCGCTTCCAGGAAGCTGCGCCACTACTTCCAGGGCCACCCCATCACGGTGGTCACATCATTCCCTCTGGAGCAGATCCTGCGCAATCCAAACGCCACTGACCGCGTCGCAGGGTGGAACATTGAGCTGCAACCTTTTGGCCTGCGCTTCGACACCACCAGGGTCATCAAGGGGAGAGCATTGGCTGACTTCGTCGCCGAGTGGACAGACACGCAGCAAGAAGAGCCTCATGAGGCAGAATCCACGCCAGCAGGAGACACGGTGCCAAGCCACTGGACCATGCACTTCGACGGAGCATTCGCATGCCAGAACGCTGGGGCTGGCGTCGTCCTGACCTCACCCAAGGGCGACAAGCTCTACTACGCCGTCCAGCTGTGCTTCACGACAGACAAGGTCTCCAACAACATCGCCGAGTACGAGGGCCTCCTCGCCGGGCTCAGAGCCGCAATCGCCCTCGGCATCAAGCGCTTACTCATCAAGGGCGACTCCCAGCTCCTCGTCAACTTCTCCAACAAGAGCTACACGCCTAAGGACGGCCATATGGCCGCTTACCTCGAGGAGGTCCGCAAGCTCGAGAAACACTTCAAGGGGATGGAGCTCAGGCACATCCCACGAAGGGAGAACCAGGAGGCCGACGACATCGCCAGGCGAGCATCACGCAGAGAAGCCCAGCAGGCGGGCGTGTTCGAGGAGAGGCTCACCAGGGCATCGGTGAAACAGCCAAAGAAGCGGTGAGATGAACACGGACGAAGAGCTCCCACCACCACCAACATCTGGAGCGCCGAGCTGCGGCCCACCCACAGGGGAACGCCTGCTGCTGGCCATGACACACCAAGAGACGGGCTGGATCGATGAGCTCAAGGAGTACCTCAGGGACGGAGTCCTCCCTGAAGAGGACGCAGAAGCAGAGAGAGTTGCTCGCCAGGCCAAGTCATACTGCCTTCACGAGGGAGACCTGTACCGCAAGCGTCCAAATGGAGTTGCACTAAAATGCGTCCCCCTGAAGAAGGCCGCCAGCTGATCAAGGACATACACAGTGGAGAATGTGGCCACCACTCATCATCACGCACCCTCGCAGGGAAAGTCTTCAGGAGTGGTTTCTATTGGCCCTCAGTACTTCAAGATGCAACCGCCGTTGTCCAGGCTTGCGAGGCATGCCAGTTCCACGCCAAGCAAGTCCACCAGCCGCACTGGGGCTCCAGACCATCCCTCTCTCCTGGCCCTTCGCGGTCTGGGGGCTGGACATCCTGGGACCTTTCCCACGCTCCAGCGGGGGCTACCGCTACCTCTACGTCGCCATCGACAAGTTCACCAAATGGGCGGAGGTTGAAGCGGTGCGCACCATCCCGGCGAGATCAGCGGTGAAATTCATCAGAGGCCTGGCCTGTCGCTTCGGCGTGCCAAATCGCATCATCACCGACAACGGCTCGCAGTTCACCAGCGGCATCTTCAGGGCCTACTGCGAGAGTCTCGGCACACGGCTCTGCTTCGCCTCGGTGGCTCATCCACGAAGCAACGGGCAGGCTGAGCGGGCGAACGCAGAAGTGCTCAAGGGCCTCAAGACAAGAAGCTTCAATCGCCTCAAGGCCCACGGCAAGAACTGGATTGAAGAGCTCCCCTCCGTGCTCTGGTCCATCCGCACCACCGCCACGAAGCCCACTGGAGAAACGCCGTTCGCTCTCGTCTATGGCGCTGAAGCAGTCCTCCCCACCGAGATCAAGCATGGGTCCCCACGGATCCTTGCTTTCAACGAGGACAACCAAGAGGAGCTCCACAACGACGACTTGCTGCTGCTCGATGGACTACGCCGCCGTGCCGCCCTCCGAGCGGCGAAGTACCAGCAAGACCTACGCCGCTACCACAGCCGCCACATACGGCCGCGCACCCTCGAGACAGGCGATCTCGTCCTCAGGAGGATCCTCTCCAGAGAAGGCCTCCACAAGCTCTCACCCATGTGGGAAGGCCCCTACAGGGTCGCGCACATCGCCAGGCCGGGCGGTGCGGCTCGAGACGGAAGACGGCGATCCGATCAAAAATCCATGGAACATCGAGCACCTACGCAAGTTCTACCCGTGATCACGTCGCGGCAGGCATTTTTTGTCTCAAGAGGGAAGCACGCGTCTTCACCTCCCAGCTTCACCAAGCTTTCCCTTCACGAGGGCCATCTCCACTGAGAGTTTCCTACAACGCGTGCCACGGGCCGCGGGAAGCCTCAGCCACTCCATGTGGAACCCCATGCCCAGACATGGCGGACTTTGTCTTGGCCTCGCCAAGTGTAATGAACAATTTCAGGTCATCATGAACCTATTGCGCTTCGGCGCCGTTATGTAATATTGCTTGGTGAGTTTTTTCTTACATTTCATTCGCGCTCACATTTTTCCCCATGCGCACCTCGCGAGCGGGGGCTGAGCACGGTGCCTGTGTCTCGGGAGCATCCCAGCAGCATCGTAAAATCCAAAGGATCCGAGCTCTAACTCGTGGCTCTCCGCCCACGACCGTTATCTCACCAAAGAGCTCTGACTCGTGGGTTAGCTCCCATGCACGTCACCTCACCAAGGACCTTGGTGCTTATTCTCCTCGTGAGATACCCATGAGGAAATCTATGAGCGCGCATGAGTTGTACAACTATGCTTTGCTTGTGGGTTCGCCTCTCTCTCTCTCCAACACAGGGAACAAGACGCCTTGCAGGGCTCCAAAAGCTCCAAGCCAGCCTCAGGCAGCCTCGAGAGGGAGAACACCTCACCAGGAACACAACACCCTCTACAAAGCAGGCGTCTCGCCAGAGCTAAGTCCAGAACTTACGCCTCATGAGCTCTTTTTCCCTCTCGCTGGTTTTGTCGCCCCTCGAGCCTCTCTTTTCTCTCTTACGCCTCATGGGCTGCTTGCACGTCAAAGGGGAGCCCCTGAGCATCGCGCCTCGAGGGCTCTTACCTCTCTAAGCCTTACGCACCCCCCGGCCTTGTCGAGCCCTGACTCCGGCATACCGAAGCGGCGGTGCTATTTGCGCTAAGAGCAGGGTCCTAACGACGTAGAGCGAAAAAGACATGAGGGAACAGATAAAAGGCCTCCCGAGGGGCACTCACACTTGCACAAAGTAAAGTGTCTTTACAAACCAGCACGAAATAAAAGCAACAAGTCTTAAGATAACTAGTGCCCTTGGCACATCTCTCTACAGGGGCAACCTAAGCAGCGGGGTTGTCGTCGTCGCCGTCGACGTCCTCGTCATCCACCTCCTCAGCACCAGCCTCGTCGTCGCTCTCCTCGACCTCGACCCTCTTGAAGCGTTGAGTGTACTTCTCCACGTCGTCCCACACCGAGGCGTCCAGCTTCGAGGCGAGCTCCTTCTCCAGAGGCTCCATCACAGACGCGAATCGAAGCCGGGGTGGAGGTGTGCAAGGTTGGCGAAGACTTGGCCGATCGCGACGCCAAGGAGCTCGCGGCTCTCGGTGTCGACCAAGTCGTCGAGGTTCGTCACGACCTCTTCAAACTTGGTGAGGAGCTGCTCGAAGAAGCCAAGGTAGTGGCGACGTCGGTTCCCCTCGACAGAGAGCCTGGGGGCTTCGGTCCCCAGGCGGCCCGCACAGCCGCGCACGCCTCACCAAGGAAGCAAACATGCGCTCCCGCTGGCGCGACAAGACCTGCGCAGTCAGAGCGCTCCGCCGAGCTTCCTCGACGAGTTCCACAACAGGCCCCACCTGCTGCTGCATCTCGTTCATGTCCTGCGTCAAGGAGGCAAGGTCCTGCTCCGCGTGCTTCCGAGCCTCCACAGCGTCATGAAGGCGGGAGTCGAATCGCTTCTTCTGAGCCTCAAGCTCCCTGATGCGGGCCTCGAGCTCGTTGCGTCTCTTCGTGAAGCGCGCCTCCTGCTTCTTGGCCTTGTCCGCGAAGTCCTTCCTGCAATTGTCGCGGAAGAGCTGCTCCTTGGTCGCGGACTCCTCCGCCAGCTGCTCCTCCTTCTTGCGGAGGTTCTCGTTGGTCAGCGCGAGGCGCTTCTGGTAGAACGCCTCGTCTTGAGTGACTTTGCTCTCGCGAGACTCCAGGTGCTCCCGCTGCGCAGACTGATCCTTCTCGATCTGTTCGACCTGTTCCTCGCGCTTGCGTAGCTCGGTCTCGCGGGCATCAAGTTCTGCCCCGCGCTGCACCATCTGGTTCTCACGGACACGCAGGTCCTCGCGGAGCTTCTCCAGGCCTTGCCGCACGGTCTCCGACTCGGCAATGATTCCCGCCTCGCGGTCTAGGAGCTCCTTGTGCTTGGTGGAGACCGCCGCCTCGCGCGCCGCCAGCTCCTGATGCTTGGCCTCCGTCTCCGCCTCGAGAGCCTCGCGCTTAGCGCTCAGGTCCGCAAGGGTCTCCTCGACCTCGCGGACCACGCTGATGCGGATCTCTTCAGCAGAGCGCAGCGCCGCCTCGCGTTGCGCCTGGGCTGCCTCGTCCTTCCGGCGGCAGCGCTCCACGGTCTCCTGGAGGCAAGCCCAGCCCCGCGCAAGCTCGGCGACCTCCTCCGCCCTGGTGCGGTCTTCCTCAGCGAGCTGGGCCTCGAGCCCATCGAGCACCTCCCTCGCCGAGCGAAGGACGGCCTCTCGGCGAGCTGCGACAGGGCGCCGACCCAGCAAGGCTAGGGCCCACGATTCTCCAGAGGGCCTGGAAGCGCCAGCGCCTGCTGAGGACTCCGGGGCATCGCGCCTTGGGCTCTGGGTCCTCGAGGCGCGCCTGGGGGCTCTGCTGGGAGCCTCCCTCTTCTTCCGTGCAAGGGGCCTTCTGGGGGCTCTGGCGAGAGCCCCCCTCGCCTTCTGCGCTGGGAGCCTTCTGGGGGCTCGAGGCGCCCCCACCATCAGCTCCGCCATTTCTGCCCCTGGGGAGCACTCTCCTCCTCCTCAGGAGCAGGGTTGGCCTTCTCTGCTGAGGCCGTCCCCGCGGCAGCCTCAGCGCCCACCGTAGGCCCTCCAAGGCCCGAGCTCGGTGGAGGCGACGGCACCGTGGTGTCCTCCATGTCGACGTCAGCGTGCGTCTCTGCAGACGCAGCTGTTCCCGCCGTGCCCTCCTTCGCCGGCGGCGTGGTCCTTGCCGCGTCCATCTCCGGCGTCTTCTCTTGCTGCGCGGGAGAAGCGTCAGGCCGCGAAGGCGGCGGCGTCGTCACCTCAGCCTCCTCCTCCCTCTCCTCGTGGCGCTCCTCCGCCCCAGGAGGTGGCGTCGCAGCCTCGGGAGAGGAAGCGGTGGCCTCGTGGTGCACCTCTTCAGTTGTGGGCGTCGCGGACGCCGCGGCAGAGCCGGAGATCTCTCCAAGTCTCCGGAGCCTCCGCCTCTTTGGCTCCTCAGTGCGTCTGGAGAGGAAAAGACTCAGAAACCCCTCGAGAGGCATACACCAAGAACAACATCAAACAGGAAAGGGAGTACAAAAACTTACGCCGCGGTGTCGACCCACTTCCTCTTCTTCCGCTTCGCGGGCGGAGCACTGGGCTCCGCGCTCGTCCGTGCCTCTGTCTCCTCCTGGGCCCCGGCGTTCCTGTCGTGGATCGCCTTGGAGCGAGGCTCGCAGTGGCCCGACGAAGCATCGTCATCGTCGCTCTCCTCCTCCCCTCAACACGCCGCGAGGGGGCAACCACGAACTCGTCGCCGCTGCCTGAGGAGATCTCGTGGACCTCAGCTTCAGGCGCCGCACTCTTCGAGGCGCTCGAATTCCCGCCGAGGAAGCGGCGTCTCCCGAGGCGCCGGTCGCGCCCGCATCGACGGCGGGCGTCTCCGTCGTCTCCTCGCCCTCAACTGGCGCCCCCTGCGCCGCAGACTCCGGGTCCTCGCGAGGCCCAACGTGCCCCTTAGGCACCAGGCCCCACTGGTCGAACTTCGGCATCGCCTGCACATGCGAGACGCGGCGCCCGAGATCGATCCGATGAAGCGGCACAGTCTGGTCAGTGGGCGCGGGGATGTCTGGGGACGTGAAGAGAGTCTCCATGAGGGCGTGCAACTCCTCCTTCGTGTAGAGGGTAGCGCTCAGGCGCATCTTGTCCCCTGGTTGGAGTACAGCCACATCGCGTCCGCGTGCTCTGGAGCGGAGCGATGCGGCGCCTCACGAAGTCCTTGGCCACCATCTGCCCGGTGAGGCCGGCCTCGCGGAGGTCCCTCAAGCGCCTCACCACAGGGCCAAGCGTCGCGCCCTTGAGCCCTTGGAGGACCAGCTCGCCCTCTTCGTCGGAGGCGCTTCAGGCAGCTCGAAGAAGGCGCTCTGGCTCCCGAACTGCATGAGGAACCAGCGCTTGCGGAAGTCCTCCACCTTCTTCGTCACGCTGGTCACGATGTTCTCGCCGTTCCCGCGATGGGGATGTAGACGCCCTTCATGCCGTCGGTGATGCGGAAGGACACGCACCCGACCGCTCCTTGTTCGCCGTGAACCGGAGCGCGTAGAAGCTGCGGAAGAGGTCCACCGAAGGCGGAATGCCGATGTACGCCTCGCAGAGGTAGGCGAAGATGGCGAGGACGAGGATGGAGTTGGGGTGGAGATGGAGAACCTGGATCTGGTAGCGCTCCAGGACCGCCAGGAAGAAATCGGAGAAGGGAGGAACGAGCCCGGCGAAGAGAGAGTGCATGAAGATGGGGTAGAAGCTGCCGTGGGAGTTGCCCGCGCGCTTGAGCACCGTGGCGCCGTGCTCGTTGGTCTTCGAAGCCGCCATGTGGCGCACCTTGTCCAGCTGCGCCTCGTCTCGAAGCGGGAGCCGCTCAGAGCCGGCTCGAAGTCGCCGTCCCGCTGCGCCTCAGCGGACTCGCCGCCCTGCGCCACTGCCTTGCCCTTCGAAGCAGCGGTGGCTTTCTTGGGCGCCATTGCAGCAAGGTCGCGAAGGAGGAGATTGGGGATTGAGCGCTGGGAAGAAGGAGGCGAAAGGGGAACGAGTGGAGTAATGGCCGCCTGCGCCGAGCTCTTCGCCTTATATCGGCTCATCGAGCCGTTACAGGGACGTGGCGGGACCCACCACCACGCCCGTTACTTCAGAGGAGATCGTGCCCGGCCGTGACGCTCCACGTGTCTCGGGCTTCGCAGGCTTCTTTGGGCCCACGACGATTCGCCTCCGCCTGAGGAGCTCCACGTGCCCATCGCGGGCCCGGGGGCTACTGTCGGCCCAGTGAAAACCAGGGTATCATGGGCCGGCCTGCCACAGCCCTCGAACGCTCCGCAGGAATTTCTGCTAAGGACCAGGCTTTCAGCCTGGCGAGCCTCGCGAGGCATTTTCCCTCGCGAGGGCTTATCTGCTCGACCGAGCATTTCTGCTAAGGACCGAACGATCGGCCTGGAGGCCTCGAGAGGGACCTCTGCCTCGGGAAGGCCTCTCCTAGAAGATCTTCAGGCCCTGGCGCACCTCCGCGCCACCCTCGGGAGGTTTTCCCTCGCGAGAAGTCAACGGCCACAAAACCTCGGCGTGGCTCAGGCCTCGCGGGGTTCCTTCAAGTGGAAGCAAGCTCCTGCACCGCTGCAGAGCGCACATGGGCTCTGCGCCCGCCGCAGAGTGACGCGCGCGCCTGCGCGCGATGACGAAGACGCCGCAGTTGCCATTCTCGTGTATAAAGTGGTCAAAGGAGCTGCGGCAAGCAAAGCGGACTCCAAGACTTGCCAAATTGGTGATAAAGCGGCCCCGCCGCTACACTCCAACTGCGACGTCACCGTGGGGCGCGCCCCAAAGCTCTGCAGCGCCGGCCCACCGTCCTGGTTGGACGGTGGCTTTTTCTGCCAAGACGACGTGCTCCCTGCCATGGACCGTGTCCATAGACGCCCCCGACGCTGTGCGCTGTGCTCCAACTCGGCGGCATTGTGGTATCCCTTCCCGCCGGAGATTTTCGGGAAGAGGACCAAGCCCAGTATATAAGGAGCCAGTGTACGACCTAGGAGGGGGATCCCCCATTCACCAACTCATTCCACAACCAAGGAGCTACGTCTGAGAAGAAGACGGAGCTCATTCCACCATAGTCCACCATAGCCATAGCAGTGCCCTCGGCAAGCACCCTTGTACTGTGAACCTCTCCAAGCAGTGCAATACATCTTAGCAGGACGTAGGGCTTTTACACCTCTCGGTGGGCCTGAACCTGGGTAGCGGCTCGTGTTACCTCTCTGCCGTGATGTTCCTCACCGAGCTCGACGAGCACCGTCACCGAGGTTGTTGAGGATTTGTTTGACGTTGTGTTCAGCCCCTTACTCGTTTCCTGGCACTTGAGAGACACCCCTAGTTCCTGGGACCAGTCTCCGACAGATATCTCTCTCATGTAGAGAGGGGCAAATCCCATCTTGATTGACCATGTGTTGCAACATGATTCATGACAACCCCAAAAGTTACCTTTCTAAGTACTCAGGGTGTAGCTTTTGATATCCCCATGTCAATTCATTCAAGTACATGCGACAATCTTAGGTCTAAGGACAAAGCATACGAATCGTGTAGAGAGAACTATGAACGTTATTGCAGATCTCAAGATGGGTGAGACCAACCACATGTTCATTACATGAGTCGAAATTATTAGTTTGACATTTCCATTTCTATGACTTTTGAAACATAGTAATCAACCAATACATGTGCTAGTCTAATATTCACGTGTGTCCTTACATGAACTCAAACAAGAGACGTCTTTAGGATAACCACATAAGTACTGAGTTTCACAAACAAGCCACACACTTGCCAACCTATTCAAGGATCATATAATAAATCATGGATACAACGAAATATCATCATCTCTATGATCTACTCTTGGGTATATCTCTAATAGTATATTTATTCTTCTTTCTTCATATTGATATAATGATGATGTTTGGAAGGCGAAGGTAAACATGAATGCTCACACAATTTTCTTTTTCAAGACATACTTGCTATAGGCTCAGCACTCTCATGACCAATCTTTGGATATCTCTTTGAATAACACCTTAGTCATCACTTAAGTTTTTCTTCATCATATCAAATATACCCATTCATATCAATGATCTTGATGCGAAATACGCAATCCATATCATTATCTTCATGGCATCAAATCTTGAATCCAACACATGGACTCCAAGCATTTTATATGGGAAAAACTTTCAAGTATAACTTAATGCGAACATTAATTCATAGGGATTTTCATTAATTATCAAAACCACACGAGGAGGCACCATTCCCTTTTAGACGGGTTACTAAAGGTTGAGTTGCACGGTAACCAAATCATGTGCGATGACAAAAATTTCAACCCCATTGTTGCTTCCGTGTAGGATGTCAATTTAAGACCTCTTGCATTGCTTGGATCTTGATGGGAGAAGAGCTCATAGAAAAGTGTAGTGCCTCACCATCGACGACCAGAGACCTAGGCAGGGGAGGACCCAATGGGTGGAAGGGCGTCATCGAGGATGCTGGCAGTCAATAGAGAAGCTGGATGATCCTAGGGTGGAGATATGGGGAAATGAGCTTAGTTGAGAGGACCCACTGATACCTTCGATCTGGATTATCATATTGTAGTATGCAACTTTTCCCCAAGAGATACAAGGTTTATCGCATCCGGGAAGTATTTGGTTGGCAAGAAAGTTTAATCAAGTTTACACTAATATCACAATGGTTAGTTTGCACATAGCTTCGAGGTTAGGCCTCAGCCCCTAGCCCGAGTGGACTACTCACACATCGCGATTATATCAACAATAGAAGACATTATAGAAAATAGTGCTTGAAGATGAATGATTGAAATAGTTCTTACAATGTTGCCAATAATGGATCTAAACTACAAGTATTATATGGCTATGGATGATAACTATCGTGATAGAGATGGTGGCTATGGAGTGGAGATGGAGGTAGCACTTCGTGGAGGCGGTGAAGAATGGTGGCTCTCGCTTGAGGGGGTCTTCTCTCTTTGTTATAGCAGTCTGAAAGATTAGGGTTTCGAGTCGGTCTATTGCGAAATCATGTCTGGGCCTTCAACGAAAATTGCTCGGTTGACGGTGCCGATCTGACTGACATCGGTACGGTCGACGGTCGGTTCTGACCGTACCGTGACTCGTTATGTCTTGTTTCGCCAGGTTTTGGAGCTTCTGGATTTTTGTCAGCTCCCCATTCGGGTTATTTCTTCATAAATGCTTGATTTGCACCATAATATGTTCCTTAACTGCAAAAAAATAAATCACAACGAGATTTGTAAAGTAATTTGCACATTAGAGATTACTGGTAGGTACAGAGTGATATATTGCCATTTTCATATAAAAAAATACTGTTTAAACATGGATAAAGATGCACATATTTTGGACACACACCCCCGCCACCGGCAACCGATTTGGAGGTAGCGACAACGACGCTGAGAGGCCAAGGTGAAGGTATAGGTTGGTTCAGAGACAACAACCAAATAAATTAACTAGGTCTAAATCCACTTTTCACCAAAGTGAAGCTATAGGTAGAAATCGTTCTGGACAAGAAAATCTCGGTCCACTTAGAATAATCAAAATTAAATGTAAATGTTGAGCTCTATAAATTGAATATTCGAGCCATCCAAATAATCATTTTAGTGTCATAGCTTTAATCAAACAGTTGTGCATAGAGTTACTATCCTAAAACTATATATTATTTATCTTAATTACAAATTAATCTTCTTCAACCTCTTTTCAACTTTACATTTTATTTAGTAAGTATAAAATTCTACTTACAAATAGGAGGTTTAAATAGCAAATTACTCCAGCAGATTGAAAGTACGCCGGTCTGGTTCCTATACGGTCTTCCCCCGGGTGGCGCACGTACGCGCTGATGCGAGCAAAAGATGATGGGGACACGCGGTGCCCCTTGTTTCGAGAATGTTGACCGGAGTCACTCTCACTGGTCACTCACTCGCAGAGAATAGTCGTCGCTGTCTGGTTCCTATACGGTGGAGTGAGTATCCGGCCGGCCGGCGTCAGTGCGTCACCGCTCACGGCAGCTTTCTCCTCCTTGGCTAGTTACTTTTGCGTTCCGAACCCCGTGAGAATATAATTTCGCATATCAGGAAGTATTAGTTTATCTTTTTGCACGGCAAGGATCAAGATTAGTATTTTTTTTTGTGATTTGGATGAATCAACATGATTACTTAACCAAGCTATGGTACTTTCTCATGTGCCCTCGAGTGTGCACGTTGATGATCAACATTTTTATTGTAATGGTGCAGGATATACATACACATTAGTTTTTGAAATGTGAGATTTTTCTTCACTGCCTCAGTTTCTCAGCTTTTTCCTTGCACTGCTTGGCACCTTCAACTGCTTCAGTCTGAGCTCTTATTCACATCCATAGGTTTTGCTATCACCTACACAATTGTCCATATGCATTCCTTCAGATATTATTAGATTTGAAGGGATATCTAGCTAATAGTTCATTCTAGGTGTTACCGTTCTTTTTTCTTCATGTATTCTGCACAAATAAAATTTTGCAATCATTGCACGCATGTGCGGTTACACAATTAGACAATAAGCAAGGGATGGAAGTGATAAGTCATGTCTCCTTTTCTTTGTCACTTTTCTGATCCTCACCACCTACCCTCTATATATACACCACCATCCTTTTAATCGCCACACACTCTCCAAGTTCCAACAAACTCTGAACATCTCAACACTCCACACACACTGACACTGCACAAACTCAAAGATTTCCATGGGAGCCAAGCTTTCCAGCTGCTTCAACCACCGAGTCAGCCTCTCGCAGCAGGTGCACCAGCCGCGCCAGTCAGGGTCATCGCCGCCGACGGCTCGCTGACGGAGCTCCTGGCAAGCCCCCGCGGTTCCGTCTCCGACGTTCTGGGCGGCGAAGGTGCTTCTTTCTTCGTGTGCAACTCCGACGCGCTCTACTTTAACGAGCCCCCACCGGCGCTGGCCGCTGGCGACTTGCTCCAGCCGGGACAGATATACTTCCTGCTCCCGGGGGCGGTGCTCGGGCGGCCGCTGTCGAGCACCGATATGGCGGCGCTGGCCGTACGCGCGAGCTCGGCCCTCGCAGCCAAGAGGCCACAGCGGCGTGGCGGCAAGAATAAGAAGGTGCGCGTCGTGCCGGTGCAAGAGGAGCTAGATGACGGCGAGGACGTCCTGCTCAATGAGAAGCTTAACGAGCGGACGCTCGGGGAGTTCGCGACGGCGATGAGCCCGGCGAAGAAGAGCGACGAAAAGCTCGCTGCGCGTTCGCGGCTGAAGCTCAAGCGGGCTCTGAGCATCATCCAGGAGTTTGCTGAGTGAAGCATCTCTGCCTGCAAGAGATGGACCCGTTGATTTTTTTTTGTTCCTTTTCTGAACCATTTTTGTTTTAGGCTAAAGCCTAGATATTGAATTGGTTTCAGTAGATTTAGGAGAAAAAATAACATAAATTCTGGGGAGGAGGTTATAGTATCTCCCAGTGTGTATGATTTTGTAGGAACAGGAATGCAAAACAAGTTGTTTCTTGAGTTGTTAATTTTTTGTGTATATTATTCTGTTTCTCCAGAAAAGATCTCCTATGATGCAAGTACTCCCTATAGCATTCGAAGGTCTTAAAACTATAGGTAAGATGGCGCGGCGGCACGCCGCACCCGTGTGGTTTTATTGATGTAGTTCATTTTACTTTTCTGTAATTTTTGTAAGGATGGAAAATAGTCATATACATTTAAATATTTTGTAGCTGGTAGAAGTGTGGAAATACTCATATACGTTAAAATTCTCCAAAAAAATAAACACATTGTGAATTAGGGGGAAGTTTTGGCATTTTAAGTATGGTTAAAAGTTGTTTAATTTTGTTGTGTCAAATAAACATGGTTAATTTTTCCGACCATTCGTGAATTCGGTATAAATAAGTAGGATTTATTTTTAAAAACATTTTGATATGTTCAACATATTTTTCCCGTGGATAATGAATTAGTTACGAATTTGTTGGAAATTAATCTAAAATTCTGCGGTATTACTGTTATTTTTCGTCGGTGAATTAGTTCACTTGGGAAATAAATTGAGAAAATAATATTGCAGTGCAATATGAAATATATATGCTGTTAAAAATAATGTTAATGAAATTAGTTTTGGAAAAGTTATTTGGTGGTGAAATTAGTTGTAATATCTGGAGAACGCAAGGACCTTTGCGTAAAAGAACCATGCATTTTATTCAGGGAGGTAGATTTATATTTTTTTTTCGAAAACGCGTGGGCTTTTCTGCAAAAAGTGGCGAGCGGTGCTTTTTCCCAAAAAGTTTTATTCCGGAGGGCCGATTTATATTTTTTGGTCGGGAGGCCGATTTAAATTTTTTTGGAAAACGCGAGGGCTTTTCTGCAAAAAGCGGCGTGCGGGGACTTTTTTGCAGAAAGTTTTATTCCGAGGGCCGATTTATATAGGGTGACATACATCTACTTGTGAAATGAAAATTCAAAAAGTGCGACTAATTGGACAAAATTTGTCAAATGTTTGTGCGAATCTAGATCTGAAATTAAGGAGCTAGACTCGACCAATCTCGAAACCGATCACGGGAATGGAACCTACTCATCGGCGCGCATATATTTCATGTATATAATTTTCGGAGAATGCGAAGGTTTTTTTTTCTGGAAAAAAAACCGACCACTGTAGCGTGATATAGCTAATGTTACACTGTAGCACGCTACAGTGCTGCGGCTCTTATAGTAGTGATAGTCTGACTTGGGAAATTTAAAACCAAACGATCAACTAGTTCTAATCCTTTTTCACTAGATTGAAGTTGGCAAAATCTCATACTCCCTATGATCCAAATTATAAGGCACACTATTTTTATGTGGGTCTTTGTTGCTCGAATTTGACCACTAATATCGACTAAACTATATTGATTGAGAATGTATAAATGGTACCGTTGGATTCGTCTCGCAAAGTTTTTTCATTTCATATATTCTTGTACCAATTTTATGGACAAATTACAAGCACAAATCGTGGTCAAAATTATACATCGTTGAATTTAAGGGCGCCTTATATTTTGGGACGGAGGGAGTATTATGGAACGGATGAAGTATCAGATATATGTATTAGGGAATTTACCCAAAAGTTAACGTTTTACATTGCGTGATTTCCATTTACACAGTTAGTATTTCGGTTCTGCAAGTCATTGTATTAGGCTTTAGAGGAAACAGAGGTCTCGGTTATTCCACTTACACAATTGGGAGAAGTGTTTATCCACTCGGGATTCTCTGACAAATCACATTCCCACCTCCTTGTATTAACCAGTCGTGGATGCCATGCCAAAAGCTACTAAAAAAGAAAAAGAACTTCAGTCAGCATACGTAAGTGGCTTGAAACTTAGCTTAGAGATGCTTAACGGAAGAAGTGAAGGACGTGTACTTTTCTCCGATTGTCAAAAAAAAAAACTTTACACATAACGATCAAGTGACAACCATCACCATCCATGCCTAGCTCACCGAGTCAACCAAACCGTAGTCGCAAAAAAGAGTCAACCAAACCGTTCAACTGTTACGAAGTTCCACCGCTATTCGCAGAGAGGAAGCTGCATATGATAGGCAGCAGGGCACGACGAGAAGCCAGAGTCGCAGCTCGTCAGTCATCGACATGCAGGCAGGTATCTACGCCCCCAGATCGGCCCTCTGAATCAGATAGAGAGTCTTATCTGACTTGTCACCGTGTGGCTTACTGGAAACAAAAATTAGAGAGATAGAAACCACTGCTATGTTTAAAAATATATGTATCACACAACTGTTAGGATGCACTCTGTTCTGCTGATCGTTGCAATTTTCTTTCAGAATGCAGACAAGTCTGAACTCCCAAGGAAATATATGATAGATTTCAAATAAGCATCACAACGTAATCAGTCGGTCAGTCAGAGTGTTGCGTACTCTGGAATTGTCAAATGCCCCGGTTGGAAGGCAACGGATTTAACGAGCGAGCGGAGACGTCAACACACGAAGCAGGAAGGAAGCTGTGAACGATCGGGCGGTCAAGAGTGAGCGGGTTCGAGGATATGCAGGCAACGACGCCCCCCAGATCGGCCTTCTGAATCTGATAGACCGCCCACCTGACCTCTCACCAAGCTGATCGTTGCAATTTTCTCTCAGAATGCAGATAAGCCTGAACTCCCAGCGAGACCGACTGAGCATCAGTTTATAGCCAGTGCGCCACCTATCACAAAGACAATAAAAAGTAGATTTAAAATAACCATCCATACTACTGTAGCATTCTTTGAACAAGAGAGGGAAGGCTGTGTCTTCCCCAAGCCTAGGATTTCGATACTCTTTGATTCTTTTCATCAAAAGCCTCATGATCACTTCAAACATTGCAAAATTTTACTTATCCAATATTTCTTTTGCATAAACGATATTAGTCGTTTGCAAATAATAACGGCCTATGTATACAAGGAAACAATTCACAAAAATTGCTATTAATTCCCTGCAATAGGCACAGCCTCGCTGGACCTACAAATCAATTTATGCAGACAAATTACATGATATGGCAGTACGTGTGACTACTACTGTTATCATTGCAGCATATTTAGACGTACATGATATCTATGTTCAAAACTGCATTTACGAGGAGTACAACATGTATACTGAGTCAAGTTTGATCGATCCACAATTCAGTACAACTCCACGTGATTATGGTGCAACACAACCAGGAAAGAAAGGAGGCGTTAGCTCATGCTACTTCTTCTCACGATCACGGCCACCAGAACCACATGATACGTACATGAGAAGGTTTTCCCCTTGGGTAATATTTTCCTTAAAAGAAACAGGATGGGGCCCACCCACATGCGTGACAATTAGGGATGACGTGCCAAATACAAGTACTAGTTACGTTTGTTTAGTTATCCTAGTCGGTTGTGTATTTTTCCTTGTGAGTCAAGCTAGATGTGTTTTGGTCGAGGGCTATGCAGTTATAAATAGTCAGGTCCGTGATATGTAATAGTTAGGTTATGTTTTGAGATTAAAGTTATGTCGTGATGTTCACCCGGGATGGGGCTCCGAGATCGAGTTATTGTCGGTTTTGATTGCTGATTCTTTGAATCTGTGTTTGCGTATCGTGGAGTAGATTCATCTATTCACCGATCGAAGTTATCTTTTGTTGTTCCTTGGTTCGTCGTGAAAGATTGGGCCAAAACCCTTTTGGATCACGTTGATCCGTATCATTACAGCTTAATTTAATTAATTAAAGAATGACCAGCCAAAGCCAATTTAAGTTTAACAAAGTACTTTTACCCCAAAACAGATCTGAGATATACTTAAATAGAGATTACAAAATTTACGGAGCAAAAGTGGAGCTACAGGGGCTCCACATCGTTTGACCTACAAGCCTGGACTGGCTGCAAAGGGTTGACCGGGTGGGGCCCAAAATCCCCAATGATTTAAACAAACTCTACAAATTGCATAAATACTTTCTATATATTTATTTGGAAGAATAGAATTGCATACAGATGCTAAAGTTTCAGAGGGGTGAGCAATTCATATTGCAGCAATTTAATAAACCTCAAAAATTAACCTCCTAACGATATTTTCTTCAATTTTGAGGGTAACACTTAAGAGTTGACTTTATGGATAGCGAACAGAACAAAATCAACAACATATAACAGGTAAAAGTAAACATTTGCAATGTGTTATGTTCTACTATTTCTATTTTGAGACGAAATATGCTGGAGGTATGGGCAGTTTGTCACATCGATCACTTTCGAACATTATACTACATGACGTTTAGAGTGCAGAAAATCTCAACTTATACTATACATGTTTGAAAAAATCTTAGGATTGAAAATTAACTATGATAAAAGTGATTTGTATTGCTTGGGAGGGGCTGAGAGAAATAAGGAGAGCTATAGTTAAATATTACTTGCAAACAAGAGAATTAACTATGAGGTACTTGGGTAACCCTGTTTCAGATACTAGGTTACAGAATAAAGATTGGAAGAATGGAGGAAAAAGAGGAGAACATACTGGGTTGCTGGCAAGGAAAATATTTGTCAACTGGAGGCAGATTGGTTTTCAGTCAGTCATGCTTAAGTGGTATACCTTCGTATATGTTATAATTTTATGAACTTCCAGCTGGAGTGAAGAAGAGGATTGACTAGAGCAGCATTCCTTTGGCGGGAAGTGAATCTAGACTTGCGAATCGTGGAGTAAATTACATAAAACTACCACAACTGACGCTAGGTTTACAGGTCAGTACTGGTTTTGGTAAATTTTCCTGAAATTGGTACTGACCTGTTAACCTAGTCCCAATTGTCGTAGTTTTTTCTTTTTGTAATTTACTCTGAATCGTGCCTTTGTTAGGCAAGTGGTTATGGAAGCTGGATCAAGTGTTCAGTCTGGGAGCAAATGTTATCCTCTTTTTTTTTTTTTGAAACGAGGCAAATTAATGTTATCCTCTTTTGAACTGAACATAAATAGGAGAAAGGGGGGAGGGATTCCGTGTTTTGGGCTGGTTTGATGTGATCAGTATCTAAGAAAAGTATTCTCACTAAGAACACTCTGTTGCATAGCGGCTGCAAAGGATCTTCAGATTGCCAATTTTGCGGCCAACTTGAGGACATGGATCATTTATTCATGAATACTAACTTGCAAAATTCATCTGGAATACCCTGAGTTGTACCTTTAATCTACCACAACTACCGGGCACAGTAGATAATGTTTGGATTAATCGACTTTTTTCAAATGAAAAAGGAATGATTATGACTGGTATGCTTTGTTCTGGGCTATATCGAAGGTTTGGAATAAATCATGCTTTGAACATAATCTGGTGCTTGACTCAGTTCTTGTGGTTCATCAGATGAATCATTGGCTTATGGTTTGGTTGGCATTGCAGAAAAGGAGGAAATGCCAAATCAAATCAGGTCGGGTTAAAAGTGCTCGAGAAGGTAAGAAGTGAAGTTTTACAAGCTGCCAAAGGGCGGAAACCCCTGTAACAACATTTGACGAGTCTAACTAGTGTTTATTTTCTAGATCATGCTCCAGCTATTTTGCAGCATGTGACAATCTGTTCATGATGGTTAACATCAATGATTCATCATTTTTCCTTTTTGTCCAACACTCAACCAAGGGGCACTAGCAGTTTCCAGACTTCAGAGCAGAGGGAAAAAAGGGAAAACAGTACAGCATAGAGAAAACTAATTTGATTATCAAGTTATTACGGAGTACCAAACAATGAGATCACATACTGAATTATCATGCAATAGGTTACTATTAATATCAACAGTCACCTTCAACTTCAAGAATGCAATTGTATTTGCGACTTAGCCCTGCATCAGGGTTGATTTCATCAAATGGATAAAGAAGCACAACCTTAAAAAAGACTTCCAACTTACCAGGACTTCCAGTTGTAACAAAATGGTCACCCTGTGGAGCACTATAACACCTTAAATTCCCGCTCTCGGTTCCTCTGATCCTTTCAATGCCATATGTGAAGTCCATTTGTTGAGTTCCGAATTCATCCAGATATTGCCCTTGAGGCTGCAAGTTGAACCACTTATGAGAGAAATGTCAATGCTAATAAGTTCAAGCGGGCAAAGTGTCAGTTTTTTCATCAGAGACTAAAAATAACCTGAGGTGACAAATTTCTCGGCTTCTGTTCTTGTGATGATGAAGGTTTCTCACCTTTACGAAATTAATGTGCACCTAAGTGACAAAGGTGGAGTTTTACAGTGACCTGTAAATGAGGCTTTTGGGGACTTGACTTCAGTACATTCCTTCCAGAGCTACATGAGCTGCTTAGGGTATGATAGTCAATTAGTATGATAAACATGTTGACGCAACTTTCGGTACCACCAGTGTGGCAATGTTCCTGGGAAGAATGCTGATTTCTCTACTGTGGCCTGTCTTCCTTCCAAAGAAAGGATCAGGCAGGGAAAAAGCATCGCGCCCCCGTCACATTCTTGTCTGCTCCAACCCATTGTGCGAAGCTTCAAGCTTGCATTATTTGATAGAGAAAGTAGTGATCTTCTTCGATACAATTCTGATGCAGATATCAACTTCTCACAGTTTAGCCTCTAGGATATGAAAACTGCCTTGATTGGATTGAAGTTCACTGCCCTGCTATGTGGGACACAGATCTCTTACTTCGGCACCTGCCTGAATACTGAAGATTCAACAACTAAACTCTTGCCCCCTACATATTATTGCAGACAATGAGCCATTTTATCAAGAGCGTACCCAGATCAAAGCCACAATAGGTACGATAGAACTAATAAATCAATACTTCAACACAGCAGCCGAACTATTGAGCCACATTGCTGCATTAATGCTCAACGTGCCAAAGACTTCTGTATTGTTTTTCCTTTCAAGCCTATTTCCTTCTGAAATTACTCAGTTAACTGTTAAGCATTGACCATCAGCTCCACCTCAGATGCCAAATTCATCTGATCTGGTACATAGCGAGGCATTCCAACTCCATGATAAATCAACTCAAGCATCTCATAGATCACATTGTCTTGGGGATGTGTCCGGTCACCTGCAACAAACACCCCGACTCCCCTCTCCTCCCCTCCAACTGTGACTGATGACCACCCTACCCCTTTCACAACCCCTTTCTGCTTCATCATATGCCTCTCTTGGGCAGCCTCACACCATTGTCCCTTGCCGGCATATAGATTTGACATTGCCACATGTGCTCCTGCTCCCCATGGCTCTGCCTCCATTGCCTTCTCTGCGGCTTTCTTTCCGGTTTCCTCTTCCCCTCGAGCTGCACATGCCCTAAGCAAAGATGTCCAAACAACGCCATCTCTTTCATTAGCTGCCATCCTACCAATCAACTCCTCAGCCTCATTTATTCTACCAGCTCTACCCAACAAATCCACGACACAGCCATAGTGCTCCTTTGCAGGCTCGAGTCCATAGCTTTTGCTCATTGCATTGAGGTATCTCAACCCAAGCTCGACTTCCCCAGCATGACAGCAAGCACTGAGCACACCAATGAACACAACATGGTCTGGCTTTAACCCAACGTGGCACATTTCCTCAAACATTTCAAGTGCCTTTTTACTGTAACCATGCTCAGCATTACCAACGATCATCGCAGTCCATGAAACCAAATCATCTTTTGCGCGATTGGAAAATACAATATTGGCATCTGACATGCTACCACTCTTTCCATACATGTCAATGAGCGCACTCCTGATCATTGCATGGTGTTCAAGTCCAGCAGCTACAGCGAGTGCATGGAGTTGGCGACCAGCATCCAGTGTCGCAGCAGCTGCACACACACTCAGGAGACTGCCAAGAGTAAACTCATTCGGACGAGAACAATGATGCCGTCGCATTTCAGCAAACAGGGCGAATGCCTCTCCAGCAAGCCCTTCCTGGGCATACCCTGATATAATTGCACTCCAGGAGACAACATCCTTGACAGCACTTTCCCGGAACACAGCATCGGCTGACGAGAGACGACCCGCGGTGCGTGCGTAGAGTGTAACAAGTGAATTGGCCACTGAGCGGGCACTAGCATACCCTCTTTGGGCAGCTTGCGCATGTAACTGCTCTCCAAGATGGACACACGAAATATCTGCACAAGCAGCAATAACCGCAGCGTACGTGTATTCGTTGGGTGTTGCCGAGTTTGATGCCTCGTCACGGAGCATTGCGACGAAAGCCTGGACGGCCTCCTTGGCACGACCAGTCTGCACGTAGGAGGATATCACCGTCGTCCAGGCAGCAACGTCGCGCGAGCCCATGCGTCCGACCGCGGCCACAGCACGGTCGACGTTGCCGCAGCGCGCATACATCGCGGCGAGCGTGTTGGCGACGTAGGGGGTGGCGTCGACGCCGAGCTTGGCGCAGAGCGCGTGCACCTCACGGCCACGGGCAGCAGCCCTGGGTCGGCGCAGGCGGTTAGCGCGGCCGCGCAGGCGTGCAAGTCGCAAGGCACGCCGGAGGCGCGCATCTCGGCGAAGCGGTGGAGCGCGTCGTGGCGGCGGCCGGCCCGCGCGAGCGCGGCGACGAGCGTGGTCCAGGAGACCACGTTCTTGCGCGGCATTTCGTCGAACACCCTGAGCGCCATCGCGAGGCGGTCGGCCTTGGCGTAGGCATCGGCGAGCGCGGTGGCGACGAAGACGGAGGAGACGGCCGAGGACCTGACGGCGAAGGCGTGCAGCGAGGCGGCGTGGCCGGCGTCGGCGGCCGCGGCGCAGGTCTTGAGCGCGAGGCTGAGCACGAAAGGGTCGGCGGCCACGAGGGGCGGGGAGGCGCGGAGGCGGGAGAAGAGCGCCATGGCGCCGGCCGAGTCCCCCGCCGCGGCATGGCCCGCGAGGAGGGCGGCGTAGGAGGCCTCGTCGCGGCGCGGCGCTCCGTCGAACAGGGCCTGCGCGTCCGGGAGGCGGCCCGACTGGACCAGGCTCTTGAGGCGGGCGTTGAGGTCTTGCAGCGGCGGCGGAGAGAAGGGCGGTGGGACGGTGGGTGACGAAGAGGAGCAGCGTCGGACCACAAGGAGCGACGGAGACGGAGGGATTTTACGCGCGCCACCATTGGGGTTTAGATTCGGGAGAGCATTGCAAATTATCATATCATTGATCCGAAGCAGGGTTTTAGGACTGAAGAACCCCAACGTCTGTACACAAGATCTGTTCCCATGAGCTCAGTCTATTACTGAATGTTTGTCTCAGCTGCATTATCTTGGACATTCAGAGTCTGGTTTTAAAATTTAGTGAGTCTTCATATATATTCACTGCATTTATTCGAGAACCCACCCCTCGCGTCGCTCCCCCAGGCGGCGCCAGGGGAGACGAAATTAGCACCGCCAGCCACTCTCACCATCCGGCGCCCTCGCCGCTGCCGTCACTGGCCTTGTACGCGGCGGTGGCGGCGCCCCCTCGCTGCCAGAAGGTGGTCGGGGAGAGGTCCTCGAAGTACAGCTAGGAGACGGACCGGCCCGTGGGGGCGGCGGCGGTCGGGGTTGGGGGAGGCCGAGCCGGCGGGCTCAGGCGGAGGAGGCGGCCGGCGGGGTCCTTCTGGCGGCGGGGCGGCGCGGTGGGCGCCGGCGGCGCGGAAGGCTTCGTGCTCGCGCTAGTTCTGGGCCTGGCCGGGCCTGGGCGTGCGACGTGCGGACGGTGCGACAAGCTGGAGTGCGGCACGTGTTGCCGGCGAGGGGAGATGATGCGCGAGCCACGGCTATGGTTTGCCGTCAGCTCAAGGCTCCCGGGGAGAGGAAGCCAGGGCAGCGGCCCCGGATCGACGGCTGTGGCAAGATGTGCGGCGGTCATGTCGAATTCCGTCGCGTGAGGTGCTGCGGGAGCTCCGGCATGGAGCTAGGTGGTCGGCCACATATGCCATCTCCTATCTTGCGGCTCCTTGCTTCGTGGGCGGATCGAACTCCGGGTGAAAGCCTTGCACCGGCTCTGGTCGGTGCCAATGATGGCGGCGCCCTATGGGCGTCGTTCTCCTTCTTGTTGGCATCGTTGTGGAGTCCCCGATGGTCCACCCGGCGAGAGCGGTCCGATGATCTCCGGGTGAAAGCCTAAGCCCCGTCGGGGGCAGGCGACGGTGACGGACGCGTCACTTCCTTGTTGGAGGCGTCGTCTTGGTGTCACCGGCCCTCTCGGTGTGACGGTTTCGTGGCGGATGGGTAGGATTGCTATATGGTCATGTGAGGTGGATGCCGGGGTGGAGGTCCCGGACGGTGGTGAACGCCGAGGCGGCGGCCTCGGACTCCCACGCTACGACGGTTCTACGAGGCAGTGTCGTTGATTCGTGTGGGTCTGTGTGGCGACCTAGATGAAGACTGCGTGGGTAGAGGGTTCGTCGACACGACTGGATCGCCTTCGGACAATGCGAAGGTGGATCTGGTTGCTACGTCGGGGCGGCGGCCCCGGAACCGGTTGGTTTTGGTGGCGACCTGGATGAAATCTGCGCGGCAGAGGGTTCGTCGACCATGACTGGATCGCTTTCGGGCAGTACGAAGGTCGATCTGGTTGCTACGCCGAGGCGATGGCCCCGGAGCGGGTGGTGTGTGTTGTGGCGTTTGTTCGACTTGTGTCGTGTGGGCGGCGGGTCGAATCGTCTGTGCGGTTTTTTGCTCTGTTTTCCTCATAAACGGGGTGTTGTACAGTTTGTATGGTTTTTTGTCCCGGTTTTCCTTATAAACTAGGTCAATTCTATTCTATCTATTTGAGCGGTGGATATCGACCACCTTAAACTCAAAAAATTCACTGCATTTCAGTTCAATAGACACCGAAATAATTACCTTTCGCACAGGAATCCGAAAATATTTAAAATGTTTTTCATTGAATTTTGAGGGGGAATTTTGGTCATTTGGCTGAAACGAATTTTGAGGGGGAATTTCAGTGATTCTACTAGTGTCCATAAAATATTTGAAACTGAATTACTTGCAGTCCACTTAAACTCTGAAAGCATTATCCTATATTCATTCACCCCCGCCCCTTCCATCTTCTGGATTAGCTCAGACAATCCAATTTCGAAAGTTTGCATTTTTTCAAAACGGGGTACTTAACATGTTTAAATAATTTGAGTACCTGTCTGTTCTAAATTGAGAACGGACGATTTAAATTTTTGGAGGGGAAAATATGTAAAATTCATGTATGTATACATTGAAAGGTGATTTTTTTTTTGCGAGTACAAGGGGCTGAATGCAAATTCAGCAATTACAGAAAGGTCCACAGAAAGAAAAAATTACAGTCCAAACCTTACTGCAACTCGACTCCGTCTTCGTCCTTGGCGCCGTCGGTGGCGCGCCGCCGCTCCTGCTCTCCTTGACCTTGGAACGAGAGCATCCCCGAGCGGACGGGAAGTCGCCGATCGCCGGCCGCAGAGGACCTACACCAGCGGATGTCGTCGTCGTCGAACTGAACCCACCAGCCACCTGCACAGATGTCGTCGACGCCGGATCCGCCGTCCCGCGGCATCCGATGAAGGGGAAACCGCGCACGGCAACTCCGGAGAGCTGCGAGCACGGGTGCGGCGGAAGGTCAGCGCCAGGGCTCCGTGGAGCGCCGCCGCCGAAGAAGAAGACCTCCACCTGCAAAAACACCACCGGCTCCGCCTCTTCCTCCATGGCGACGCCGGCAGAAACCCCACTCACACCTACATAGCTATGCACAGATCCGTCGATTCCCCGTCCTCCCGCCGCCGGCGGCCACCGGAGGGGGGGAATCGAGCGGATCGACGGCGAGGCGGTGGCGCGAGCGAGAGGACCCAAAAGTCGCCTTTCTACTGTGGACGAGGAAAGGAGACGCTCCAAGGTTGTGAATAATCTATTTTTGAAAGGTGGTATTGAATATTGGCATTAGGTGACAGTTTAGTGCATTTGGTTGGTTAAAATATCACGATTGACCGACCTTCTTAAAAGTCGGGGCAAAAAAGTTTGAATGAAACACTCGATCTATGTCATCTCTCATTGGTCTAAATTCTCATTCACATCCAAATGACAGATGTCTTTTCCTAAAACCTCTTGTGACGTAGCAGCAGCGCTACGCCTGGTTTCCCCGACATCTTGGCGCCAAGGACTCCGGCGGCAGCCACGACCATCCTGGAAGTCAGACGGCGGATGGTCCGGTCAACACCTGACTGCTCTTGCTCTAGTACTCTGCAGATTAAGAACATAGTACTTATTACTGATAATAAGGGAATTAGCGACTTACGCTAGTATCATCCGTGACAGCAAAACAAATCTTCTGTTAATTACTTATGATTATGATGAAATAGGACCGCCGGGACCGGGACGGTGGAACCCAGGGGCCACGGCCGACCTTGCTCATGGCCGCCCAGCGAGACAGGAGGTGTCGGAACGCGTTCGCTGCCATGGCGAGTCACGATTGACCCACCTTCTTAAAAGTCAAAACCTGATTGGCCAGTCGCTGCTGCTGTGATCGAATAGTACGGCCGACTACATACACACGCATTTATATACAGGGCCTGAACGCGGCTACGGCCCGGATTCGAGAATCGTACACCGGATCGGAAAGCACACGTGGCCGTCCTTATGATGAACACTACCATGTGCCCGCCCGGGAGCAAGAAATCTGCACTACCATGTGCCACGGTCCATGATTCCAGTAAATCTCGGTCCATGTGTATTCCGAGAATTTTTCGTTTCATTTGGATCCATCCTTTATGATTTAATGGATGTTTTATCTCAAAATATAAAAACTATTTAATGATAAATCAATTATCCAATTGTGAATACCCAACATATCATATACTTACGACTTGAAGGGATTTTCTTTCTTTTTTCTGAAGAGTTTAAATTTCAACTTTTAAATTTCAGGTGAATCTTATCCGTTCAATGGAAATTGGAGCAAACTGATAACTTTATGTTCATGATGTCAGTAGATATCGGACCAATGTGTTAATGTACGGACCAATTTAGCGTAAAGTCAATTTGGCTCCGAGGTACGGGGATTTTCCAATAAATATATTTACAACTTTCAAAAAACCTGAAGGAAAAAAACCGAATGTAGTCGATGATGCATCCTACTAGTATGTAAATTCTCAATGCAAAGTTATTTATATTATGGCCTACACAACAGAGATAAAATCTTGTATATTTTGAAAATTTAAAACTATGTACTTAGATTACAAATTTTAAACTGGAATTTTGCACGTTTATTGTATATACCATTAACAGCATGCTGGATGCTTCTCAGTCTTTAACAACTGGATTTAGTACTACAAATTATTGATATGACAGTGACAAGCTACTGAACTTAGCTGGAATCACGTCCTCAGTTCTGACATTTGTTTTTTTTTTTTACTTTCGCTGTGCCAATCGATTAATACACAAAGTGAAGTGGTTATTCCATAAAAATATGTCGATCACTGAAATATGCATCATAATTCGCAGCCTAAAATGCTACTAGTACTGCTATCTTATCTCCCGACGATGGAAGAATGGGAGTTGCCGTAATCCGAGGGATCCCAGTCGAGCGTGGAGTTGTACACCGCCGACAGCGTCACGAACACCTCGTTCATGGACGGCCGCCCCCGGGGCTCCCTCGCCACGCACCGCAGCGCCAGCGACGCCACGGCCACGGCCAGGTCCAGCGGGTAGTCGCCCTGCAGCCGCGGGTCCATGAACGCCCGCACCTTGCCGCGCGCGTCGTCCTCGCCCTCCGAGACGGCCAGCCCCTCCGCCGCGGACTCCCACAGCAGCGTCTCAGCCCTCTTGTCGCCGCCGTCGAAGGTCGCCTCCTTCCCGGACAGCAGCTCCAGGAGGATGACGCCGAAGGCGAACACGTCGAGCTTGGGCGTGATGAGGCCGTGCTCCAGGTACTCAGGCGCCAGGTACCCCTGCGTGCCCACCACGTGGCGCGTCAGCTGCGCGGCGCCGTCGTCGCGGACCGACCGCGCCAGCGCGAAGCTCGACACCTTGGCGCGGAGGTCGGCGTCCAGGAGCACGTTGCTGCTCTTGAGGTTCTTGTGCACGCACGGCGGGTTCGTGTAGTTGTGCAGGTAGTTGAGGCCGTCCGCGACGTCGAACGCCGCCTGCACGCGTTGCTTCCACACCAGCGTGCCGGCGCCGCCGGCCGCGCCGTGGAGCCAGTCGCTGAGCGCGCCGTTCTCGGCGTACTCGAAGACCAGGTAGGTGTCGCCGCGGTGGACGCAGAGTCCCGAGAGGCGGACGAGGCTGGAGTGGTTCACGCGCTTCAGGATGCCCACCTCGCCGCTCACGTCGCCGGCCACACGCTTCACGGCCGCCGCGTCGCCGTTAATCACCGCGCGGTACACGGACGAGTCCGGGAACCTCCGCTCCTCCGAGAACCCCGCCGTCGCCTTCTCGAGATCCGAGTACTTGTACAGGTCATCGCCTCCGCCGCCGCCCGCGCGTCGCTGGACACCAGCGCCGAGGAGGAATACGAAGAGGAAGTGTTCGTCGTGCCGGTCGTGTGCTTGCCGGACGCCAGCGGATCGTAATCGGAGGACGAGGGCACGTCGTGAACCACCTTCCCCGGTTTTCCCCATCGCCGGTCCGTGTAGTACGACGCCGCCGCCGTCGGACGCAGAAGAAAATCAGGCCAAGAAGGCCCACCAACGCAAGGACGCCGACACCAACGCCGATCCCGACGGCAACCGCGCTGCCGGACCCTCCGGACGGCGCGGGAGGAGGCTGGGCCTGCGGCGGCGCTGGAGCGGGGGGCGGCGCCGGCGAGACGAGCATGTCGGCCGTGGGCGCGGTCTTGAGCGGGATGAGCAGCGTGGTGAAGGGGTAGATGATGTCGGTCTCGCTGATGGTGTTGGCGTCGAGCACGGCTTGGGCGTCGACGCGGAACCGGTCGGCGATGGCGGAGACGTTGTCGCCCCAGGTGACGAGGTAGACGAGCAGGTGCTTGACCCCGGCGGCGGCCTGCGCCCGCGAGGGGCACGCGCAGCGGACCGGCACGGTGAGGTTGTTCCCCTTGACGAGGCTCCGGCTGTCGTGCCGGGGATTCTGCTCGATGAGCGCCTGGCAGGTGGTGAGGCCCTGGTAGGTGATGTTGGCGATGATGAAGTAGGTCTCCTCGCCGCTGGACTGCTGGACGGTGTAGGAGGCGTTGTGCTGGTAGTATCCCCGCGGCGCGCAGGCGCAGGGGAGCGGCGCGAGGACGATGCGGGAGGCGGCGACGGGGGAGACGGTGGGCACGGCGTTGGCGCCCGCGACGGCGGCCGGGGAGAGGTTGAGGAGGTAGGAGATGGAGACCGGCGAGTCGTACAGGGGCGGGGACGCGCGGAAGACGACGTAGGAGGCGCAGGGGCGGCGGCGCCGGCGGCCGTGGCGTTGCAGGTGTAGCCGAGCACGGTGCTGTCGTTCCGGCCGTAGCAGTTGTCCTGCGCGTTGGCCTCGTACTCCTGCTGCGCCCGCGCGACGCGGCACCGCGGGGCAGCGACGGCGAGGAGGACGAGGAGCGCCAGCGCCGCCGTGCCGGAGGCGACCCCGCGCGGGCGTGGCGGAACGGCGGCCATTGTTTGGGTGTGCTGGAATGGGGGCTGGCGTGCTCGTCTGGGGTATGTGAGGAGAACGCGCCGAATGGACGGTCGAGTCAAAGGTCGCTGCTTTTCCTCTTTCCCCTTCCCCTGGGTGGCTGCTGCTGCAAAGCGAAGGATACAGCTGGAGGCTGGAGCGGAAGCCAAGTCAACTGTCAGAAAAGAAAAAAATGTTTTAGGTATGGCCACCTGTGGAGCTAATTCAGATATCCCAATGTTTCTTGCAAAATATTGTGGGAAGTTCAAAGCATCGGGAGAAATGCAGTGTGCTTCCCAGTTTTACCCCCATTTTTACTGGCAATGGTGTCCATCTCTGCATGTTATTCGAAGACAGAGAAGCAACGCTAATTTTTTTTAAATAATACACGAAAATTAATTAATTCTGGAAATATTACGGATTTTTTTTTTTCAAAAATAGAATCCAGTCGGCGTAGCCGAAGCTGACAAACCCTAATCGGTTTTCGCCATGCCGAGTACATGCTTGTCGTCTTTGCTGAAGACGAGTACTGGCCTGTCGTCTTCGCCGAAACCGACAAGGCCCACCCGCCCACGTCGCCGCCGAGTACTGCATGCAGCACGTCGCTCTGTCGACGCAGAGGGACCTGTCGTCCTCGCTGAAGCCGATTAGGTGGGGCCAGTCGGCTTTGCCGAAGACGACAAGGGGCGGAGCAATAATCGCAGCACGGGCGCGCTCCTCTCTTCTCTTTCCTTCGCATGCTGCCCTTCCTCTATTCTCTTTCCTTCGGTTCCTGCTGCGTGTTCTTGCTTTCCTCTCTGCACTCTCCACACAAACCAAATTAAACCAACGATTTAGACCAATAATCTTCACGTTTGCCACCATTAATCGGTGCTAGAAGGTTGAGGGAGGCTAGGGCAACTCCGATCTCCTGATGGGATAGCTCGTGGTGGTGGTGGTGATGGTTGGCGGGTGTTGGTGGTACTGATGGTGGTGGTGGTGCTGGAGGGCTGCGTGGTGGTGCTGGAGGGCTGCATTGTGGTGGTGCTGCTCGTGTTGGTGCACCGGTGATTCGAGACCGCCGGACGCCGTCGCCTCTCACGCTTCTAGGGTATAATTCGATTTATCAAAATTCTAGGGTATGAACTTGTGTTGTTGAAAAAAAGTCGCTGTCAGATTTAAGTACGAAATATCTTATGGCAAGGCTTGGAGGGCTAAACATACGGCGCTTGAGAACAGATTTGGTTCATATTTGGACGCATATGACTCTGTTATCCGGCTGCTGCATACTCTGCAGTACCGAAATCCAGGCACCTATGTGAATATCCAAGATTTGTTCAGGCCAGAGTTCCCAACTGTGAGGGTGCTGCATCGAGTGTTTTTCTCATTCGCCGTATGCATCGAGGCTTTCAGACATTGTCGTCCGTGATATGTGTAGATGGCACCTTTCTCACAGGCAAGTATAGGGGACAGATCCTGACTGCAATTGGTCAAGACGGTAACAATATGGTTCTGCCCCTCGCATTTGCTTTTGTGGAGAGCGAGAACATTGACAGTTGGACTTGGTTCTTCAGGCAACTGAAAATAGCAGTTGTGAAGGATAAGCCGAACGTGTGCATCCTTCATGACAGGCATGCAGGTATACTCAGCGCGATAAAGACAGTCACCAATCCTGCGCCTGAGGAACAGACTCCATGGCATGACATGCAGAGCCATTGGTGCATGCGCCATCTAGGTGCCAACTTCTACTCGCAGTTAGAAATAAGGACCTGATGAACCTATTCAAGAAACTCTGCAAGCAGAACCAAGACTGGAAGTACACGAAGATACGTGAAAGACTTGATTTGTGCATGCAGAGACATGTTCGGGAAAGGAAGAGGCACGAGCAGCAGCTGTTCTTGCACATGCAGAAGCTGTTGCTGCACAGTTAGCTACAGGTCCACCTGCCGAGGAGGACGAGCCTGTTGGTCTTTGCGACTTATCCGGATTTGACCCGCCTGGAACTAGGAGAAGAGGTGGGAGGACAATTAAAACTTTTCAGCAGTGGATAGAGCATGAACCTTTAGAGAGGTGGTCTTTGTTGCACGACACACATGGAGCAAGATATGGTGTCATGACAACGAACCTGGCTGAAACATACAACTTTGTCCTCAGAGGAAACCGTGCGTTGCCACTAACAGCCATCGTGGAGGGTATTTTCTATGGCACAGTGAAATATTTCAGAGAAAGACGTGAAAGAGCTGAGAAGCATATGATGGACAACCCGACCTCGCCTTATTGTGAGAAGGTTACGAAGTACATGAATGAGAAGCTGGCAAAATGTTGCTCCCACAGTGTAACTGCCGTTGGGAATCAAGAAAGGAGGTTTGAGGTCCGGTTAGCCCACAACAAGTTCGGATGTGCAAACGAGGTCCGGAGACCCACACGTTCCACTTTCGCTGGGGAGAGATGGCTCCTACTCTACAGGATGTATCATTCTTGCTAGGTTTACCTTTGGCGGGTCAGCCTGTTGGACCTTTGGAGAGGCCGGTGAATTGGCAGGACGATTTGATAGCCCGTTTCCAGGGTATTGGTGCCACCTTTACAGTATGATTCTCACGGACCCAAGCTTGATTGGTTGGTTGCCTTTCAGGTTAGTTAATGTGTCTCATAATCTGTTATTTCTCATTTGTTGTTATACTAAATTTTTTTTACCATGAATATAGGTCCAAAATTTCCAGGGTATCCAGATCATTTGACACCGATACAACTCAGTCGCAGCTTGGAGGCATACATCATGTGGCTTCTTGGTAAGGTGATGTTCACCGAGAACCATGTCGACACTATTACCGCGCGCTACCTCCCATTCGCACGGGAGATCGCTGATGCTACTCAGCCGGAGCACATCAGACAGAGGAGTTGGGGTTCGGCTGTCTTAGCGGCTACGTACCGAGCTATGTGCAACGCTTGCATGCTGACTTCAGGTAAGTCAGCCATTCTCGGATGCCCTCTATTTCTGCAGCTGTGGTCGTGGGAGAGGTTCTCTATAGGACGGCCAGCCATATCTGAAGAGCCTTTCCCATTGTGGGAGATCTTTGACGGTGACCGCATCGACTTGCCTACTATTGCGACCGTGTATACACGCAATAAGGTACGTATCTTGTTATAATTTAATACATCGACAAACATACTATTGCGACCGTGTATGAAAATAACTTGTGTTGTACGCAGAGACACTTTGCTACTGAGCAGACGAAGCAGTGCTACATTGCTTTTAACGAGCAATTTGATATGTACACTTCGGTGATCTGGGAGCCGTACACGGAGGAGCTCATTACGCGAAGATACCCCGGAGGTATTTCTGCTCTCTGCAGACGTGACCAAGCGTATTGGATGACAAAATCGAAAATCATCTTCGATGTCTTCGTGGAGGAGATGTCTCAACAGAGGGTTATGAGGCAATTTGGTCTTCGACAGTTGGTAGAGCCTCCACCAGTCGAGCGTCCCCTGCCAGATGCGCACCACAGGTATGTCGAAAGTAGTTTTTGTCCTAAATTGTTCGCACTCAATCAATATTTACTGATAGCACACACACCCAATTTTTAGGATCTCAAGGAAGGGGGTTAGTCGGACCGCGGCAGAGTGGCTACAGAGGCTACAACCTTACGTTTCAGAGTGGGACACTGGGGCAACACGGCTTTGGGTCGAGCCTCTCGGGTTTGATATCACTCTATACAATACCTACTTGCAGAGGTACATGTCCGGAACACGGATACGTATCGTTCTGCACTCTGACCCGGAGGTTATACCTGCCCCTACTACGTGGGATACATACCCGATGTATGACACTTCTGCGTCCAGACAGCACGCGGTAATATCTCATTTCCTTTCACTAATTCATCTAACTGCTACGCTTTGACGTATATATATTTAATACTTTTTATTTCTTATGTCAGGCCTATTTGACACAGGAGATTCATAATGAGGCCGCTCAGTATGGATGTTCTCTTTCCACTGGCCCTCTTTTGGTACCACGGGACGAGCCGATATCTTTTCTCAGGAGGCTGGAGGGGAAGCTACGGGACGTCTACGCGACACTCACGTGCACCCGCACAGAGGACGTTGTTCGCCAACCGGTGGTACAACGACCCCCGCGCCCCCTGTCACGACGCCAGCAGCGGCAGCAACAGATGCATCAGGAGCAGCATCAGCACGAGGAGGAGGAGCAGCAGCACGACGACCAGCATCTCCTGCACCAGCACCACGAGCAGCAGCCGCATCACCGACATGAGCCGCGTCCACGTATGTCACCATAGCCCAGGCCACCTCCTCCAGACCAGGCAGGAGGTTCGGCGTGGCAAGGTTACGGTCCCACTTCCAGTTACGAGTATCGGCCACAGTCTCCTCCTGAGTACCGAGGTCCCGCCCTGGATTACGGTACGTATATTGTTTTCATATTTCAATTGGGAGTGCGTATTTCTTATGTACTAATGATTCCATCTGTAGGAGCCTATGGCTATCACACGGCTACGTCCGGACACCAGGCGTCAGGATCTGGATCAGGGTGGGGGAGTGACCAGGAGGCTCGGGCTCACGCGGGGGAGGAAATGTCCAACTGGATGAACATTTTCAACACTCCAGAATTCCCCACGCAGCCGCACATTCAGCAGACTCCTCCACCATACCCCACACAGGGTACACAGGATGACGACGACTTGACAGTGCCTCGTCAAACCCGGGCACCAAACAGGTACGGGAGGACGCCGCCCGTCCAGCCCCCTCCTCGTGATCCTCGGCCACGCAGGCGTCAGTGATATCTTCGGGACATATTCGTGATCCTCCGCGTCATGGCAGACGTCGTTGAGACTTGTCTATCTACGCACGAGACATATTATTATCTATGTATGAGACATATTTATGTTCGTATTTACGACACATATTATTATCTATGTACGAGACATATTATTATCTATGTACGAAACATTCCACATTGCATAAATTAATTTAACATACATCACTACACGTCCACGTTACAACTTCACTACTTCTAAACACTGCATAGAACAACTACTGTACAAATATTACATGCAACTCAACGATAACTAATTCGAATCAACGACTTCACTTCCCTCTACCACGTGCTCGTGTTGGAGGCATGAAGTCGTCATCACTATTTTCATCGACGACAGCCTTGGATGCACCAACACTCTTCAACTTACGTCTAGAGTTAGCTCGTTTAGGAGGCATGAAATCATCATCACTATCATCTTGAACGGCTTTCTTGATGATCCACCACTCTTCGCCTTTGATATAGCCCTCTTCACTGTTTCAGCGTGAAGGAGATTTCCAGGCCCATCAGGACATGCGCCAAAAAGCATTTCCATCCAACCAAAATGAGGGATCTCTTTGTTCACAAACTGTCCATCGGCAGGCCAGTGCTGGACATTCACAAAATCAGGGAAAAAAGTTAGTACGATAACACTAGATTCTAACATAATATAAATTCGGTACTCAGTTACCTTCACGTGAAATGCATAGGCCTGGCGAAAAATGGATTATCTTTGACTTAGGTGTCATAGGCATGTCCCTAAGCCCCGCCTCAATAGCTTTTAGCTCATTAATTCTCTGCCACTTCCACCGCCACCCATCAATTTCATCTGAAATTTCTTCAGGGGTCATCTAGATTTTGTTTTTTTTGCTATAATTTCTCCCACCTCACGAATGTTGCACCACTCACTAATTAGCTCCCTATAACAGCTCTTCGGCCTACCCTCCCTAATACTACCTTCAGTCCATATTGCGGCGTGATACAAAACACACCACGACCTATGCTCCGAACTAGGACCCGAACTATCAGACATCGTTCCTATCCGACTGAGGAAATAACCACGCACCACACCCCTCCTCCATCACCAAATCTACTGGGTATATATATAGGCTCACCCGGGAGAAGAAGAGCGGGAGAAAAATGGCGGGAGAAAAAAGGCGGGAGGAAAATGGCGGGAACAAAATGGCGCGAGAACTATGGCGGGAGAAATATGGCAGGAGAGGAAGGGCGGAATAAAAGCCGGGAGCGCGATACAAATTCGGATCAGGAGTTGCATGCACGGCGGAATAAAAGCCGGCAGCGAGAGCTAGGAAAAATAGCTAATCGTTGTTGCTAAAAACGACTACAAGCTAATCGTTCTCAGCTACACCGAGTACGAGCTTGTACGTATTGTACGTACTGCATGCAGCCTGCATGCATGCATGGATGGACTTGTCGGCGTTGCCAACAACGACAAGCACTAATCGGTTTTGGCAAAAACCGATTAGTACCAGTCGGCTTCGGCGCGACCGACTGGATTCTATTTTTGAAAAAAATAAAATTTGCGTAATATTTCCGGAATTAATTAATTTTCGTGTATTATTTAAATAAAATTAGCGAGAAGCAACCACCATAGAGCAATGGATTTTATTTTTTAATTGCGGGCGAGAGCAAGCAGATTCATGTTTCTGAATTGTCTAGTTATTAACAAAGCTAATAGCAGTGGCTCCCCCGCCGGCGCCTTGTCATGATCGTCAATGTGTGTTAGGCGAACCGCTGCTCGCCGTTAATGCGAGTCACCCAACCCAGCTCTTCCGGCCATCTTTAAAATGTGGCGCGGTGTGCCTCTCCTCTCCCATCGCCTTCACTCTCCCTCTCCTTCTCCCTCTCTCAAGTACCTCTCGCCGCCAGCATGGTGGGCAGCCGCGAGACGCCAGAGGAACAGGAGCTTCGCCTTCACCGCGACTTCCTCTCGGCGGAACATGCACGTCCCCGCAACGAGCTCTGCGACGAGCAACGCCGCCAGCAAATGGAGCTACATCGCAGCAACGAGGAGCAGCAGATTGCCAAGGCGTGGCACCGCGAGATGTGGCGCGAGGAGGCAGCCAACGTGCCTCCATGCGTGATGTCGGTGGAGAACGCGCGGTTGTGCAATCGCCACAATATTCCGGTGGAGGTCGACGTCACCCTCCAGGAAGGGTGAGTGAGGAACGTTGTCAACGTGCCGGTGGTGGATGCGGAGTACGAGGCGCGCCGCGGCAGCTTCATCCTCCCTACCGGCATGCAGGAGCCACCACCGAAATGGTTCGCTTCGGACGACGAGCGTGCCCGCTCTGACGACGACGACCCACAGCTGCCCGATCTCCCTTTACCACCGTCACCGGAGAAGGGGTGCAGGATGAAGCCGGAGAGGCTCCGCCGCGGCATGCACCGAGGGTAAATCAAACCCCACCACACGCGTCGGCCGCGAAAAGCAGAAGCCTCAGCCGAGGCTATGCAAGTTCCTCAAGGCCGCAGCCGACAACAGCGGCAGACCATTGAGGCATGCAAGTTTCTTGATGCTGTCGGCTCTGAAATGGGCATCTTCCTCACCGCCGCCGTGTAGTGGTTGGCAAGGCGTCGACATATGCCTCCTCTCACGCGCCGGGTTTTAGTTTAGTTTGTTAAATTTCATTTAGGTTTTGAAATATAAGTTTGTTAAATTTCGTTTAACTGTTCGTCGAGCCGCGACTCAAATTTCATTCAAATATTTTGTATATGCAATGAAATTGAAATCATTTTTTTAATTTGTTTTCATTTGGTTATTTAGTTGTTTTTGTTTGGGGGACGTCGCTGTGGGCTGCACCTCCCATTGCGGCGGACATATGTCCGGCACCCACAATTGGGTCTCAATTGGGGTGTCGGACACAAATTTACTCCCCGTTGGAGATGCTCTAACCCCTTACCAGACAAGCAGTTACAGCTTCAACACCTACATCTTTGACAGCGAGAACTTGCCCCAAGATTTTGTAGATGCGAAAACTCTTATCAGGCAGGCTCGCGTTCCAGGTGCATTGTACAAAGACCGTGGCAAGGGGCGTATGATGGCTTGCGTTCAGTATTCAAAGCAGCTCTCTAGTGGACGACGATGGAGATGGAACTAGTATAGGACGACGCGTACTGTGCTTCGCGGAAACTGATGGAGATGCGCCGTCAGCCTCTCCTTCAGACCCGGGCAACTCATCTGACCAGAAGAATACTACTAGTATTGGTCACCTGCTGTTGCTTGTGTCGCTCGGTGACTGGTGCTAATCCAGTCCATATGTTTGAACTGGTTCTGATTAGCCAGCCCAACAAATCGTGATCAACGGTTCCATATCAACATAACATGTCAAGCATCAGGCGAAAACGGATAACAGGTAAAAAAGAAAGTGGCTATATTATATTTTCAATACATAATTGAGCATTGGCAACCATAAAAAGTGGAGAGAATATCGGCTCTATTCAAAGAATAAGTCTACATCAATGTAACGAGATACATGACGTCAAACAGGGAGTTTCATCTCTAGTGGACATTACTACTGAAGAATAAGCTGAATTAGCCAAACATGGCGACCAATTCATCTAATGATAGCTATGTCGAGTGCTTCCCAGTTTGCTTCCCTCACTTCATGCTTCATCTCCTGCTACTGATCTCAGCAAATGACTGTTCCGTGCTGCCTCGATTTCCCTCGGCTGTCTTTCACCACTGCGGCACAGTCTGAGGCGATGGTTGCTTCCCGGGCACAGCGCGCCATATGGCATTCCAGGAGGCTATGTCGCTAGTTATCAAGCGCCGAGCCACATAGTTTGCAAACGGTGTGTGTTGACATCTGCCAGTGGTGGAGAAGTTCCGCTGTTGGCAAGCTCTGCTTAGCCACACGCCACATGAAGGTGCGCCACCTTTGCTGGTACTTTGACATGCCACAGCTTCGTCCACCTGCCCACTACCTTTCGCCGGTCTAACGCCTCTTGCTTGTGATCAATCCAGGCCTCCCCCTTCATATCAACGAAAAACCATCCACCGGCAGTGTGATGCTGCTGCTCCCTCTGCAAAACACAGACATAATCAACAAACCTACAGTATTAGGATACTACTTATGTCAGTTCTCTAAAAATAGCTACAGAAAAACTACTTATCGTGTTATCCAAAAATTTACAATAGATAATGTCAGAGAAACCAAAAATCATCTCAGGTTGAGAACTTGTGGAATATCTTCTACTGACGGATGGTTGATTTCATATCCATCAGGAAGACAGTAAAGTTTCTCAGTATAAATGTTAAGGAACACATGGTGGCCTGCCTCAAGTCTGATTGCATGAGATTTTAAGCCTCTGAAACTAAAAATATCTTCCACACACTACGCAGGCAGATATTAATCAAATTTGCTAACGAAATTAAGCAAAACTTCTGAAAATAAAAATCAAAGACCTAGAAATCACAAAAAATATGTTCATGCATCAAAAACAACAAAAGTACACTTAATGGTCGCTAAACAAGAAATTCTGCCAACAATCGAATATCTAACATATATATGCAAGAATACAGCATGGAAATTATTATATTAACGAATCTGCACATACCATTGGTACCCCGTGGGAGTCACGTCGCCCACATCGAACCATCGCCTTCCTAACGCCTTTGTGCTCGTCATCACCGCAGCACCACTGCCAGTTCGACCCTCACAAAATTTGCAGATGGAGAATAACAATGATCAAATTCACGTAGCAAATGTTAAGCAGCCCATACGCGCAGATATATAACAGCAATGATCTACATGAACAATGTGAACTACATCAAAAACAGCAAAAAAATCCAATTGTGCAAATACTGAAGAACAACCAAAACATCTAGGAAAAAAGCAGCTCACCAAAAACCCCTATTCAGCAACAGCAGCTACCAGCGCCCACTAAACAGGACTTGCAAAATAGCAAGTCAACACATCTAAAACAAGAACAAGAAAATCTGGACACCCAAATTTACCATACCTGCACCCAGAATAACAGCCGACGCCAACAGAAGCAGGCCAACAACCTCCAAAAACCAAATATATGACCTGATGAAAAAACATAAACTAAGGTGCAATCAAAAGAAACGAATGAGAACCAACTACCCCATGATCCTGAAATAAACACACAGAACTAAAAATTAGAAGCTCAAATATAATCTATGGAATAGAGGGGGCAGGAGCAATGTCACCGGAGCTAGTTTCACCGGAAACCATAGACTTTAACTCCGCTTCTGATCCATGGCCACCGAAGCCAATACCAAACCACTTTTCCGTCAATCCCTTCATAAGGTAGTCCTTCACCTCACAGAACTTCGCAGTCCAACCAGACGGTTCGATGGCCTCAACTCCTAGTCCCGGTGCACGGTCGTTGGACCGGAGGTTAACTGAATCCATCCAATCAGCTACATATGTAGATACACGGCGTCTGAACTTTAACTTGAACTCTGGCCAGGCTTGAAATTTATAGTGGTTTATACGGGCCAGTGTGGTCCACGTGCTATTGAAGCCAGACTTGAGGGAGAAATGATGAACTGCATTGAGCATGGAGTGCCCGACAGCGTCAAGACGCACCAACGACTTACGGCGCTCCATGTCCTTCATACGGCACGTGTATCCTTGGGACACCCCCTCCTGCGGATGTGCAGTTTGACCCGAGGGACCAAAATCCACGCAGCCAAGATGGATCTGTCCTATTTGAGGATCAACTGAAACGACAGGTTCGAGGAGGGACTTTGACGGATTCTCAAATTTTGTCCAGTGGGGAGAGAAGATGAACTCATCCACGTCAAAAAATGCCATCCACTCGCAAGATTTCTGATGCACTGCGGCGCAATGAGATAGACCTGCTTCCTGAGTCTTGGTCCAGGGCCACGCAACGGTGGAGATTGTGATGCCTTCAGAGTTCAGCTTTGCAACAAGATCTGCCAGGTCATCTTCCGATCCATTGTCATATAGGAAGAATCGGTCCACGCCCACCGCTGCATGGTAGACCACCCATTCCCTAAGTACTTTCGAGACGTCGCGAACCATAGTGCACGCACATATGAGACTTCTAGGGGTCACCGAAACGCTACTCTGATGGAGAGTGTAGGTCGCGAGAGATGGAATTGGATCCTCGCCGGTGACTGCTAGGGTTACTCGAAGCTGTGTGTTGCCGGGGGTCGTTGGAGAGGGGCACCTTATAACTTGCTGAGCTGAAGTGATGGCCGGGAAGGACGCCACCACCCCATCAGCATCGTCGCGGTACACACACTGGACATCAGCTGTACTTTCCCCTTGGCGGCGGTTGACCCCCTTCGCAAAGACAAGAACTTCCCCTCCTTCAACAGCAGCGGAGTCGAATACTAGTGGATCGCTATAGTTCAGCAATTTGTGGCGTGGGCGGAAGCAGCCGAGGAGGGAAGTAGCATGGGAGCCTCGAGCGGCTGGATGCTCTTGTCTGGAACGCAGAAGTAGGCGTGGCGTCCAGGCCCCGGCAGCCTCCCGAGAGGGCGCGCCGGGGACGATGCCCCACCCTTGAATGAGCAGAGAGCGTCGTGGACAGGCTCAGCGGCCAGTACAAGGAGCTCCCCGTCTGGGAGCAAGACGGCGTCCGTGTCGGTGGCGGGCATCGGCGGCGAGTGGCGGGTGCGGGTGCGGCGGCGGACAGGGCGGAGGCGTCGCGGGAGGGCGAAATTGGCGTGCGGGTCGGAGCTGCTGTGGTCGAGGAAGGCCGGCGGGAGGAGTAGCTGCTGCGGCAGCGGCCAGTTAGGGGCGCCGAGGCCGAGGGACAGCCCCCCCGAGAAGACAGGGCCAGGGGCGTGTGCGATCTGGGACCCGCCAAACAGCAGGAGGGCGCCGAACGAAGCTCCACCGGCGATCGAGAGGACCCGGCGCAATCTGCTCGGGCGGCGGTGCTGCGGCATGGCGGCGACCGTGAAACTGGCAACTTTGCGCGGGGCGATTTCGGGCGAGGTTTCCCGAGCGAATCGATTCGAGTCGATTCGATTGAATTTCGAGTCTGACGCGAGAGGAAGAGGGAGAGGGGTCCGTCGTGGTCAGCACGGAAGATATCGAGTCGATTGAATTGAATTCGAGTCGGACGCGAGAGGAGACAGCTAAGTTCTGGTCGATCGAGTTCGAATTCGAGTTCACGCGGGGGGATTTTGTTTGGCGGGGATTTCGGGCGAGGTTTCCCGAGCGAGTCGATTCGATTGAATTCGAGTCCGACGAGGAGACAGCTGGTTCGAGTTCGAATTCGAGTTCACGCGGGGTGCCATCGGGTCGAGTGAGTCCAAACGCGGCGACTCAGCTTCTTTTCCACGCAGGCTGCGATGCAGGTAAGGCGGACAACAATTTCCCCAAATCGCCCTCCTCCACCATCAGCGGGCCAGTTGTAGAGCAGGAACAGCTTCACTCTAGACCTCTCAGCTGAGAGGCGTCCAGCACATAGCACTTTGGTGCCGTCCACGGTGCCTGCCTACTCGTCGGCGCATCGCCCAATTTTATCCCAAGATTTTTCATAAACCACGTTTTGGAGTCAAACATTGTTTCACAACCTATAGTTTGAAACATATGCATAATTAAGCTCTAATATGGCTAAGCTTTAATTTTCTTGATGGCACCTTCAGTGTAGGTACATCAAGGTAGATTCAAAAATACGCCACTATACTGGACAATTTCGCAAGTATTGCCAGAACATCTATATAACATAAAGTAGTGGCACATACCACTTAAGAACATACATTTGGAATATGAGTAAGACATGTATATAAAATTTAATAGGACAAGTGTATGATGAAGGGGTGGGCTTGCCTGGCTTAGCAATATGTCCATGGTCTTCTCCTTGTCCAACAATAAACCAAACCTTCCTCAACAAAGGTCTATCCGGTGCTAATCTCCGATATTGTTATCGTCTAAACGCCGTAAAGAAAACACACAATCACACACAAGCATTCACAGGTGCATCACAAAATTATAAACTAAAATTCTCTGGATTTCGAAATAAAATTAATTTGGTTCAGAAAACCTTCTGCGGTAAAATCATTATCGTGTTTAATCTACTTGATGAAAATTAGTGATTCAAGTTGCAGATGAAAGGTAATTTCACAAAATTATGAACTGTTTTGGTTTTTGAGCTTGTCCAAGTTGGATTGCTTGGCTTTGCTAAAAAATAAGTTGCATCTTTTGTGAAAGGGAGTTAGTGTATAATATGGTTTCTAAGATGACGAAATGCTTACTGATGGAACAGCTGTGACCATTGGAAACTACAGCTTATCTAGCGGGTCTGGTGTGTAATCGAGCAAGCAGGGGTGTTCCAGGAAAAGGAGATGTGGTATTAGGCTGGAGAGGTGAGCGTGTAAGTGCAAAATTTGCAGAGGACTATTATATCAGACGCCACTGAATCCACGCAAGTACCTGTCTCGCTGGGGGCTCGGACACCAACTGTCACGACCCAGGCTACGGAGGGCATAGTCATGAGAGGTGGGAGGACTGGGGCGAGGGGCTTTGGGTTTCAGCGCCGTTGTGCCAGGGTAGATGATGCGGCTGTAGAGGAGAACCTCCCTTTTCTTGATTTATTTCTTTTGATCACAATTACACAAGTATTCCTGGCTTATATAGCAGCCAGCTAACTAGAGATAGAAACCGAATCAACTAGGAATCCTGATTCTAAACAATAACCAATACTTGTAAATAAAGGAAACTAAGAAATCCTAAGATACGAAGGCTTATCTAAGCCTGATTTGGTTATATGTTAGACTAAGGAGAAAATTTTGATACTGGTTTGTATGATACTATGCTAGACTAAGGAAAAATTTTATTAGCGTCATGCAGTTCGGTGCTGCAAGTGGTTGTATGTCAAACAGAAAATATATTTGTGGCGCAATGGGATATGACTACGCTTATTCAAATTTTAGGATTCTTATTAAATCTCAAAAACGTGGAGGAGGCATAATGCCTGCCGACATAAGGAACTAAGACCAACAAATTCCTTCAGCAAGCATAATCGTAAGGGAGCAGATACAGAACCTCTTCAGCCTTGACTACATGACTTGAAGTGTGAAAGCCATATTTGATTCCAAAGATCCCCTGCAGTCAGAAGATCATGCAATTACAGTATTACACAGAAAGTACAATTGAACTACATGCATAACATATTTCTTTTATAAGATAGAGAAAAGAACACATGGGAACAATATGTAAATACATATATAAGGCCCAAACGGGGCTTACCTGGCTCACAAGACTACACAGGTTATTAGCGTCCAGTTTCTGAATGTCTATACCATTCCACAGTAAATTTTGTGGTAAAACAGAGAGAACTGAAGCCTGAAAAGAACAATTTGAACAACAAACTTAGTTTATCTTGAAAGGTCCGTTTAGTACTTCTGAAAATCTATCATGAAATTTCATCATTTTGGAACATAAGCAATTTAAAATGGTGCAACTGAATACATATATAATGCACCTGAATAAGAGGAACATTGCAAGTCTTATCAATTTGCCCTACCCCTTGCTAGCAGGCAAAGAAAATGGACCTTGTGCACGAATTCAGCCAACTCCTGACCAAATCCGAAAGTAGCAATTGGTCAAGTCTAAAAAAAAAGTCCATCTTGCAAAAAAAAGAGATATAGTAATTGGAAATTTTGAAGTACATTAAAAAGGAATGGGAACCAATGCCACCTTAAGACATGGTTCAGGGATTTCTTGTGAGTAGGCTGCAGAGCACAGCAAACGGGTTGCTACCTGGACATCTTGAGCTCTGACAAAAAAAAGTAAGTGACCTCTCATCCTTATTCCTACCATCCATATAGTATCATCAAGATTTGTTATTCATCGCAAAATCTATAACGAGAAAGCTCACATTAGATTTTCCAGCGCCAGCGAGATCTAGGTGGATCGAAACCTACCGTTGGAGCTTCTTTCAAAGACCTGCATTGATCAAAGATAGATTTGAAACGAAACATGTTTCATCCATGCAAACCACAACTATTTTAGTTATATACAATCTTTGTTGTTCATTGTTATTATACCCTTATTGCTCTCCATTTAGATCAACTACCTAGTGTAGTCTGCCTGCAACACCTGGCGATCCTTACTTGCAATAGGGTACTTGTAGTATGCAGCCTTGAGATAAGCTACTTCGACACATTTATATGCTAAAGCAGCAGCAGCCATCTTCTTGCACCTTCCATATTCATGACCAACAAATCTGGGCAATAAAATAAATACAATTGTAGTGGCCAAACTTGAGCACTGTTCACCTATAAACATGAGTACTGTTACACAAAACCACAGCTTCACATTATGGTTGGATAACACAGACAACTACTGTTTGGAGCTATCTGTCCAACATCCCACAAATTTTTAGTAATTATCACATCAGCTTGAGATAGTAAGGTTCTACAGAAACATCAAATGCGATGGGCAGCAGGCAATATACTAACAATACATGTTTATAAAGCAATGAAGACTGATATCAGAAGGAGGAGGAGCCGGCGGTCCTCACCGGCATCACTTGTCCAGCGGGAGGAGGAGGCCGGCGCTGTGGAGCCCTCCAACGCGTGCGCGGTGGCCACGGGCGCGGATCCGGTAGAAACGAGTTCCGCGCCTCCGCCTCCGTCAGCGCCAAGCGCATGGACGCCAGGCCTGCCCCGAGCGAGCGCCACCAGGTCTCCACCGGGTCTACAGTGCCGCTTCGGGCTTTTCAGAGACCGGAATGGACGAAGCGGGGCAAAGTAGAGATCGGCGTGCCGCCGGCGTGAGGAAATGGCGGCTGCGGCGGGGAGGTAGTGGAAGGGCTGCTCGTCTGGGAGCGGCGGCAAGGCAGGGGCGAGACGGAACTCGCGGAAGCAGCGGGGAGATAGGGGAGAGCGTGGTACTCGCACCGGCGGCGGGGAGGCAAGGGAGGGCGCGGTCCTCTCGCCGGCGGCGGGGAGGCAGTGCAGGCACCGGAGTGAGGATAGACGTGTGTCCAGTTCGGGACTCTTTTTGGGAGTTTCAGAAGGAAAAAAAAAAGTTATGTTAAGATCATGTTACAATTTTGTAGATCCAGTTTGCTTTTGAATTTTCACTTAAAACTACTAGCTAATTAACCGTGCTTTGCAACGGGATATGAATATTATAATGGTTCAACATTAATCATGTCAAGCATACAATTTAAAACTCTTGTGCACATCAATCATCAAATTTTGAGCAAAGGCATAAATTTTAGTGGTTCAACATATACTCTTGGTCAACTCTTAATCCTCGCCTTCTTTTCCCTCATGTGTTTCGTCTCCATTTGTTATCGTGGCTGATGCAAGTATGCAACATGTCGCCAGAATCTGCTCCTATGCTTTCCCGTCCTCAATTCTTCTCTCATTTGTTCTTGCCTCATCTCTACTACTCCCTCCGTCCAAAAATAAGTGTCTCAAATTTGACAAAAAGTGAATATATCTATACATGAAATAAGTCTAGATACCTCCACTTTTGAGCAAACTTGAGACACTTATTTTTGAACGGAGGAAGTATATAATATGTCTTCAGATGATGGTCTGTTTTTCACTTTCCGGTTTTATCCTTGTGTTGCTAGGTTAATTACTGAGTATGACACCGCCAAGTCAAGAGAATAAAGCAAAACTAAAACCGCTCGATCGCTGACTGTCCGGACTCGGTTCAAGTTAATTACCGTAGTGTTGTCGGCTCCTATACGTATACATGTCCAACACGCTTGTAGATCGTTCAGATGCTCGACAAGGTCTATGACGGCTGATGGGCCAGGCAGAACTCGCACTGGTGATGGCCCAAGCAAGCTGTGCTGAGCAAACTAAAAGGAGAAGTATGAGCTTCCCAGCAAAACATCAAGTCTCGAACTCTCCATGCGTGGCGTTGTTTAGCTGGAGTCAAACTTTGGTGTTGTATTGTTTTTTTTGTCTTGTCGAGTGGCTAAAGCTTTACCATGATGACTACCGGATTGGATCAATATGAGAAGAACCAAGTGAGAATGAGTAACGTGAGACGCCAACGTGTCTTACATTATCCTATCACATGCGAGATAGTGAACCAAGTCAAGCTTTACCATGATGTTAACAAAAATGACCGCTGGCCAGTAGGTTAATGATACAAAGCAGAGGTCAAAAATAAATAAAAATAAGGTTACAAACCCAAAGGTAAGATAAGTTCATACATTTATTTTCTAAAAAAATCTACTACTTCGTTTATTAAAAGGACTTGTCATAATATTCTCGCTCAATTAGTTAAGACCCACGCATGGCTTCCCAATCGGAAAAAACGATTTCTAAGTGAAACAGAAAACTGACACCATGATGCCTCTCGATCTATCAAATCAGGTGGTGCATCTTGTCAAACGCATCGACTTCTCCTTGCAAGGAACGAGGTAAATCATCACGCATGGTATTGACAGTATCAAATTTAGATACATTCATGGCAGAGTAAAGACAAGCAATTACAATATATTTTAGAGTATACAAATCAAATAAGATGTGAACGTGATTATTTAAATTTAGTAAACATGAACTTTGATTGTTTTGCTAAATACATGGACTAACATTTGCTATACCCGTAGCAACGCACGGGTTTTGTGCTAGTCTATCATATAACTGAATCATAATGTAATTACTTTAGTGGCACATTTCTATGCAAATTCATCATCTTCTCTAGCGCAATATAATGTTCTTTCTCCAACAAGAATTAATTCCATAAATGATATGCACTCAAAAGGAAAACAAATAAACCGCATCCATGACCATAAATGGTTTGGAACACCATACGTGTGTTTTCCTAAAGCTATCGAAAAATTATAGTCTATTTGCAATTTAAGTAGCAAGTAATGAAAATAAAAATAGGAATGTTTCGAATAAATCCAATTGTTTTTCCACGGAAGTAATAGTAGCATCTCATTTCTTAGAAATAAATTTAATCTGAGAGTAGACCTAACCCATCAACAAAAAAATACTAGTGTCTCACTTTAATATTTAGCTTCATGGCATGGTTTCAGAAGAATAAACATGGCCTGCGATTACATTTTTCTCACTACTTTTTTTTAGAGAGTACCTGTCGTGGGGCTACCCTTCGGCTATCCCACGGTGAAGGTACCTGGGTCACGCCAAGACTATAAAAGCCCAAGGATAGCCCAACAAGGACACGTACGGCCCAAGTTAGTCGACTAGGTCGTGAGGTTCATACCTATCTTGTAAGTGCCGTCAGCACCGTTCACCCGAGACCTAGCCTACCATATAAAGGCTAGGAGGGTCCCTCGTTCTAGGGTACGCTCATAGCCGCCACCACAAACCCTAGCGAGATCGCCATCTCACCATTGTAGCCACAATTCGCCATCAATAACCAGACAAGCAGGAAGTAGGGTATTATCCTCCGGGAGCCTGAACCTGGGTAAAACGCCTCGCTTGTCAGCCGTCGTGATCACCAGCGCTCAACTCTCTCCCCCTCAATCAACCCGGGGTGTATAACCCAGGGATTTGCCGAGTCCACACCTCGTCAATTGGCGCCGTCTGTGGGAAAGAACGAGCGCTGGAACCATGGTCGCACCGGCTCCATCGACTTTGAAGACCGACGTCTGCATCACCAAGGAGCCAATCTGCTTCGGCTCCTTCGAGTACACCTTCCACCCGCCGGCCCACCGCTCGGTGTACGCCGATCTGCATGTAGGTATGTGCCTCACCTTCGGTACCATGCACTACTTCGTAGACAGCTGTGGAGTACTCAGATCCACGGCGATCGCACCACGCGCGGTGGCGGCACCCGCATCTGCCGCGATTGCGCCATCCGTGCCGCCGCCTGCTGCGGAGATCGCGCCCGCTGCGACTGTGGAGATCGCATCTTCGACTGCTGAGAAGATCGCATCTGCGTCGACTACATCGACCACTTCGGCGACCACCGCGCAGATCGAGTCTACTCCGACTACCTCGATCGCGTCGTTGGCAAGACCAAGATCTGCATCAGCTTCGACTGCGTCGACCACATCTTCGCAGTGACCAAGGTCACGCCGTCCTCGTCCGTGCCACTCGCATCTCTACCGACCCGCAAGGTCTTCACCGAGCCAACCACGCTCGCATCGACGACGACATCGCTCGTGTCCGCGGCAAAAATCGCGGAACTCCAAGAAAGAAGCCGCGGCAGCGACTGTGGTACCCACCACGTTGCGGCCATTTTCGACTCCGAGCACGGCTCGGACGAAGGAAGCAGCAGTGGCAGCGTCCATCCCGCTGCCCAGATCTACCCCGCGCAAGTCTTCATGATCGGCCAGAGGCCGCAGGGCAACGACGGCGAACCCGCATACCCACTGGAGGTGGTCATGCCGGACCAGGTGACGCGACTCACCATCACCCGCGACATGGCAATCAAAGCCCTGAAGCACGTCGAGGAAGGCACGTACCCCCACCGGACGCACCCCGGGAGGACCTTATGGCGGTCCAGTACCTGCTACGGAAGGAAGGCGAACGACTCCGCGCAGAGAAGGCCGAGCTACTTCGACGCAAGGACGAGGCTGACGCGTCGAGCGCCAGGAGGGCCGCTTACTCGTTCACTGCCTCAACAGAGGTCTCACAAGGAGCAAGGCGCCACAGAGCCCGCGTGCCTCTGATGACGGAGGCCGACCGCGCTAGAGTCACTCGCAACCTCGAGTCATCATACATAGAAGACGCAGACGGGATACCCATCCCCAAAACACCCGGAGCCGCACTCATGGCGTCGAAACATACCTGCGACTGACACAGCCGCCTGAGGGCGACTCGCGCGCTCTCCTCCACAAGCAGCAGATCATGTCTATCAAGACACTCGAAGACGCACTGATAAACAAGGCGCCAACGAAAAAGCGCGAGAAGATCGAGATCGCCGCGACCGCGAGCCCGCAGCACTCGCAGCCCCGGCGGCAAGACAACTGCGACAGCCACAGCCAGGCGAAGACCTCCGCAACGTCATCACACAAAGGACGGTAGACCGCAGCCGCACCCAGCGGCCGGTCAGCACGTCCAACCTCGACTACGACCGCAACGACGGCGACTACGAGCCGTGCGGCGCCGCATGCTTCAGCTTCAACATACGCGACACAAGAATGCCCAAGGGCTTCAAGCTCACGGCAGAAGCAGTCAAGTACGACGGGAAGCAGGACCCGAGACTCTGGCTAGAAGACTACCTCATAGCCTGCAGCTGCCAGGGCGGCACTTCGACTACGGCCATGCAGTACATCCAGCTGATGCTCACGGCTCTGCACGCGGGTGGCTCAACACTCAACCCAAGAACGCCTTCAGGACGTGGGACGAGTTTGCGGAGGCCTTCGTTAAATCCTTCCTGGGGACGTACTCGAGACCGACGACGTTCGTCGAGCTACAAGCATGCAAGCAAGGACGAGACGAGCCGCTCCGGTCATACATCCAGCGTTGGACCTGCTCCGCAACACCATGGAGACCGCCTCGGAGGACCGAGTGATGGATGCCTTCATGCACGGCGTCTCCCGCCGCGACCTCCGCGAGGAGTTTGGTAGGCTCCGGCCGAAAAACATGATCGAGGTCATGAAGATAGCAAACCAGTGGGCAGACGGAGAGGACTCGGTCCGCAATAGTTCACACTACTCCCCGAAGGACGAAGCCGGACCAAGCAACTGGCGAGAAGGACGCCACAAGAAGAAGCCGCGTTACAACGCAACGACTCAATCGAGCTAGTAGCGGCGGGATTCCAAACCCCCCGTGAGGATGAAGCGCGCGACAGCAGTCGCCAGTACAGCCACGCACAGTACAGTCGAAGCGGCGGTGACCAGAGTCGCCAATACAGCCAGGGTCAATACAACCGAAGCGGCGGCAGCAGCTACCGCAGCGACGGAGGCCATAAACGCGAGTGGCAGAAACGCACACTAAGCCCAGCGGAAGAGCTGGAACAACCCTGCAGACACCACATGTTCAGGAACCCGGAAACGGGCAAGTGGGGATCCAACCACCTGTTGAAGGACTGTCGAAAGGCACGCAAAATATATGAGCCATGCAGAAGATAGTCACTCCAGCACCCGCAGCAGCCACTCGCGCAACTGGCCATCCAGGCAGCACCCCCACCCGCAGTCGCTAATCCAGCACAGGCTGCGGGAGCCTTCCTGCAGCAGCCGCAGCAAGAAGCCCCACCGTGGTCCATGACGCATATCCAGCGGCACGCGGACAACTCAACATGATACAGAAGGGACGCCCCTCAAACAGGGCTCAGAAGCTCATCACCCGCCAAGTCTTCCAAGCCATCACATGTCCACCCGCGGTACCAGACTACCTGAGAGGATCAGAAACACCAATCACCTTCTCCAGAGCAGATCACCCGCCTGCAGTACCACGACCCGGGCACGCCGCTCTGGTAGTCGAAGCTCTGATCGGAGATTACACCCTGAAAAAGGTGTTCATGGACGGAGGCAGTGGCATTAACATCATCTTTGCCGACACCCTCAGAAGGATAAACAGGCCAACGACGGACTTGGCGGCATCAGAGACCACCTTCCATGGCATAGTACCAGGGCAAGCAGTCACGCCCATGGGAACGATCACACTCGACGTCATCTTCGGCACACCCGAAAACTTCAAGAGGGAGTCGATCGACTTCGAGGTAGTCGACTGGAAGTCGCAGTACCACGCGATACTCGGGCGCCCAACCTTTGCCAGATTCATGGCGATACCTCACTACGCCTACCTCATGCTCAAGATGCCTGGACCCAAGGGCGTCATCACGGTGCTTGGCGACTTCGACCGCTCCAACAGCTGCGACCGCGAGTTCAGCAAGATCTCCGAATTCTTCGGAGTCGAAGAGCACTTCGAGGCAATGGCAGTCGACAACGACAAGACCATCTTCCCAGCCCGCAAGAAACCAGCCAAGGACGCTGCCTTCAACGCGGCTGACGACACAACGACCCATCAGGTCCACCCGACTGACGCCAGCAAGACGGTCAAAGTATCGTCGAGTCTGACTCCCGCATAGGAAGGCGCGCTCGTCGAGTTTCTACGTGAGAACTGGAGAATCTTCGCATGGCAACCCTCTGACATGCCAGGAATACCCAGGAACCTCGCCGAGCACTCCTTAAAGGTCCACAAGGACGCCAGACCCGTCAAACAGGCCATGCGACGCTTTTCCGGGCCCAAGCGAGACGAAATCAGCAGAGAAATCGATCGACTGCTGAATGCCAAGTTCATCCGAGAGATCAAGGACTCGGACTGGGTCGCCAACCCAGTCCTAGTGGAGAAGAAGAAGACGAAGAAACTCCGCATGTGCGTCGACTTCACCGCCATCAACAAATGCTGCCCCAAGGACCATTTCCCGCTCCCGCGGATAGACAGATCATCGACTCGACTGCAGGCTGTGAACGCCTGTCCTTCCTGGACGCCTACTCAGGTTACCAGCAGATCAGACTGAACGTCGACGATGAGGAAAAGACAGCATTCATCACACCCGACGGCGTTTTCTGCTACCAGACGATGCCCTTCGGGTTGAAGAACGCTGGTGCCACGTACCAGCGCACAATGCAAGCATGCCTCAAAGGGCTCATCGGGCAGATAGTCCAAGTCTACGTCGACGACATCGTCGTCACCACCCGCAAGGAGGACACCCTCATCGCCGACCTCCGCAAGGTCTTCGCTGCCCTCGACGAGTACCAGATCAAGCTGAACCCAGACAAGTGCGTCTTCGGCGTGCCAGCCGGAGAACTACTCGGGTACCTCGTCTCCGCAAGAGGAATCGAAGCAAACCCCGAGAAGGTGCAAAACATACTCGCGATGCCAGCACCAACCAAGCTCCACGAGGTGCAACGCCTAGCCGGCCGAGTCGCAGCTCTCAGCCGGTTCATTAGTAAGTTGGGTGAGAAGGCCCTGCCCTTCTACCAACTGATGAAAAAGACAGACAAGTTTGAGTGGACCGAGGAAGCGCAGGACGCGTTCGACCAGCTCAAGAAAACCCTGACGACTTCCCCAGTACTGGTGGCACCACTGGACAACGAGCCGCTCTACCTCTACGTGTCAGCCACGAACAGGGTGGTCAGTACGGTACTCGTAGTCGAACGAGAAGAAGAAGGGCACAGCCACCCTGTCCAGCGACCTGTCTACTACCTCAGCGAGGTGTGACCCTGTCCAAGCAGCGCTACCCGCACTACCAGAAGCTGGCCTACGGAGTTTTCATGACTTCAAGGAAAGTAATCCATTACTTCTCCGAGCACCCGATCACGGTGGTAAGCTCCTCCGGGCTCTCCGACATCCTGACCAACCAATGCGCGACAGGACGAGTCGCTAAGTGGGTCGTCGAGCTAGGACCCTGGGGGCTGAAATACGCTCACCCGAAGTCAATCAAGGCCCAAGTGCTCCCAGAATTCACCACCGAGTGGATAGAGGCCCAGCTGCCAGATGTCCCCGACCTGTCCAACGCATGGACAATGTACTTCGACGGCTCCAAAAAGTTCAGATCAGCCGGGGCAGGAGTCATCCTCATTTCCCCCAAAGGCGACAAGCTGAAGTACGTGCTACAGATGGACTTCCCAACACCCTCCAACAACGAGGCTGAGTACGAGGCCCTAATCCATGGCATGCGGATGGCCAAGAACTGCGGCGCCACTCACCTCATGATCTACGGCGACTCCTACCTCGTCGTGCAGCAAACCATGAAGGCCTGTGACGCCATCGCCGACAACATGATCGCCTACAGAGACCTGTACAACCAGCTGGAGGGCACCTTCGACGGCTGCGAGTTGCGGCACATCGGCCGCGAAAGCAACGAGGAAGCCGACGCCCTCGCCAACCTGGGCTCAGACAAGGCGCAGGTGCCACCTGGCGTCTTCCTTGAGCGCATCACGCAGCGGTCTGTCAAACTTCGACCCACGCCCGGATCCTCCACACCATCAACGAGCACCGCCGACCCGCCAGGCAAAGAGAAGGAGCCAATGGAGGTTCTGCTAATCGAGCCCACCTGGACGAGCCCATATCTGGCGTACATGCTGCACCAGAGACTGCCAGTCAACTCAGTCGAAGCCAAGCGCATTATTCGCCGCTCGAAAGGCTTCACCATCATCAAGGGGGAGCTATACAAGCGAAGCATCTCAGGAGTCCTGCAAAGGTGCGTTGATCCAGTCGACGGTCAAGCCATCCTGCTCGAAATTCATACAGGCACCTGCGGGCATCACGCCAGCAGTCGTGCCTTGGTAGCCAAAGCCCTGCGAGCCGGGTTCTACTGGCCCACCGCAATGCAAGATGCCGAAGAACTCGTGAAGAAGTGTCTCGGCTGCCAGGAGTTCGCCAACAAGCCGCACGCGCCAGCATCGGCACTAAAGACCATACCACTCGCCTGGCCCTTCGCTCAGTGGGGGCTCGACATGGTGGGTCCACTCAAGAAATCCTCACCAGGGGGCACACTCACCTCCTGGTAGCAGTCGACAAGTTCACCAAATGGATCGAAGCCGTGCCCATCACAAGTTCGACTGCATCCTCAGCAGTTAACTTCATCAGGTCCATCATCTTCAGGTTCGGGGTGCCGAACAGCATCATCACCGACAACGGCACGAACTTCACAGCCGAAGAATTCAAGGACTTCTGCTCCGAACAAGGCATCAAGCTCAACTACGCATCAGTCTCGCACCCGCAATCCAATGGGCAAGTCGAAAAGGCCAACGGCCTAGTCTGCAAAGGCATCAAGAAGCGCCTGCGAGTACCGTTGAGGCGCGCTGCAGGCGCCTGGGTCGAAGAGCTGCCATCTGTGCTTTGGAGTCTACGCACCACACCAAACAGATCAACCCAGTACACGCCATTCTTCATGGTTTATGGTGCAGAGGCGGTCATGCCCTGCGACATCAAGTTCGACGCACCTCGAGTGGTGGCCTACGACGAGTCTGACGCAGAAGAAGCACTCGAGGACGACATGGACACCCTGGACGAAGCACGCGACATCGCCCTCACCCGCTCAGCCGTGTACCAGCAGGACCTGCGCAACTACCACGGACGGCGACTGCGGCCAAGAGCTTTCGTTCCAGGCGACCTGGTCCTTCGCCTCAAGCAGAAGAAGGTGCACAAGCTCGCCTCCCCATGGGAGGGCCCATACATTGTGACAGAAGCAATCGGCGGAGGAGCTTACCGCCTGAAGGACTCGAAGACAGGAACAGTCTGCCACAACCCATGGAATGTTGCGCAGCTGCGACGCTTCTACGCCTAGTCGACTCCCCTGTTGTAACAAAGCATACATGTCAAGGCGGCAGGTTTCAGACGCACTCTTTCCCTTACCAGGGTACCTGAGGGGACTGGAAGGGTTTTAATGAGGCGGCCTGCTCGCAAAAATCAATGAAGTGATTTGTGGAACAAGCTCTCCCCTTTACTTTTTCAGTCAAAAAGCAACATAAACCTAGGCCGCCACTCGACGCACTCGGGGGCTGCGCCGCACAGGTTCAACTCAAAATCCTTGGCCGCCACCCGAAGCACTCGGGGGCTGCGCCGTACAGGTCTAAGTCAAAACCTAGGCCGCCACCCGATGCACTCGGGGGCTGCGCCATACAGGTCTAACCGAAAAATCCTTGGCCGCCACCCGAAGCACTCGGGGGCTGCGCCGTACAGGTCTAAGTCAAAACCTAGGCCGCACCCGAAGCACTCGGGGGCTGCGCCGCACAGGTCAAGTCAAACCTAGGCCGCCACTCGACGCACTCGGGGGCTGCGCCGCACAGGTTCAACTCGAAATCCTAGGTCGCCACCCGACGCACTCGGGGGCTGCGCCGCCAGGTCTAAGTCCAAACCTAGGCCGCCACTCGACGCACTCGGGGGCTGCGCCGCACAGGTTCAACTCGAAATCCTAGGTCGCCACCCGACGCACTCGGGGGCTGCACCGCACAGGTCTAAGTCCAAACCTAGGCCGCCACTCGACGCACTCGGGGGCTGCGCCGCACAGGTTCAACTCGAAATCCTAGGTCGCCACCCGAACACTCAGGGGCTGCACCGCACAGGTCTAAGTCCAAACCTAGGCCGCCACTCGATGCACTCGGGGGCTGCGCCGCACAGGTTCAACTCGAAATCCTAGGTCGCCACCCGAAGCACTCGGGGGCTGCGCCCTACGGGTGCGACTCTCAAAGTCCTAGGCCACACCCGATCCGCTCGGGGTTGCACCACACAGGTTTACAGAAGTCTACAAGATACAATTTACTCACTCGGGGGCTACCCCCACCTCGACATACATACACTCATATTTCCACTTGGAAAAATTTCTTTTACAAGCTAACGCTATACAACAGCACTCTATTGCTCTTATTCTACAGGCTCGCCCTTTGGCGCATCAAGTGGCCCTACAAGGTGCTCGCTAAAGTTCTGGACCTGCTGAATCATCTGGCGCGCAGCCGCAAGAGTATCGGCATAGTCACCCTCTCCAGGCAAGCCGTCAAGCACCTTGTGCAATGGAAGATTAGGCCGGTGCAGTCGAACGTATGCCAACGCCACGTTCGCCCCGGCAACAAGTTGAGTGTGCACGACTTCCTTCAACGCACTGCCTTCACGGAACCTCTCCAGAAGCGCAGTCAGTCCATTCGGCTGCTCGTTGTGAGGAAAGTACACCTTATTGATCTGCCAGAGGGTTTTTCTGCAACCTTCCAAGAGCACAGCAGCCCGCCAGGTGCGATCCAGCATTCGTGCCAGTACACTACCTCTGGATCTGTTCGACCAAAACTGGCGCGCTTCGGGTGAGTCACCAGCGGCCTCTTTCTCTACTCGCTCGTCCACTCGAAGCTGCTCAGCCTTCCAGTCAGAATTCACATCTGCATCAAGGCCAAGCATTAAGCATAGCAGGAAGACACACAAGCCGAGGCAAAAACGCTAGAAGGCCAACCTTGCAGCTGTCGACTGATCAAGTCCATCTCGCCAAGCAGAAACTCTTCGCGCTGGGAGAACGGCGCAACGGGCCGCGACCTCAATCGCTCCAGCTCCAACTCAGCACTCTTCAGCTTCGACTCAAGCTCCAACACCTTGTTCCTCATGAAGGTGATCACCTCTGGTCATTTACGCTTCGCACAGGAGCTGGAGGAGCTTGGCGGCGGCGACGAATAGGCGCAGCCGAAGTGGTGTCCTCCTCATCGTCCGCGCCAGTCGTTCCAGCAACATCAGGAGCTTCGCCCATATCAGACTGCCAAGAATTGACAGTCAAGCCAGGAAAGAATCAACATAATTCATCCAAGCCAGATATCAAAAAAGACTCGGCGACTGCACCCCCGAGGGAGCGAATTCACATTTCATCATCAGCACATGTTCACTCGCACAATATAAAGTGCATTACAGACTCAGGCCCAAAAGCAGAAGCATAGTCCTAAAAGGAAAAGTCTACACTACAGACTCCGACTGGGACCGGCTCTTCCTAGCAGCAGCCAACTCGGTCATCTTAGCAATCCTCTTCTCGAAGGTGGAGACAAGCTTCACGGCCAACTGGCTCGCCTGCGTTTTCACCCCGCTAAGGGACGCGGTCTTGCCATCAGGCTTTCGAGGGAAGTCACTGACAACCTTCTCAAAATCGCCTACGACTTGGTGACCAAGAAGCAGCTGGAAAGTGAGCTCTGAGCCGCGTACCGTCTGCCGCGCGTGAAGTCCGCCAGGACATTCGAATTGCCTTCGAATGGAGCCGCGAGTGCGTCAACACAACTGGTGGCGGCTTGTTGGGGAAAATTTCCGGTGCACAGTCGCTAAGGCCTCCGTCGACTTCTGCAGTGCCGCCGTCGACTGCTGCAGCGCCCGATGCGTACGCGCAGACGCGGTCGACGAAGCCAACAGCCTCCGCCAAGCCGACACTGTCGCTGGAAGTTCCTTCTGGAGGAGCACCTCCGCAAGTTTCTGATCAAAAGAAATCCACACCCGTAAGACGTCAGAGGTCGAAAAAAGGCAAAGTAGGCACTGAGCCGAAATACTTACTTCCAACAACATCTGCGAGTGCGAGCAAGCGGTCGACCTGGGTCTTCTCCAGTCATCCCGAGCGTTCACGCTCTTGGGCTTCACCCAGCGACTTCTCCAGCTCCGCGACCCGCGTCTTCATGCTCTCTTTCTCGCCTACAGACCAATGGAGCAAAGTTAGCAATAAAGGCAGTCGACACGCCCCTCGAGCACAAGGGTTCACACTCACTATTCGCCTGCTCCAGAGCAGCGCGGAGTGATCCCTCTCCTGCTCCATGCGAACGAAGGCTGCGGCTCCCTCCACCTGCTGGCGATAAAATGGCTGCGGGAAACACAAGACATCAATCTGCGCCCGACTATTCTAGTCACGCACATCTTCGGGGGCTACTCCCATCGGGAGCGCTGTTCGCGCACCCGATACAGATTTTGCAGAACGAGTCAAAGGACACTTACATGCTCAAGCAGCCCAGCGTCAGCCGGAGTCGCATCAGCAGTTTTCTCCGGCACGGAGGAGGTCGAAGTCCTCAAGGCCAAAGCGTCACCCGCCTGAGCCTCTTCTCCGGTCGTCTTCGTAGTTTGCTCAATCATGGGAGCAGAAGTGTACTCCATCTCACGAGGGGAAACAACAGCGCCAGTACGGTCGCTGTGACAAGAAAACTCAATTCAAGGACCCGCAAGCGAAGAAGCACACTCGACAACAACAAAGCACTGGTTATGCGACTAACCTGACGACATCAACATCATCTTCACTTCCCAGGGAGACGGAGGCCATCCTCGCGAACTCGGTTGGCGGTGCAGAGCCGAGTGGAGGCACGACCAAAGGATCAGCAAGGTCACTCGGATGCCTAGCGCCCGAAGAGGACTCGCTCGTCTCTTCCTCGTTCACACCCGCCTCCTTCACAGGCGACGAGGCAGAACCAGAGTCGCCACTCTTTCGCCTCTGCCGCTTCCGCAGCGGCTCCTCATCTTCATCATCCTCCTCCAACTCTTCACTCGGAGAGGTGGCGGAGGGAACTTCATCGTCATCAACCTCGTCTTCAGGGAACTCGGCCTCTTCATGAGGTCCATTCTCCATCAACGGAGGAAGACTGACATAGCCCGAACGACCCTGTCAGCGAATGAAGCATTTGAGTCAAGCAAAAAGATTCGACAGAAAAAGACGCAAGACAAACAAAGCAAACGAAGCTCACCTCAGGCACAGGATTATTAGGCCCATATGGCTCGACTGGGCACTTGACATTGCACGGGTCAGCGGCTCGGAGACTAGTGATGCTCCTCACCTTCGACTCGACTGCGTCATCATCAAGCTCATTGCCAGCATCCTCACGCGCCCACATCGGGTGGACGCGACTGCGCAGCGGCTGCACCCGAAGCCTGAAGAAGGTGGCGATGAGGTGAATTCCACCCGTCTCGCGCCCGAGACTCTTCAGAAGGCCACGAAGTAGCGTCAGCAAGGGCTGAGTCGCCTCCCTGTCCTCCTTCGACAGCGGGTGCGCCCACGCGTTTGTCTTCCGCAACTCGCGATCAGCCGCGAATTCAGGAAGCCCTGCTTGGTCGCACCTGATGTAGAACCACTTCTTCCGCCAGCCCTGGACGGAGTCGGACTTCTTCATCTGGAAGTAGGAGGTGTCGCCACGCACCTGGATGCCGAAGCCGCCGACTGGGTACACCTGCTTGCTCTTCCCCACGTTCCTCCTCACGAGGAATAGCGACTTCCACAGCAGCCAGTTGGGTGCGATTCCCAGGAAACACTCGCAGAGCACGAAATAGCTCGCGATGCTCAAGACGCTATTGGGAGTCAGATCGTGGATCTGAATCCCATAAGCATACAAGAGACCACGGACGAAATCGTGGAGGGGGAACCCGAAACCCCGCGGAAGGAAATCCACGAAGCAAACGCGTTCCCCTCGCGAGGGAGGGGAATACCTCTTTCCCAGGAGCGCGCACCGTCGCTTGGTCTACCGGCGGCAGCAGCCCCTGCGCGCGGAGGGCCTCGAGGTCGGCCTTCTTCACCGACGATTTGACCCAGTCGCCGTCGGGCTTCTTCATCACGCTCGCCTCGGCGGTGGCGACGGCGCCAGAACCAGGCTTCCCCCTCTTCATCGCGACCTTGCTCATGGTAGGGGGAGAAGGAGCAGAGAGCACGCAGCGCAACAATGGCGGAACAGAAGCAGTGGAGACGATGACAGAATGGGGATGGATGAACTGTTCACCGCCGCGGTGAAAATTATATACCGCGCGGTCAGTCAATCCTGGCCGTCCCTGCTGCAACCACTCTCCGCAACAGCGTCTGACCGTCCACGTGTCGCGCGGAGAGGGCAACCGTCGCCGGCCACGCCGCCCACTACGCACGGGAATTAAGGCGCCATCATCACACGCGAAATTTTCGCGCCCAACGGTCAGAAAAAAGCGGCAACCGCTCTCCAGTCAATACTGACAGTGGGACCGCACTGTCACGTCCCATCGGACACAGAGTGCGTCAAAAACGTCAGCACTGACGTCAACCACGAAGGCGTAGGAAGTAAGCCAACGGGCTGATGGAGAACTCGAACAGTTCATTCGAGTGCAAGAAGATTCAGTAAGCTCTCAGAGCTGAATAAGTTCGTACAGTAAGCCAACGAGCTGAACAAACTCGAACATTTCATTCGAGTGCAAGAGCATCCAGTAAGCTCCAAGTGCTGAACAAACTCGTACAGTAAGCCAAACCGGCCGAATACACAGTAAGTCACACAAAGCCAGTCGCGACTCCAAGTCGAGTCCCCTCTTTACTCCCATCGGGAGCGGGCTTTTCGACTGAAGAAAAATTGAGTTTAACCTCAATTGCAAGCAATTCAGCTTAATCTCGGGGGCTACTCCCATCGGGAGCGCTGTTCGCGCTCCCGAGTGACTCAGAACAATAGCAGTCGAAAAATCACCGACTAAGGCCATAATCACAGTATTTAACCCTGCAGTCGACAGTTCGACTAAGGAGTCCTCCGTAAGCCCTGAACGGCCGGAGTCGACTAATTTTACTTGTCCCTTTCAGGAACTCGAAGGCGTGCCCAGGCGAAAGGAGTCCTTTGCCCGACTCTACGATTCGACCAAGCACTCGGGGGCTCCTGTCGTGGGGCTACCCTTCGGCTATCCCACGGTGAAGGTACATGGGTCACGCCAAGACTATAAAAGCCCAAGGAAAGCCCAGCAAGGACACGTACGGCCAAAGTTAGTCGACTAGGTCGTGAGGTTCATACCTATCTTGTAAGTGCCATCAGCACCGTTCACCCGAGACCTAGCCTACCATATAAAGGCTAGGAGGGTCCCTCGTTCCAGGGTACGCTCATAGCCGCCACCACAAACCCTAGCGAGATCGCCATCTCTCCATTGTAGCCACAATTCGCCATCAATAACCAGACAAGCAGGAAGTAGGGTATTATCCTCCGGGAGCCTGAACCTGGGTAAAACACCTCGCTTGTCAGCCGTCATGATCACCAGCGCTCAACTCTCTCCCCCTCAATCAACCCGGGGTGTATAACCCAGGGATTTGCCGAGTCCACGCCTCGTCAGTACGCCAAAGGCGTAACTTATTTTTATAGAAGGAGAGCAAAAGTTGATTACAAGAAGCTAAAAACTCCTAGTGCGAACACCAGGGTTAGCTGACTCCACACTCACACGCTAAACATTTTTCTCACTACTATCATGAAGCTCCCGTGCAGAGGCTTTAGCTCGGCTAGACACCATGTGGTGAACTTTTTCTCCAATAATGCAGAATATTAACAAGGGAGCGCCATGCGGAATCCCATCTTGGCACATCACAAAACCACAAAGAGTAATGTAATAAAGTGATAGCAATCAACAAGTTCTTGCAGTCCCTCAAGTAATTGGTCTCTCATGTTTGAAAGTACCTTTGCAGTCCCTCTTGTACTTGGTCGGGTGATAACTTGTGAAAGGACACGGATGTCGCCTAGAGGGGGGGGGGGGTGAATAGGCGATTAAAATTCTTTGCGGTTTAGGCTTGAATAAATGCGGAATAAAACTAGCGTTTAATTTATCAAGCACGAAACCTAAACAAGCTAGGTTAACCTTTGTGCACCAACAACTTATGCTAAACAAGATAAGCAAATATGTGATAGCAAGATATATTACTTCAAGCTCGATGGCTATCACAAAGTAAATAGCATAAGTAAGAAGCTCGGGTATAGAAATACCGAGGCACTTGGAGACGATGATTTATCCCGAAGTTCACTTCCCAATGGAAGCTACGTCTCCGTTGGAGCGGTGCGGAGTCACAAAGTGATCCCCGAATAGCCGTCAAATGGCACACCGTAATCTCCTTCGTGCCTCCACCAATGCGGAGTGCCACGAACCACTATGGGACACTTGAGGGTGGTCACCGAACCCGTACAAGGATGAGGCACACTCCACAACTTAATTGGAGGCTCTCACCGAATTCCTGCGGCTCCCAAAGCCACAAGAATCACTTAATTAGAGGCTCCCAATTATCCCGCGAGCCACCAAAACTCCGAGATCAACAAGGACCGTCTAGGGCACTCCAAGTACCCAAGAGGACAAGCTCTAGGGCACCCCAAGTACCCAAGAGTAACAAGCTTCTCAACTTAGATTTCCACGTATCACCGTGGAGAACTCAAACCGATGCAACTGATGGAAGAAGGCAAGACCACTAGAAGTGGTCAAATCCTTCACTCCCAAATCCCACCAAAAGCAACTAATGATTGTGGGGGGAGAAGAGAGGAAGAACAAGGAAGAACTCAACAAATGGAACTTCAAGATCATGATCTACTAGGTTCCCCTCACTTAGAGAAGGAATGGATTGGATGAATATGTAGATCTAGATCTCCTCTCAAATTCCCTCAAAGATATGCAAGAATCATGTGAGGGATTGAGAGGAAGGCAAGCTTTTCCCAAGGTTAACAATGGAGGAGAGAGAGGGGAAAAGCTAGCTCTAGAGATGAGAGAACCGTTGGGGAAGAACCCCCTTAAAAAGGTCCTCTCAAAAATCTGCCCGTTGCAGACGAAAAAGGCCGCAGCGGTAGTACCGGGCCTCGCCCGGTAGTACCGGCTGTGTTGTCTCGAGGAAGAACGAAGACCAGTCAGCGCTCCCTGACTCGGCGCGCAACGGTAGTACCGGACCACCTGGCCCGGTAGTGCTCCCTTCCTGGTAGTACCGCGGCACTACCGGGGCAACTACCGGGTTAAAACTTCGAGAGGCAGAGAGCCATCCGGAGATGCGGTACTGGGCCCAGTACTGCCCGCGGTAGTTCCACAAGGGGTCACCCGGTAGTACCGGGCTAGGGTCGGTACTACCGGACTAAGAAGAAACTGCAGAACCAGGAAAGGAGAACCGCAATAACTTTTGCAAGGAAGCTCCAAACGAGATGAATCCAATTCTGTTGGAAAGGTAGCGACAAGAGCTTTACTACAAGAAGTGGAAATATTAAGGGTCACAAATATAGAGGGGATACCACACATGGGAAGGTGTGGACCCTATCTCGAAGGTGGACCGATAATATTTCCAACCAGAAAACGTAACAAGTTTTCCATACGAAATCCGTTTTCGGAGAACTTGGGCTTGTCATGAAGATCACAATAAGCACCAAAACCCAACAAGGAGAAAATCCAAATAAGAACCAAGAAAGATGATGAAGGCAAGTATGCAAAGGTTTGAGCTCTCTCCAACTGATACGCTAAAGCTCAATCGAGAGCCCCTCTTGATAGTACAGTATCTATCCTATAACCTGGTCTCCCAACTAGTACCACGAGACTGGTAAAATAGAAACCCTATCATACCTTTGCCTTGCGCATTCCACTTGAGCTAGATGACGTCGATCTTGATCTCTTCAAGTGGACCACCTTTCTTGATTGCGCTTCGCTTGGTGAAGACTCAAACATTGCTCCCCCATACCCCACTATGGGAGAGCCTCTCTTAGGCACATCTTCACATGAACATTATCTCTAAATGGGTGGCAAGCTTCAAGCTTAGGATTTCTTCGAGGTGCTCCTCTTGAACTTGCGCTTCTCAACATTGATGACGATCACCACTTAACGTCATCGATCATGGGCCATATGAAATCTTCATTTGATGCAAGCCCATGGAAAGATACCTAACCACACATAAATGCTACACACATATCATGGGTTAGTTCACAAAGCTATATGGACAATTACTTACCATACCAAGAGATACATGATCCCACTTGGTACATCTTGTAGCTTTGTGTGTTGATCAATACTTGATCAACCTTGTATCTTTTCTTCTCTTTTCAATAGATGATGTCTTGAAGATAACCATGAATGAGCACATAATTCTTTTCTTCAAGACATACTTGCAATATGCTCAACTCGATGATCTTGATGCCAAATACTTCATTATATCAATATATTCATGGCATCAACCTTGAATCCAACATATGGAGTTCAAGCATGGTCTATGGACAAACACTACAAGTAGAACTCAATGCAACCATTAGTCCATAGGGATTGTCATTAATTACCAAAACCACACACGGGGGCGCCATGCCCTTTCAACTTGTATATTCTGAAAAGGGTTCATATAAATGTGTGTCACAGTGTGCAACTATCTTTTTAAACTTCCACAAACCCCTATCCCAATTAAACATCATACAACTTGACTACCCGGCAACGACAAGCATCTCATCTCAACTTAGGCATTTCCACTTAACTTTTTTTAGAAATAGAACATGAGTGTGATGTTAGTTTCTAAAATTAATAGAAGGTAAGATGTCAAATGATTTCTACGATGTGTCAAAATTCAATTGAATCAGATATAATGAGACAAACATAATTTGCACAAACTCAATTGGCGCACTCAAACAACTTATCGGGAGGCCACTATGAGAAAGGCGATCTTCCTGATATTAATAGATCCACGTTTATCAAAAAAAATGAGAAAGGGGAACAACTCTTGCTCAATATATATAGAGGATTAATACCAAACTTGTTTATGTCCCTACATTTTGCACCATAATTCACTCCGCCCAATAACCGGCATGCGCCATGCCCTGAGTTTGTGTTGTGCCTGACCAGAAACTACCCTCGTTCACCTCAGTGTAGTCCATCAACCTAAGGAGCAGAAGGTATTGTGCTTTCATGCTCCAAGACCATGAACCTAAGGGCAAAATTTACTTGGTCTTGCCTCCTCGGCTGTTCTATAAAGGTGTCGAGCTAAGTAGATTGAGTTCCAATTGTCATAAGGTTAATATCTTCTCATCATAATAATAACATGATTGAGATGAGCAAGTTAATCCAAGTGGACAAGTGCAAAGGTGATAGCTTAATCTACTGGATCACATGGGTAGAAGAAGGTAAATTATAGAAGTGAACATTCACCTGAAAGGCAGGGAATCAACCAATTTGCTATCCGATTTAGCTAGCTAACAATTCAAATGATATCAGATTTAGATCTAGGTTGATAGTCAGTATACTTCAGGCATATTTAGTGTGTTTCCTTACCGAAGAGAAGAGATTAAACTTTGGCTACCTTGTCTTATATTGGAGTATTCTGCCACCTAACGGCTATGCTATCTAAAAACAGCATGAGTTTGTTTCTAAATAAGAGAACAAACATGACATGTCTCATGAGAAAATTAGTACAAGAAATAAGACAAAAGTTTCCGCCATGTACCATATATGATCTTAAATATGCTACCCTCTTGTAGTATTGCGAAAGAAAGAGTACACATCATGGCCCTGAACATAGAGATAAAAATGGTGAGCTTGGAAGTAAGAAAAGTTGATAGCGTATAAAACGAAGTGGTATTATTGACAGCTGAGATGTGCGTTGTAGCTCTTGGTCAGTCCCGGCACAACATTATCATATGATCCACCTAAAGAGAGTGAAGAAGTGACGTGGCACTCAGTAATACAAATCAGACCGAAACAATATGAATGTTTCTATTGGAGCTTGAACTAATGTCTAAGGTTAGTCTAAGTTAATACCAAAAATGACTGAATCGGTGCGTTGAACACTTAATATGATGAGTATCTCGGCATATCCACCAGAAATTAAGATTGTAGCATTTGTGGAGAGAAAAACTGAATTCTCGGTACAGTCGGCATGTCTCATAAAATAAAGAAACAAACCGGTGTGTGACATCTCAATTTGTCACCTTGTTTTTAGCATTTGCTGATGCATCATTGGACCCACCAGTCCCTAATCACATCACTTGCTCATTCTAGCCGAGATACAGCTAACAACAATGGAGAGAAGATGGGGAGTGGAAAACTCACCTGCAGGATTTCTGGCAAGTGCCGTCTGGATGATGGTCAACTGGGAACTCTGCACCCTGGAACATGATAACGACAACAGCAACAATAGAATCAGCGAAACCATCAGGAAATCCAATCTCGGAGAGGGAACAGAGCATGCCATAGGGGTCGAGGTTTGTTACCTTGAGGAGGTCTCGGGTTAGGTCGGCCATGCGGCCCTTGCTGGCGATCCTAAGACGGATGGTCGTGGGGTCAACCGACAATGGCTCGTCCGCCGCCGCAGCCCTGCGGTTAGCGCTATGAGGTCGAAGGAGACGCCGTCGGCGCGGAAGGAACCCAGTCACCTACTCATGCGGTTAGCGCTAAGGATTCTACGGCGGCTGCATCGGCGGCGGAGAGCCCCATATGTGGGCGACATCGGTGGCGGCGGCGACGGAGGCTGCGTCAGTCGTGGGGCGATGGATTAGGAATGTCACTAATGCTGATTGAGAGGGCAATTGATTGGTTGTGTAATTAAGTCTGATTGGGCGATTGATTACTGTTAAGAACCTAGTGATGAGGAGACGACGCGAAAAAAAACCTTGTTGACGACAGGAGAGGCTTGACGAAGGAACGAAATTCTTCTTTTAGATAGTAGAGATTAAGACTTTCTTATAAAAAAATTCAATTGAATGTATTGAAATGTCTCATCAAAATTCCCACCACATTACATTTTATGGAGGCTCGAAACATGTATATTTCACACAGTATTATGATACATGTTCTATGTTGTACGGAGTATTATTATTTTGAAAGTATTAACTATATTTACTAATTACCAGGTTCATATGATCATTTTAGAACAAAATTAGTTGTAATTTTAGTCAACATTGAAATGAATGATGAGGACGTGAAAAACCGAGACTTTGAATATGATGAAAGCAACATAGGTCCCTCGGATTGTATGATACTAGTACAATACCCCGCGCGTTGCGGCGGGAATATCTTTATGAATATTATTGTGTAAATAAAGTTATAAGACACATGAAATATAAAGTTGTCAACAAAAGTATGAGAGATTCAATTGGTGTGTATTTCACAACAATCCCACCCCCTAGTACCTCTTTTGCTTGATGATATAATTTTGATTGTGAATGAATAAATAGGTATGATATGTTCAAGAAAAAATGGGTGACATGGACAATTGTATGGCTTACAACAATTGATGATCTGAATATATTGCATGTAAATGTATATAATCATTTAATAAATGTTAGTGCAATGACGATTGGATCGTCGGAAGGGAACGTATATAATGATGAAATTGAATCCACAACACGTAGTGGGATTGCATCGAATTGGAGATGGAAAGATGTGAAACCCTAGTCGCCTAGGTCGGTATGCTACGTAACTAATTTGTCGTACCTACTCAGAATGACGCGGACTAGAATGAAGCACGAAGAGAGAGAAAAAACAGTAGAAGAGTAAATGAGCCTAGCCCACAGAATCGGGAGGGATACGTGATAGTTCATGTTAAATGTGTCAAGTAGGGGTGCCCCGTTTCACGAGGACACTCCAAAACTAAAATGAAGCAAGGAGCAGGTGAAAGAAACGGTACGTGAGTAAATGGGCCTAGCCCACAGAATCAAAAGGGGTATGCGCAATCTCGATGCTGACACTAAATGCCTCAAATAGGGGTGTCTCGTTTGAAGATTGGTCTAAACTCAAACATACCATGAGCTGAAGAGTAATAGCCTAAGTTACTCCCCACTATTTTTAGCCTAACTAATTTGTCTTCTGTATTCAGAATCACACGTAATAAAATGAAGCAAAGGAGCGAGGGAAAGAAACAGTACAGGAGTATAAATAGACCTACCCCACAGACCCGGGGTGCCATTCAAGCTTGGGCTGAACGTAAAGATAACATGAGCTGAAGAGCATTATCCAGCCTTAGAACTAAAATGAAGCAAAGGAGCCAGGGGTCGGGAAACATACGGTTTTTTCCGTTTCCGGTGAGGGTTTTGACCTGTTCCATAGTGTCGTTATGTTCTAATGACAGGTCATCCAACTCCTCCTCCTCCAACCCTAACCTCTCTAGCATCACATACATCCATACTCAATGGGTTTTCTATCGGAGTCTCCTGCCCGAGTCGCCGCAAGACTGTTTGACGCCGTTGGTGACGCCATCCTCGGCTTCGCATGTGGAGGAACAAACCGAGATCGGATACTAGAAGCGAAAGACTCCCACCACCACGACGAGGGGATCGTAGGAAGGGAACGTATATAAGGATGAAACTGAATCCACAACACGTAGTGGGATTGCATCGAATTGGAGATGGAAAGATGTGAACCCTAGTCACCTAGGTCGCCATGCTACGTAACTAATTTGTCGCACATACTCAGAATCAGGCGGACTAGAATGAAGCACGAAGCGAGAGATAAAAAATAGTAGAAGAGTAAATGAGCCTAGCCCACAGATCCGGGAGCGGTACAACGATAGTTCATGTTAAATGTGTCAAGTAGGGGTGTTACACCCCCAGAACTAAAATGAAGCAAGGAGCGAGAGAAAGTAACAGTACATGAGTAAATGAGCCTAGCCCACAGAAGCAGAAAAGGGTACACGCAATCTCGATAGTTGACACTAAATGTTTCAAATAAGGGTGCCCCGTTTCACGATTGGGCTGAACTCAAACGTATCATGAGTTGAAGAATAATAGTCTAAGTTTTTTTAGAACAGTAGTAGTCTAAATTACTGCCCACTATTACTAGCCTAACTAATTTGTCGTCCGTATTCAGAATCACGCATACTAAAATGAAAAAATGAAGCAAAGAAGTAAAGGGCCGAAGGAAAGAAACAGTACAAGAGTAAATGGGCCTAGCCCACAGAACCGGGGTGCCGTTCAGTAAACATATCATGAGCTGAAGAGCATTATCTAGGCCCATCCTCTCCCAAGCTATTGGGCCTCCAGCCTAATCCAGCGGCAGGGCACGTCATCCACGGGAGCTCCTATTTGATGCGTTTTGCGTCCCCTAACGCGTCAACGCCTGAATGAGCATCAGCTGGGTCGGGCTCATCGACGCGTCTCCTCAAGTTCTTCCTCGACCTCTTCCTCTACAACTCCGGTGGCTCCTCAAGTTCTTCCCCGACTCCGGTACCACCCACCGCCGCCAGGCCGCCAGCCACCGCCACCCGCGGCCGGCCCCGCTCCCGCGGCGCCTCGCCGCTCCGCCCTCCTCCATCCGCCTCCCACCGCCGGTCCACCGCCTCCCCGGCCTCCCTCTAAAGCCCCCCGAACCCTAACCAACTAGCCGGCGAGATGCTGCGTGACACGTCCAAAACGTATCTATAAATTTTGATTGTTTCATGCACTTTTATGCTTTTGACACTTGTTTATATATTAAGTTTATGATTTATTTGGACTAACCTATTAATAGTTGCAAAAGTGCACAATGTTCTTGTTTTACTCTTTCATGTGTAGGAATTATAAAAAATACAAGAGGAAACCTTGTTGGAGTCAAATTGGGACTTTCCTGAAATCTGTCTGGAAACGTTTTTCGGAGATGGTCACGTTGCGGACAGAAGACGATGTCAAATGGAAAAAGTCTAGTCGCGAAAGTTGCAGGGAATTTTCTGCCGAACGATCTGGACTTAAAATTCGGCCCAATCGGAGTCCGGACGCTCCAGATATCGCCGTCCAACTGCAACCCTAGGTGGGATGACGGGAATCCGAGAAGCTATATAAAGGGAGGAAACCTAGGTCGTGGCCAAGACCCCCATACCCACGCATTTCCAGCCACCAAAGACACGTTTTTGCCTCCCCCGTGGATCCCATCTCCATGGGGGAGGGCTCCCAAGAAGCCATGAAGGAAGGGGGCTAAGGGGCGGCGCACCCCTCCATGCCGGCGGCGCGGGAGAAGTTCCCCGCGCTACCGCCGGCGCCGCCCTGCGCTCCTCGCTGCCCCCTCCGCCGTCTTCACCGCCATCTCCACCGCCAATTCCTCCTTGTATACAGTGGTCCATCCTCCCACAAACCTCTGTACCGCTCTATGTAAACATGGTGTTTGATGCTATAATTTATTATCCTATGATCTACATCATGTTTGCGTAGTTTATTTGTTCTTAGATTGAATTAATGGTTGAATGTCTTTGGTTCATTAGAGTTGTATGTTGATATGGTACTGTCCTTTGGTGTCCATTATATTTGTGCGCGCATGGATCAACATCTTGGCGTTAGTAGTATGTGCAAAGGAAAGGGGTAGACCTGCCGGAGCGATAGAAACCTGAGGGCTCGAACCAGAATGTTGCACGTATGGGAGTAAGAGGACCATGAACTTAAGTCTATGTTTGGGGAAACCTTAATGCATTGTTAGTATTTGCGGATGCTTGTTAACAATCCAATCATATAGTACTTGTAATCCTAAGTAGTGGAGTGCATGTATATTTAGCCTCTCCCACATAGAGAACTGCATCGAAAACAATGAACCAAGTATCTTCACTAATTAATCTTGTACAAAGCCATCACACTTACCACCACGTTTTCACACTCATGGTACTTTTAGTTTATGGTTACTTAGTGTACTTTATTGCTTCAGCACTAACATTTACTTTCTTGTTATTTATTATCTCGCAAAGCTATCTCTCACACCCGTATTATTATTCTAGTATTATTTCCTAGATAAAGTAAACGTTTAGTGTGCGTAGAGTTGTATCAGTGGTTGATAGAACTTGAGAGAATACTTATCCTACCTTTAGCTCCTCGTTGGGTTCGACACTCTTACTTATCGAAAAGGCTACACACGATCCCCTATACTTGTGGGATATCAAGACATTTTCTGGCGCCGTTGCCGGGAGCCATAGCGTAGGTGAATATTCTTGTGTGCACTTGTTTGCTTTATCTCTAAGTAGTTTTTACTTCCAGTTCTAAGTTGTTCTCTATCTTAGTATGGATAGGTAATGCGAATTACCAAAAAAAATAGTTGTACTTGTTATCTAAAAACGTTTTCAAAAAGAAAAGTGATTGGAAAGATGAGTAATGGTTTAGTGGGGTCGACCTTGAACACTTGTGTTCATGCCTATGAAACCAAAACAAATATTTCCATGGAATCTTTTCAGCTAAAACATGTATATATTGTATATATTGTACATATTCCTCTGTACCATAAAAGTAAAGTGCTAATTGTAGTCTCTAGTTATAAGAAAGTGAAAATTTTGCTTTGCTATCCAGAAACAGATTTTCTGTGCTTCACCGTATAAAATGTTTAAAATCACTAGAACGTGATTTGATATGAAATTTCTTGAGGGCAAAGTACTGCTTTTTATGTTTCTTTCATTAGACTAACTTTGTGTGATTTGAGTTACGTAGATATCTTGAAAAAAACGATTTTCTCTGACTGATCAGTTTAGACAGATTTCTGTGCTTTCTGTAAATAAAATCGTGATAAAACTCATGATAGTATTTTGATATGAAATTTTTTGTGCATAAACCTGAGATTATGATCTGTCTTTCATTAGTTCTGAGTTTTTCGATTTGAGCTACGTAACTATCTCGTTGAGTGTCATCTTTACAGATTGTTCAGTTTTGACAGATTTCTATTCTGTTTATTCAATATTGTACTTAGTGCTCTTAGTTTCCTTAGTTTTTTGACGGACAACGGAAATGATAAGAATCTCGGTATATAAGTGGCTAATGTTAATAAATATTATGAAATTTGCCAACACTTGAACATGAGTGGATTTTATTTAATGAGTACTAACCCTACTAATGAGTTTTGTGAAGTTTTATGTGGATGTAGCCTATAGATCTAATCAATATGGTGATATGAGATGAACAAGAAGACGCAAGAGGTCAAGCTTGGGGATGTGTAGGTGCATCCCAAGAACATATTCAAGAAGATACAATCATCTAAGCTTGGGGATGCCCGAGTCATCCCCCTATTCATCAACTAACATGAGGTTGTCTCATTCATACTCTATATTACCCGTCCACATGATATGTATTGTCTTAACTTGTATTATAATTGCTTTTATATCTTGGTTTTACCTTCTTTAGTTTTATTTGGTTCTTTATTTGGTTTTTATTGCTTCTTTACTTTCACTTATAAATTCAAAACAACAAAAATATTTTCTTTTGTTTTGCTTCTTTGTTTGGTTCTTTATTTTGATTTTATTTGGTTTTACTTTTGATTTTTATTTAGAGTTTTCCTTGCTGTAGCTAGCATGTTTGGGTATTGCTTATCCTTTGGTCTCTTAGTTTATCAAAAATAAAGTACCAAGTTTTACCCATTTGGCTTAGTTGATACATATGTAAAAAGTGATTTTCTGTTTTCACCATCTACTGCTTATTGTGCGATTTTTCATATTTTACTGGAAACTCTAAAAATCACGTAAAATTTACTTATTACGTATCACCTAATCCTCTGTATTCACAAAAATTGGCAAAAATTTCTGACATGTTTAAGTGCACCTAAAAATTACGTTTTCCAGCTGCTGTTTTTCTGGACAGATTCTGACTTCTGTTGCAAGAGTGGCCTCTTTGCATTTTCATTTGATTCTTTTTGGGTCTTACCTTTCATTTAGAAGTTGTCCACTTAAGAAACCTTTCTGTAACTTAAAAACAAAATTTGATTTGGTTTAATAGCAGCACTTTGGGAATATTATCTATTGCACTAATGTCTAACCGCAGAAAAGAATGGAAATTTTTGTGTTGAAGTTTTTTCACAGAGAATGAAGGAACACCAAACAGAGAAATATTGAAGAATGGCCAAAGTCATAAGCTTGGGGATGTCTCCGCATCCCTCTTCACCAATAACCCCTCGGTTTGCAAACCTTTAAACTTTGTTTTTCGAGCAACATAGAAACTTGAATAAACTTGGAGCGTTGTATCTTATTATTTATTTGTCTTAGCATCAAACACCGGTTACATTAATAAGTTGATCGTCACATCTTTTATTTATCCCCTGTGTGGAGAGGTGGTTCGAAGTTTATTTGTTTAATGGATTATTTGTTGAAACTTAAAAATGGTGTGTGAATGATATTGTTTAGTAGTTTATGTTTTCCTATGGTTAGTTTCAACTAGCTAATAGTGTATATTATGTTATTTTGATGTTAACATGCATTGTCCTGTTCATAAGATGGTATGACATTGTGGTATCCTCCTCTGAATGATTTACTTGAATTGACTTGGCACATGCTCACACATGTTTATGACTGAAAATAAAAGTCAATTAAAGCCTTGATGATTTATTTTGCCTCAGAGTTCTAGTATCAATTTTATGCCTCTGTTAATTTATTATGTCGCAAGTATGATTATGGCAGTTATTGCTCTCTTGGTTGTCGCTTCCCAGTCTATTGCTAGCCTTCACCTGTACTGAGCGGGAATGCTGCTTGTGCATCCAAAATCATTAAAACCAAGTTATTCCAAAGAGTCCACCATAAATTCCTATGCATGGTATTTCAAACCATTCTAAGTAAATTTTCATGTGCTACCTTTAAAACCTTCAAAATACTTCTCATTTTGTGACACTGTTTTCAGCTCATGAGGACGTAGTACTTGGGTTTGTTATCTTCCATGCTAAATTAAGTTTCCGACTTGCATGCTTCATCTGCTCGTCACTAATTTTGCGAAGAGCTGGTTAGACCATTATAACATCTAAAGTAAAATAAAATAGGCACTCCTCCATGGTATGTGATTGTTGGCAGGCACCCGAGGATTCAGTTAGCCATGGTTTGTGTAAGGAAAGGTTGGGAGGAGTGTCATACTATATAAAAGTGCATGCTATAAATGCCTAATATCAATAACTCGGAACCGCTCTCAACTTATTTAGTATGGAAGATAACAAGAACTTTATTACCGATTCGTTGACAGGAACAACCACCTCTCAAAACAATTTTACTTCTGTTTTAAAAATAAAAAGCTCTAGCACATGTTAATCTCTGCTTCCCTCTGCGAAGGGCCAATCTTTTATTTTAATGTTGAGTCACCATCCTTTCTTTGAGCACTTTTCGAGAGCATAACGGTCATTCTTAGTGTAATGTGCTTGTCCCAGAATACGGTTAACTGCGGTATAACTTTGATGCTTTTATCTTTGATATCTTTATATCTAGTCTTCACTTAAACTTCAGGGTGCTCTAGCATTTATGTTTTGCTCCGCTATAAAGGGCAAGCGAGATACCACTTTATCATGCTTTATTATGATCATTACAATCTGTTGATGTTTATAAATTTCATGTTATGAGCTCTTAGTTCGTTGATACTTTTCATTAGGTAACATGATTGCTAAGTTTTATTATTCATACATCATTTGTCATGCAATTTTAAATACATGATCATAGCATTAAACATCAAAAATTATTTTGTTATCGTTTACCTACTCGAGTACGAGTAGGAACTAAGCTTGGGGATGTTGATACGTCCAAAACGTATCTATAATTTTTGATTGTTTCATGCACTTTTATGCTTTTGACACTTGTTTATATATTAAGTTTATGATTTATTAGGACTAACCTATTAATAGTTGCAAAATTGCACAATGTTCTTGTTTTACTCTTTGATGTGTACGACTTATCAAAAATACAAGAGGAAACCTTGTTGGAGTCAAATTGGGACTTTCCTGAAATCTGTCTGGAAACGTTTTTCGGAGATGGTCACGTTACAGACAGAAGACTACGTCAAATTGAAAAAGTCTAGTCGCGAAAGTTGCAGGGAATTTTCTGCCAAACGATCTGGACTTAAAATTCGGCCCAATCGGAGTCCGGACGCTCCAGATATCGCCGTCCCACTGCAACCCTAGATGGGATGACGGGAATCCGAGAAGCTATATAAAGGGAGGAAACCTAGGTCTTGGCCAAGACCCACATACCCACGAATTTCCAGCCACCAAAGACACGTTTTTGTCTTCCCCATGGATCCCATCTCCATGGGGGAGGGCTCCCAAGAAGCCATGAAGGAAGGGGGCTAAGGGGCGGCGCACCCCCTCCATGCCGGCGGCGCGGGAGGAGTTCCCCGCGCCACCGCCGGCGCCGCCCTGCGCTCCTCGCTGCCCCCTCACCGTCTTCACCGCCATCTCCACCGCCAATTCCTCTTTGTATACAGTGGTCCATCCTCCCACAAACCTCTGTACCGCTCTATGTAAACATGGTGTTTGATGCTATAATTTATTATCCTATGATCTACGTCATGTTTGCGTAGTTTATTTGTTCTTAGATTGAATGGTTGAATGTCTTTGGTTCATTAGAGTTGTATGTTGATATGGTACTGTCCTTTGGTGTCCATTATATTTGTTCGCGCATGGATCAACATCTTGGGGTTAGTAGTATGTGCAAAGGAAGGGGGTAGACCTGCCGGAGCGACAGAAACCTGAGGGCTCAAACCGGAATGTTGCACGTATGGGAGTAAGAGGACCATGAACTTAAGGCTATGGTTGGGGAAACCTTAATGCATTGTTAGTATTTGCGGATGCTTGTTAACAATCCAATCATATAGTACTTGTAATCCCAAGTAGTGGAGTGCATGTATATTTAGCCTCTCCCACATAGAAAACTGCATCGAAGACAATGAACCAAGTATCTTCACTAATTAATCTTGTACAAAGCCATCACACTTACCACCACTTTTCCACACTCATGGTACTGTTAGTTTATGGTTACTTAGTGTACTTTATTGCTGCAGCACTAACATTTACTTTCTTGTTATTTATTATCTCGCAAAGCTATCTCTCACACCCGTATTATTATTCTAGTATTATTTCCTAGACAAAGTAAACGTTTAGTATGCGTAGAGTTGTATCAGTGGTTGATAGAACTTGAGAAAATATTTATCCTACATTTAGCTCCTCGTTGGGTTCGACACTCTTACTTATCGAAAAAGCTACACACGATCCCCTATACTTGTGGGATATCACTGAGGCACCCGACCCACCCCCCCCCCCCCCGAGTTAAGTTACTACCTCACCTCCACCTGCGCCGCCACGGCGAGCCGCGTCGTCGCTGGCTACGGTGAGGTCTATTCCTCACTTGGGCGGCGATATCGCGGCCAGTTGCGCCATCCCCGTCGGCGATGAGGTATGTCGCGCTAGTTTTCGTCTCCGGCGAGGTTGCTCCGACCGTCGGTGCAACATCTTGTTCGTCCACGGCGAGATCCGTCACAGTTGCTCGTGGATGGGCCGACCCACGAAGGTAGGGCGCAGTGCATCGAGGGGTGCGCGAAACGACGATATTCAGTACTACAGGCGGTAGAATTAAGGATGCAGGTGGGATGGACAAGGGATTCCCGTTTCCCCCCCCCCCCCACCTTGCCCGCTGGGACCAACGGGATAATCGGGACATCGTGTAGCGGGATTAACGGGGCCGTCGGGTTCTAGCGGGAGCACCCGTGAGAAGCTTAGGCGAGCGCGCCGTCGGCCGGCGAGGACGGCGTGGCTCCGACGGAACACCCATAAGCGGCTAAGGCGAGCATGCCATCGGCCGGCGAGGACGGCGCAGCTCTGACGGGAGCGCGAGCGAGCGGCGACGGCGAGCACGACGCGGCTCCGGCGGGAGCGCGCCGTCGGTCGGCGAGCACGACGCGGCTCTGACGGACGATGATAACGGCGCGGCTACGGCCGAAGCGCGCGCGAGCGGCTACGGCGAGCGCGCCGTCGGCCGGCGACTGAAAGTGCATGGTGCCCCCATCTGTGGTTTTGGTAATTAATGACAATCCTTATGGACTAATGTTTGCATTGGGATATACTTGTAGATCTTGTCCATAGGAAAAGATTGGAGTTCATGTGTTGGACTCTAGAAGATTACATGATGATCAATGCTCTATTAAAAGGTGTATATGAAGAATGGTCATGTGTAGAGTTGAGCATATTGCAAGTATGTCTTGAAGGATTCAAGATATCATCTTTGTGAAGAGAGAGAAGATTATGAAGTGCAAGTTCAATATGATCCATCTCGGAAGATATCATTTGATTGAAGCTTGCAATGGATACATGAAGACGGAGCTAAGCGAGGCTCTCCCATAATGATGTATGTGGGAGTATTTGGAGAAGTCTTCATCAAGCATGTGCTAGCAAGCAAAATCAAGAAAGGTGTTCCAATTTGAGAGAGTCAAGATTGTCATCATCTAACTCAAGTGAATGCGTAAGGCAAAGGTATGATCTTGATATGGTTTCTATTTTACCGGTCTCATGGTGTTAGTGGGAGACCGGGTTATAGGATAGACGACGTACTATCAAGAGGGGCTCTCAAGTGAGTAACTTGATCGCATCTTTGTGGAGAGATCAAACCTTTACATACTTGCATATCATCTTTCTTGATTCTTATTTGGCTTTTATCATGTGAGAATTTAGAGCTTGTGTTCATCTCCATACCAAGCTCTAGTTCATCAAAAAGGATTTCGTGAATATCTTGTTGCGTTTTTGAGTTTGGAGGTTTTACCGGTCGTTCTTTTCTAGAGAGATTTGACCTTTCTATATTTGGTTTTATCCTCCATCTTTGTATGATGACATTTCTCTGCATGATCTTGTAAAGCTCTTCGTTGCGATTCCAACGAGACCAAGATCATCGAAATCGGAGTCCGGATGAAAAAGTTATTGCCTTTTTGTATCGGTGTTTTCACAGTTTTCAGAGGGGCGGAAGTTCCGGGTTTTTGGCCGGAAATTCCGGGCCCCCGGTAGTTCAGGGCAAAGTTCCGGCCCAAGCCCAGTACTGCTTCTCGGACGCGTCCGGGGTCGCCCGGGGGCGGAAGATCCGGCCCCAGGGGCGGAACTTCCGGCCCGCACAGGAAAAAACTGCCCCCAACGGTTGGATTTGGTGGGGACCTATTTAAGGGGTCTTCTTCCCCCAATGGTTCCCAAGCTTTGGCACTCTCTCTCCTCCACCATTGTTGACCTCCAAAGCTTTGAGTTCTCTCAATTCCTCCCATAATTCTTGCATATCTTTGAGTGATTTGAGAGAGGAGATCTAGATTTACAATTCCACCAATCCATTCCTCCTCTAACTAAGGGGAACCTAGTAGATCTTGATCTTGGAGTTCTATTTGTTGAGTTCTTCTTAGTTCTTTCTCTCTTCTCCCCCCATAAGCATTAGTTGCTTTTGGTGGGATTTGAGAGTGAAGGATTTGAGCATTTGTGCTCTTGCCATTGCTTTGTGCATCGGTTTGTGCTCTCCACGAGGATTCATAGAAGTTGAAAATTTGTGAGCTTGTTACTCTTGGGTCATTGGACCCTAGACGCCTTTGTGGTGGTTGAGACCTTTGTGGTCACTTGTAGGCGTTCGGGAGCCCCCAATCCAGTTGTGGGTTGTGCCTCGGATTGTTGTTGTAAAGGCTCCGGATTCCACCTTGAAGGATTCCGATAGTGGAAGGTGAACCAATCCTTTGTGGTGCGGTTCATCGGAGAATAGGGTGAGCCTTTGTGGCATTGAGATCGACCTTTGTGGTGCCTCACCTCTCCAACGAGACGTACTCCCCTAAAAAGGAGGAACTCGGGAATACATCCTCGTCTCCGCGTGCCTCGGTTATTTCTATACCCGAGCTCTTTACTTATGCACTTTACACTGTGATAGCCTTCGTGCTTGAAGTATTCTATTGCTATCACCTTGTTGCTTGTATAGCTTAGCATAAGTTGTTGGTGCACATAGGTGAGCCTAGTATATTTAGATTGTTAGCTTGTTAATTTAAACACTTAGTTTTATTCCGCAATTATCAAGCCTAAACCGGAAAAGTTTTTTTCGCCTATTCACCCCCCTCTTTAGGCGACATCCTTGTCCTTTCAATTGGTATCAGAGCCTCGGCTCTCTTTTTGGGCTTTACCGCCTAGAGAGTAAAGATGTCGCTTAGAGAATTAGTGCACGATCTCACTCTTATATTCGATGGCACAAATTATGATGTTTGGAAAATTTGCATCCTTAATCTTTTTAGGGCAATGAGTCCAAATTATATTAAAAGGATTGTAGATGTGGGTTTTTCTCCTCCAAAGGATTCCCAAGAATTATCTTTAGAGGATGAGGAAAACTCTCATCTCGATACTCTAGTTTCTAATGATCTTACATGTGTTTTGAGCGATGTAGTTCTTGCTTCAATCATGCCTTTTCGGAACGTTCATGAGTTGTGGACCAAGCTTCAAGATAAATATGAAGTGTCCAACATTCTTGAGGATGATTGTTCTCCCTCCACCTCCGGCCGTGACAAGTTCACAACTTCTTCCACTTCACCAACATGTGATTTGTCACAAGGTAATGATATGGTGAGTGGTGATAGAAATTGCAATGTTCTATCTGTGGACTTAAACAATTCTAGCACTCCAAATGTCTTACATGCTAGTGTTGATAGTCCTTGCATATCATGTAATAATTGTTTAACTAAATCTCATGATGATATGCTTCATTTGTCTTGTTGCCATGAAAACAATACTTCCATATCCTCTATTTCTTGTGTGGCTAACAATGTAGAGGAATCCCAACATTTGTTGAAACAAGACGTGGATCTCAATGGAGCTTCAAGTAACTCTTCACCATTTTTGTCCACTACTCATTTTTCCTTATGGCTATGGATTCAAAGGTTTATCCTCCTTTGGAACCCTCTACATCTTGTGATGATGTTAATGAGGATTCTTATGGAGAACTTATGGATGTTGAATCCATAACAAAGAAGGGTGAGATGGTATTTGGTACTCTCTCCAAAGGTAGCAAAGCTATCTCTCCTCTATGTGAAATCATTGCTTATGCTATTAAGAGTAGGGAAATCATTGAGGATTTGGATACTCAATTTGATGAGAAATGTAAAATTGAGAGAGAGGATGCTATGGAAAAAGCATCCTTAGAGAATGCTCTTGAGGAAGAGTAAGAGCTTAGGGCTTCTCTTGAAGAGAGACTTGTGTCTCTTGATGAGTCTAATGATCTTATTATTGCTAAAATCATTAAGGAAAGATATCATGCCCTTGCAAAATATAAAGTGCTTAAAAGGGAAAAAGTTGAATTTGGTGTTGGCAATGCAAGACTAATTGAGGACATAGAGAGACTTGACAAAGCTCACAAGGCTTTAGAAAATGAACACTTTCTCCTTATCAAGTCTCATGATCAACTTCAAACTCAACTATCTAAGAATGATGAGCTTTCCAAGTTGTCTTCTTCCATTTCTAATATTGATGATGCTTGTGCTACTAACTCCACTTCTTGTGAACCATCTATTTTGAAGGATCGTATGACACCTAGAGGGGGTGAATAGGTGCTACTTCAATTTTAGTACTTTTTCAAATTAGGCTTGACACAAAAGGTAAATTCTCTAGATATGCAACTACGGTGAATTTACCTATATGACAAGCTAGCAACTAAGCAAGATACACGAAGTAAAGACGGTAAACAAGGATAGAGGTAACCAAAGTCAAAGCACGCGGAGACACGGATGTAATCCCGAGTTCCTCCTTTTTAGGGGAGTACGTCTCATTGGAGAGGTGTGAACCAACACAATGGTTCAACAGCCACAAAGGCTTGACCTTCTTCTCCGATGAACCGCACCACAAAGGTTTGGTTCACCTTCAACTATCGGAAACCTTCAAGGCGGAGTCTGGAGCCTTTACAACAACAATCCGGGGCACAACCCACAACTGGATTGGGGGCTCCCGAACAGGTCTAATCTGTCACAAAGACAATAAGTGAGATCAACAAGAAGCTAGGTTTTCCCAATGGAAACCCTAGAAAAGGGGCCCTCAAGTGAATGAGGGGGAAATGAAAAACTGCTTGGTGAAGACGTAGATCTGGGCCTTCTCCTTCAATCCTCAAAAGATCAACGAGTTTGGGTGGAGGGATTGGGAGATCTAGTGATTCTTGAGCTTGCAATACTGGTGGACTTCAATGTTGGGCGAGCTAGCTGGCTGGAGGTAGGTAGAGGGGGTATTTATACTCCTCCCAGAAAATATAACCGTTGCAGTCCACTTAGACCGGAGACTCCTGACCAGGAGGGCCGGAGACTCCGGACCCTGAGAGTGCGGAGACTCCGGCCTAGTGCGGAGACTCCAGGGTTACTCCGGGGTTACTCCGGGGGTACTCCGGACCCCTATACCGCACGTGCCGTCGAGAGGGGCACTTCGCTTCAAAGCTCGTATGGGGCGGAGACTCCGGACCTGGAGGTGCGGAGACTCCGGCCGGGGCGGAGACTCCGGGGTTACTCCAGGGGTACTCCGGACCCCACACCGCAGCTGCCGTCCTGTGAAGCTCTTCGCTCCAAATCCTGGGAGGCCGGAGACTCCGGCCCTTGAGCCCCTGAGAGACCGGAGACTCCGGACTGGACAGGCAGTTGCAAACTTCCTTTTTCTTGTCAAGTGATTCGATGCAAAGTGCAAATATTTCTTTTGATAGCTGCACCACTTAACATCACATTAGATATATCCTAGTGTTGTTGCCTAACACACAAAACACCAAGGGGATATAAATATGCTCTTTTAGTCTCCCCCTTTTTGGTGTTAGATGACAACACTAGGATTTGCAATATAGCACACAACAAATATCGACATGTTCCACAAAGGATTTGAGGGGCTCCCCCTACATGTGTGGATATAAGTAGTTGAGAATTTGTATTATGTAGAGGAGAGGCAACTCACAAGAAATATTGACATGATAAAATTTCATAAGCACAAAGACATATCAAGATAATGGATTAAGAGGAATGGAAACATACCTTGTGCATAATAATGTAGAATATAGACCAATGCAAAAAAAATATCACAAAGATAGATACCATCTCAACCATAGATAATATGAAATATCCATATGTCTCACACTGACACAATAAAACATAGTCTCACACGAATAAGAGGCAAATAAGTTCAACAACAAAGATAAAATGACACAAGCTTCAAAGAAATGATAAACGAGCATGCTTGTGTCCGACCCATGCAAATCCCACGAGAGAACCTAGTAGAACTACTTCTCCCCCTTTGGCATCAAAACACCAAAAAGGGAAAAGAGCGATGCTAACGAAACTGAAGGCGATCACTCGTCGTCTTCATCATCATCGGCATCACGACTCCCATCATCATCACTCTCAGCATCATTATCATCTCCACTTGCTTCACCACTTGCTTCTTCACTTTCATTTCCCTCATCACTTTCTTCTTCATAGCGCATAGGAGCCTTGCCGGTGTTGCGAGAAGAGGAAGGCACGGAGGACACATCGGCATAATCAGCCCAAGGAAAGATATCATCATTCCACTCCTCTAGAGGGATAGTGGCTTCGGATGGTGGAGTGACGGGTTCACCTTCTTTGCACGGAGGAGTGATACCACCATAGTTGGTTTTGCGCATTTCCTTCATCATTTTGTCTTGATTGGACAAGATCGTCTTGCTAGTAACATATTGTTGATGATTTTCCTTGTGCGCCGCAACACCCATGCACAGCATAGCCCTTTTCCACCAAGAAACATTCTTCAACTCATTGTTGACTCTTTGCTTGCCACCATGATCCCAAGAGGGTGGAGTGACATTTTTCCTTCTTGTCCTAGAAGCTTCTTCCGCCTCTATCTCTTCATAAGAGGCTTGGGGAGTAATATGATGGGATAGCACTTGAAGGTTGCCAAAATTGTGTTTCTTGAAACGAGATTGATCGAGTTTGGGAATCTTATTGAGAATGAGCTTCATGACCTAGGGAGCATACATAGGATTCTTCTTCTCATGAATAGCAATGTTGATCTCACACTTGATATAATCCATCACATCAATCTCATACCCTTGGCAATTTGGTCCGGCAAGATATGTCTTGTGGGTATGATACATGAGGTTGACAAGAGCTCCACGAATAGCATCCGTATTTCCGGCTTGGGGTGCAATGCTCCAACGAAACATGCGAATCAAGATGTTGTAGAGGGGCTTGAGTCCTCGGGTGGTAGCAATGGCACCCTTTCTAGCAACAAGAGGGGCAAGCAACTTCTTATCATAATCCACCCCTTCAACATGCATCCTCCGACCAACAGAGACGGAAGCACCTTTGAATTCATATCCCAAAATCTGTCCAAACTCTGTAAAAGTGGCACTACATTTGAGAGGGCCCATCATCCAAGTCATTTTGGTGTCCTCTGTCGGCCCAGTGGAAACCAGGGTACCATGGGCCGGCCTGCCACAACCCTCGACGATCTGCAGAAGATTCTGCTAAGGACTAGACGTTTCAGCCTGGCGAGCCTCGCGAGGGACTTTTCCCTCGCGAGGGCTTCTTCACTCTACTGAGCTTTTCTGCTAAGGACCAGGCGTTCAGCCTGGCGAGCCTCGAGAGGGCCTCCCTTGGCTGGAAAATCACTAAGTCCTAGCGCACGTCTGCGCCACCCTCACGAGGCTTCCCTCGCGAGGCGTCAAGTACTTCAGAACCTCGGCGAGGCGCCCAGCCCTCACGGGGTTCCTTCATGTGGAAGCAAGCTCTGCACCCGCTGCAGAGCGCACATGGCCTCTACGCCCGCCGCAGAGTGACGCGCGCGCCTGCGCACGATGACGACGATGCCGCAGTTGCCGTTCTCATGTATAAAGCGGTCAACAGAGCGGCGCCATGGAAAGCGGACTCCCAGTATTGCCATTTTGGTGATAAGGGGACCGGCGGCCGCTACCCTCCAAGCGGACGTCACCGTAGGGCACCCCACGGACCTCTGCAGCGCTAGCCCATCGTCCTGGATGGACGGTGGCTTTTTCTGCCAAGGAGACATGCTCTCTGCCATGGACCATGTCCATGGACGACCCCATCGTCGTGCACTGCGCTCCTCCTTCGTCGCCATGTGGTATCCCTTCCCGCTTTGTGTTTTGGGGGAAGAGGACCGGGGCAGCTATAAAAGGGAGCAGTGTACGACCAAGGAAGGGCATTCCGGATTTCCGCCACTCGATCCCCACTTGATCGATTCTTTCCGCACCTAGTCGGCTACGTCGCAAGGAGGAAGACGAAGCTCCTTCCACCATAGTCCAGCATAGCCAAAGCTGAGCCCTCGGCAAGCTCATTGTACTGTAACCTCTTCAAGCAGTGCAATACAACATAGCAGGGCGTAGGGTCTTTACACCTCACGGTGGGCCTGAACCTGGGTACGGGCTGGTGTTTACTCTCTGCCGTGTCGTTCCACACCGAGCTCGACGAGCACCGTCGCCGAGGTAGTTGAGGATTTGTTTGACGTCGTGTTCAGCCCCTTACTCGATTCCTGGCATCAGTGAGACACCCCTAGTCCTTGGGACCAGTTCTCCGACATTTGGCACGCCAGGTAGGGGGCTGAGGCGCATCTTCAACCTCTTCGACCTCTCCACGCCATGACTGACATGCGAGCCGAGCATCTCGCCCGACGGACGTCCAGCAGGGCCAACACCGAGCCCGCCACCAACAACAACCTGCATGGCCGTCCACGCGCCAACCGCGCTTCGGAGCGCAATGCCGAGCCGCGCGTCGAGCACCCTGAAGACGATGGCGGCAACGGCAGCGGCAACGACGGCGGCAACGACGACGATGGCGAGGGCGCTTCCTCCCAGCACCCGTCCAGGCGCAAGAGCGCCTCCACACAGAGTCGGTTGGCGCCTAGTCCAGCCACTGCGCTACTCATGGCGCAGGAGCTGCTGCGTTACCGCCCCATGCAGGCGGGCCACGACAATTGGCTCTGGCGCGTCAAGGAGCTCATCAACGCCGCTGCCGTACCTGCTCCAACTCCAACGCCAGCGCCCTCTCGTTCGCTGGTGCACCACTACGGACGTGGAGGGAACATAGCGCACGGCGCTCCTCCTCCCCCTCCGCCTCCGCCGCCACCTCCTCCAGCTGGAGCACCGACGGGGAACCACCGTGCCGTGTCACACGCATCCTCGCCGCACGACTGCCAGATTGTGCAGCGAACTCCAGCGGATGCGCGCGTGGAGATCGAGCGCCAACGCGACCGCCACAACCGTGTCGTCCAGGAGATTGTAGCCGCAGGCCGCCAGAACCACGGCGCGCTCGCTGGCGGCGCTGTGACATACGCCACAGGCTGCACCGCCTTCACCCGCAACTTGCGCCGCGTCGTCTGGCCAGTGAAGTTCAAGCTAGATCTCCCTCTGCGCTACGACGGCAGGACCAACCCTCTGGAGTTTCTGCAACTCTACACTGTCTCCATCCAAGCCGCAGGAGGCGATGACAAAGTGATGGCCAACTGGCTCTCCATGGCCCTCAAGGATTCAGCGCTCTCATGGCTCATGAACCTCCCCGAGAACACCATCGACACATGGGAGGAGCTCTGCAAGGTCTTCGTCGCAAACTTCAAGGGCACGTACGAGCGCGCACTCACCTACAATGATCTCCGCGCGGTGCGCCAGAAGCCAGACGAGACCCTTCGTAGGTACATCCAGCGCTTCAGCCAGGTCCGCAACATGATCCCAAACATCCCGGACTCGCACGTCATCTCTACCTTCAGAGAGGGCGTCACGAACTGCAGGTTGCTCGAGAAGCTCGGCATCCACGACACCCTCACCTCAGTGGTGAAGCTCTTCGACTTGGCGGACAAGTGCGCCAAGGCTGAAGAGGGCCTCCTCTTCGTCAAGCAAGAAACGGAGGAAGTGCCTCCTGAGGGGTCCAGGAGCAGGAGGAAGCCTGTCGAGAAGCGCAAGACCACCAGCATCCTCGCGGCAGAGCCTGACGCCAAGCAGCCTCGCGAGGCCTCTCCGGCGGCTGACGAGAAGAAAGTAGACAATCGCCCATTCTGCGTCTACCATAACAGGCACAACCACGCGACTGAAAACTGCTGGGAGCTCAAGCAGCTCAGCAAGGAACGCGAGAGAACCAAGGCCGCGGCGGCCGCGGCGGACGCCGTGGCGGCCGTGGGGGCGGACGCCGCAGCAACTACCAGCAGCAGGGGGCTCAGGCGAACCCCGCCGGGCGGAACAACAATCTCCCTGACGAGAACCCTGGGGCTACCAGGCCCCTCAGAGGGCAATAGCGTGCATCCTCGGTGGGTCTCAGGCGCCCAAGTCCAACAACCACTTCAAGCAGTTCTCCGCGAGGTCAACGCCGCGCTTCCAGGGATTGAGGCGTCCCAACCCCTCAAGTGGTCGCAGTACACCATTGCCTTCGACTCCAGCAACCACCCTAGTCCACCAAGACTGTCGGCACCATCCCTCTGGTGTGCACTCCCATCATCAACAATATCGCTGTCGCCAAGACACTCATAGATGGGGGTTCAGGCTTGAATGTCATCTCTGTCGAGACGTTCGAATAGCTTCAAGTGCCATATGAGTGGCTGATGCCCTCCAGGCCCTTCACCGGGTGAGAAGTGGCTCCACTACACCGCTGGGGCAGGTGAGGCTCGCAGTCACCTTCGGCACGCCGCAGAACTACCGCACCAAGCAGATCGACTTCGACGTCGCGCACATCGGCCTGCCCTACAACGCCATCCCTGGCTACCCCGCCTTCGCGAAGTTCATGGCCGTCACTCACCACGCCTACAACATCGTCAAGCTTCCAGGCAGCGGCGGCACCATCTCCATCCACGGTCAAGTCCAGGACGCAATGCGCTCTGTCGAGACCGCCTACAAGGCCGCTGCAGTGGCATTCCGTGCCGACGAGGACATGGAGCCCCTCGAGAGGCCAGCAAAGAAGAAGCAGCTGTTTTCACAGGAACAGCAACTATGAAGAAGGTGTCGCTGGACGCCAGCGGCTCGGGGGCTGGCGTCACCATAGGCGCTGGCTTGCCTCCCAAATAGGAAAGCGCGCTCGTCGCCTTCCTCAGGGCAAACTCTGACATGTTCGTGGACACCGTCAGAGATGTCCGGAGTACCGAGGGAGGTGATCGAGCACCACTTAGCCGTGTGTCCAAACGCACACCCAGTGAAGCAGAAAGCGCGGCGCCAGGCGCCAGAGAAGCAATAGTTCATCATCAAGGAAGTAGAGAAGCTAAAAGAAGCACGCATAATTCGAGAAGTTGCGCACCCCACATGGCTCTCCAACACGGTGGTCGTCCCCAAGCACACCGGGGGCAGCAGGCTCTGCATCGACTACACCGACATCAACAAGGCCTGCCCCAAGGACCCGTACCCGATGCCCAGAATAGACCAAATCGTGGACTCCACCGCCGGCTGCAATCTCCTCTGTTTTCTGGATGCCTTCTCAGGCTACCACCAGATCAAGATGGCGAAGGAGGATGAGGAGAAGACATCATTTCTCACCCCTTGTGGTGTGTATTGCTATGTCTGCATGCCTTTCAGCCTGAAGAATGCTGGCGCCACCTTCCAGAGGCTCACGAGGACAGCCTTGGGGGCTCAGATGGGGAGAAACGCAGAAGCTTACGTCGACGACATCGTGGTCAAGACTCGCGAAGAGCACACCCTCATGGAGGACCTCGAGGAGACCTTTGCCAGCCTGCGCAACGTAAACATCAAGCTGAACCCCGCCAAGTGCGTCTTCGGGTTACCATCAGGCAAACTCCTCGGGTTTCTAGTGTCGCACCATGGCATAGAGGCAAATTCCGACAAGGTCAAGGCCATAGAAGAGATGCACCCACCTCGTCGCCTCAAGGACATGCAACGCCTGGCAAGATGCATGGCCAGCCTAGGTCGCTTCATCTCCAAGTTCGGCGAGAGGGCGTTGCCATTTTTCAAGATCATGAAGAGGTCTGGCACATTCAAGTGGACAACGGAGGCGGACAAGGCATTTGAAGACCTGAAGAAGTACTTGGCCGGCCCACCTGTCATGGTCACCCCAAGGCCCGGCGAGCATCTGAAGCTGTACTTAGCAGCCACTCCACAAACAGCAAGCGCGGTCCTGGTGGCGGAAAGAGAGGAGCCAGTCCTCGCCAAGAAAGACACTACCACGCCAAGCCCAGAGCCTCCCGACAAGGAAGCACCCTCTTCAGGCCCCGAGCCTCAAGTCGAGCCTGCGCTGCGACTCCATCGACAACGCTTGTCGAGCATCCCGTCTACTTCGTCAGCACGGGCGTGGCGTCGTCCTGACCTCACCAAAAGGCGACAAGCTTTTCTACGCCGTCCAGCTGTGCTTCACGACTGACAAGGTCTCCAACAACATCGCCGAGTATGAAGGCCTTCTCGCCGGGCTCATAGCCGCAATCGCCCTCGGCATCAAGCACTTACTCATCAAGGGTGATTCCCATCTCCTCGACAACTTATCCAACAAGAGCTACACGCCTAAGGACGGTCACATGACCGCTTACCTCGAGGAGGTTCGCAAGCTCAAGAAGCACTTCAAGGGGATGGAGCTCAGGCACATCCCGCGAAAGGAGAACCAGGAGGCAGATGACATCGCCAGGCGAGCGTCGCGCAGAGAAGCCCAGCAGGCAGGCGTGTTCGAGGAAAGGCTTACCAGGGCGTCGGTAAAACGGCCAAAAGAAGCAACTGACATGGACATCGACGAAGAGCTCCCATTGGCATCAACATCTGGAGCACCAAACTGCGGTCCGTCCTCAGGAGAACGCCTGTTGTTAGCCATAGCACATCAAGAGACTGGTTGGATCGACGAGATCAAGGAGTACCTCAGGGACAGAGTCCTCCCTGAGGAGGATGCAGAAGCAGAAAGAATTGCTCGACAGGCCAAGTCATACTGCCTTCACGAGGGAGATCTGTACCGCAAACGTCCAAATGGAGTTGCGTTGAAATGCGTCTCCCCTGAAGAAGGCCGCCAGCTGATCAGGGACATACACAGTGAAGAGTGTGGCCATTATTCATCCTTGCGCACCCTCGCGGGGAAGGTCTTCAGGAGTGGATTCTACTGGCCCTCAGTGCTTCAGGATGCAACCAGCATTGTCCAAGCTTGCGAGGCATGCCAATTCCACACCAAGCAGGTCCACCAGCCTGCACTGGGGCTCCAAACCATCCCGCTCTCCTGGCCCTTCACGGTCTGGGTGCTGGACATCCTGGGACCGTTCCCACGCTCCAGCGGGGGCTACCGCTACCTCTACGTCGCCATCGACAAGTTCACCAAATGGGCGGAGGTCGAAGCGGTGCGCAGCATACCGGCGAGATCAGCGGTGAAATTCATCAGAGGCCTGGCCTACCGCTTCGGCGTGCCAAATCGCATCATCACCGACAACGGCTCACAGTTCACCAGTGGCATCTTCAAGGCCTACTGCGAAAGCCTCGGCATCCGGCTCTGCTTCGGTTCGGTGGCTCACCCACGAAGCAACGGGCAGGCCGAGCAAGCAAATGCTGAAGTGCTCAAGGGCCTCAAGACAAGAAGCTTCAACCGCCTCAAGGCCCACGGCAAGAACTGGATTGACGAACTCCCATCTGTGCTCTGGTCCATCCGCACAACTGCCACAAAACCCACTGGAGAAACACCTTTCACCCTCGTCTATGGCGCTGAAGCAGTCCTCCCCACCGAGATCAAGCATGGGTCCCCACGGATCCTCGCTATCAACGAGGACGACCAAGAAGAGCTCCACAACGATGACCTGCTACTGCTCGATGGACTACGTTGCCGTGCTGCCCTCCGGGCGGCAAAGTACCAGCAAGATCTGCGCCGCTACCACAGCCGCCACATACACCCGCGCACCCTCGAGACAGCCGATCTCGTCCTGAGGAGGATACTCTCCAGAGAGGGCCTCCACAAGCTCCCACCCATGTGGGAAATCCCCTACAGAGTCGCGCACATCGCCAGGCCTGGCACGGTACGACTCAAGACGGAAGATGGCATCCCGGTCAAAACCCGTGGAACATCGAGCACCTACGCAAGTTCTACCCGTGATCACGTCGCGGCAGACATTTTTTGTCTCAAGAGGGAAGTTTGCATCTTCACCTCCCAGCTTCACAAAAGCTTCTCCCTCCACGAGGGCCACCTCCACTGAGCTCTCTCTACAACGCGTCGCCACGGGCCGCGAGAAGCCTCAGCCACTCCATGTGGAACCCATGCCCAGACATGGCGGACTTCATCTTGGCCACGCCAAGTGTAATGAACAATTTCGGTTCACCATGAACCTTTGCTTCTCAGCGCCGTTATGTAATATTGTTGTGGTGAGTTGTTTTTCTTACGTTCATTTGCGCTCACATTTTTCCGCATGCGCACCTCGTGAGCGGGGGCTGAGCACGGTGCCTATGCCTCGGGAACATCCAAGCAGCATCTCAAAACCCAAAGGATCCGAGCTCTAACTCGCGGTTCTCCGTCCACGATCGTTATCTCATCGAAGAGCTCTGACTCATGGGCCTGCTCCCATGCACGTCACGTCACCAAGGATCTTAGTGCTTACTCTCCTCGTGAGATACACACGAGGAAACCTATGAGCGCGCATGAGTTGTACAACCGTGCATTGCTTGTGGGCATGCCTCTTGTCAGGGAACAAGACGCCCTACAAGGCTGCGGAACTCCAAACCAGACTCAGGCAACCTCGAGAGGGAAAACACCTCACCAGGGAACACAACACTCTCTACGAGACAAACGTCTCGTAAAGCTAAGTCCAGAACTTACGCCTCATGAGCTTTATCTCTCGCCGGTTTTGTCGCCCCTCGAGCCTCTCTTTTCTCTCTTACGCCTCATGGGCTGCTTGCGCGTCAAAGGGGAGCTCCCGAGCATCGTGCCTCGAGATCTCTAACCTCTCTAAGCCTTATGCACCCCCCGGCCTTGTCGAGCCCTGACTCCGGCATACCGAAGCGGCGGTGCTATTGCGCTGAAAGCAGGGTCCTAACGACGTAGAGCAAAAAAGACATGAGGAGGAGATAAAAGGCCTCCCGAGGGGCGCTCACACTTGCACATAATAAAAGTGTCTTACAAGCCATTACAAAATGAAAATAGCAAGTTCTAAGATAGAATGGTGCTCCAGGCACATCTCTCCACAGGAGCAGCTCAAGCAGCAGGGCTGTCGTTGTCCTCGCCGTCGACAGCTTTGTCATCCTCCTCCTCAGCACCTGCCTCGCCGTCGCCTTCCTGGATCGGGTCCTCCTCAACCTCAACCCTCTGGAAGCGCTGTACGAACTTCTCCACGTCCTCCCACACCGAGGCGTTCAGCTTCGCGGCGCGCCTCTGCTCCATGGGCTCCGTCACAGTCGTGAAGTCGAAGCTAGGCTGGAGATACGCGAGGGTGGTGAAGACGCGGCCAACCGCGACGCCAAGGAGCTCGCGACTCTCCTTGTCGACCAGGTCGTCGAGGCTTGTCACGACCTCTTCAAAGCTGGTGAGGAGCTGCTCGAAGAAGCCGAGGTACGTGGCGGCATCAGCGTTCCCCTCGACAGAGAGCGCGGGGGCCTCGGCCCCTAAGCGGTCCGCAACAGCCCGCGCGCGGGCCACCAGAGAGCAGAACATACGCTCTCGCTGGCGCGACAAGACCCGCGCAGCCTGTGCGCTGTCCCGGGCCTCCTCGATGAGCTCCACCACGGGCGCCACCTGCTGCTGCATGTCGGTCATGTCCTGCGTCAGGGAAGCAAGGTCCTGCTCCGCGCGGGCCTGGGCGTCCTTGGCAGCCCGAAGGCGGGAGTCAAACCGCTTCTTCTCCCGCTCGAGCTCCCTGATGTGAGCGTTGAGCTCGTCGCGTTTCTTCGTGAAGCGCTCCTCCTACATCTTGGCTTTCCTCGCAAACTCCTTGGAGCAGCTGTCGCGGAAGTGCATCTCCTTGGTCGTGGACTATGGCACCCCCTTCTGGCACAGCTTGTCAGAAGGGCGGTCGCCCCGTGCGCCAGCCCAAGATATCTGGTCGCACGTTATGACAATGCAACATAGCGGAAATCATTGCACAATCAGGCACAAAGTGCTACAAAGGGTTTACAAGGCCATCGAGGCATTACAAAATATCAAGCCAAGCATGCCCAACTCAGAGTTTTAACTGGCAGCGGAAGACATAAATGAGGCAACGGCTTGGAGCGGCTCCACTCCACAGGTATCTGGCTGGGCTACGGATCCTAGCACGCTCTTGCTCCACTTCCGGCTAAGGTAGAAGATGAATCCTCGCCAATATCTGACCACAAACACAAGGCCCGTGAGTACATTTGTATGCACTCAGCAAGAATCGCCACTCACTACAAACAATTCAACAATCATGCAACAATATATATATTGGAAATAAAATCCTACAACATGGCAAGTGTACTCTAGATACATGACATAAAAGTAGTATGGCATTGACAACCAAACATGTCGTAAGCAGACAACGGGGTATCACCAGTACTGGGTCCAAGCCAGGTGGGGTTGGATCGTGTACCAGCAATCATGCAAAGGGCTTACCTGTGATGAGTAACCGGGTGTACCATTTGGTACCAAGTAACATAACAATATTGATCCTCCCTGCTAGGCCCACTGGCCTTATCTCTTTTCTCAACTCTCCTAGGCCTTCTGGCCTTATTTTTCCACGTTGGGCGTGCACGGTTGATGTTGGCTCAAGCCTAACTCTAGGCTCCCAACGATCACACCGTCACCCCGAAACACGGTAACCATCCACAACTCAAGTAACATTCCCTGCATCATCTTATTGTTCATTTAGTGAAATCAAGTTGTTCCTCTTTCTTTCAAACATAATTTATGTTTAACCTCCTGACTCGACAAAGACAATAGTGTGACCGACACTGAACTGTTGTTCCATAACCTTGGAACGAGGCTAGACATCCAGATTTGACACTCTCGAGAGGTTGCAGTTTCCACCCATCTAGGTGCACCATATAGCCGGTACTTTAGGAACTCTTCCTTAAGACGACCTGATACACGTACATGACCGTTCACGCTACCAAGACACTCCCTGTATAGCTACCGACATAACTCTATGTCTTATGACGAAGTGAATCCGACATGTCCCCAACCCGTGAGCAACGCCTAGCTCCGGAACCTTCGCAAGACTAGCCTCGACCACAAAGGTAACCGACTAGGCTTGCCAAAATGGTAGCATCAAAGGAGGCTCAATAGGATACGTAGGTCAAGGCCCGCCCATATGAGCGACAGTGGTAGTGCTTTCGATGTTCAGATTAGTGGCACTATGGACTGACCCTATCGAAGTTTGGAGGGGTGTTTCATTTAATCAAGTTTCATCATAACAAGTCCAAACAACAGAGGATTAGTCCAACACAACAATCACAATATCATAATAATATATATCATCAAACATCAAGACATTAGCAACATAATATCTCACACAATAGTTTGTTTGTATTGACCGGGTGACTATGGCGGAGCTACCTCCGACCAGCGCCATCGCAGATCAATACAAAAGTTAGCACAGGTTGTTAGCGTCGATCGGGTGACTGTGGCAGAGATACCTCCGACCAGCGCCATCGCAGATCAACTACAAAAGTTAGCACAGTTTATTGGCGTCGATCGGGTGACTGTGGCAGAGATACCTCCGACCAGCGCCATCACAGATCAACTACCAAAGTTGGTAGGGCATGTAGTCTCCAAAATGAACCGAAAAGCACTCATAAGAAAGAAAGCATCCATTCCACTCAAGGATTAACCCGACGTGGTGTCAGCAATCTTGGCAAAAAGAACCAAATGGAAAGCAAATGTCCCAAGCGTCGTAGTCAAAGCAGGCATACGCCAATCAAGTTTGACGGAGGGAGAAGAAGCAAATAACTCTTTTGGCAAATGCCCCCAACCCCGAGGATCATAAGACGACATTCGTCCGCTCCTCACCTCGGGGAAGGAGAAGAAGCGAACACTCATAGGAACGCATGTTTTACAGTTGTTTAGCTAGAGGGTTCGACAAAGCCACGCAAGTGCGGGTCGCACAAATAATTCACACGTCATTCTAATGCACACATGGATGATGAATGAAACATGGCAGGAGCAATATTCCAAGTAACATATTGAACACAACAATAACAGACCGACATAATATATACCGAACGCATACAAATATAAACACTCGGCATGGCAATAAGCAAATAACAAACAACATTGCGGGACTGCTCATAGCAAGGGGTTAGCTTGCCTCCAAAGATCTACACCGTTTGGCTTGGAGGGTCACGGACGCGTCACGGGCCAGGGTCTCGGTCAGCCGGTACCGCAGAATACACCTAAGCAGGCATACAAGGGTGCTGAGCATACAAGTATTTTACAAAAATGTAAAACCTATACTACTGGACAGAGCTGCTCAAAATATGAATTGAAAATTTTGATTCACCTCAAACGGAGCTACGAATAAAAAGATCTAGCCCGGCGATGGATAACTATTTGCTGCCCACTGAAGAAGAAAAAAACAGCACGGGCTGACTTAAAACTGGGCCGGGCTGGTCGCGCCATCCAGGGAAATACGCCTTCTCTGCGGGTAAGCAGAGACACGCGGAGGGCGCCTCCACTTAAGCGACGTGGCAGCTGGGCCAGGCTGGGCCCGCCTATCGGCGACACCAGCTTGCCACGCTGGCAGCCAGCTGGCTGTTCCCTTCCTCGCGTCGAGGCGACGCAGGAGAGAGCCCGAGGCAGCTCAGGTGGGCTCGGCCACCGGCCGTAGCCGTTGCTCCGGTGGGCGCCCCTGGCCACCGAGGGCACGGGGTGGGTCGTCCCGCCGCGCCGCGCCCGAGGATGGAGGCCATGGACTCGGGGAGGCAGAGAAACGTCCGCTCGGGGTGTGCCCTGCGAACTCATCGCCGGTGAGTTTCCATGCGAGGACGAGGCTAGGAGCCATCGTTTCACACACCATTTTTCCTGGGATGGAGAGGAGATCGAGGGGAACGTTTAATCGAGGAACGGCTCGGCCCAGAGCCTGCCACGGTCGACGAATCGACGGCGACGACCACGGCCGAATCGGAGCAGGACTCCGCCATTCCGTGCAGACAGGTTCAGGGGGGAGAGGGAAGTGGGGTGTGCGCGGGCTGCTGCCAGGGGAGCTTCATTTAAAGGGCTGGAGGGGAAGGCCACCGTGTTAGGCACGGTGAGGTGTCCCGAGCGGATGCAACGGTATCTCGACAAGCAATTGATGCACACGGCCACTGTGGAGCGAGAGGGACGGGCTGGAGCGGTCTGCTACTGACGAGGGGGCCCCGCGGCGGCACTGTATCATCGGCGCGTCGGCTAGCGTTCGGCGGTGTTGTAGTGTCGGCGCCACTACAAGAAATATGCTATCCTATGACCTTTTATTGTGACGCTCAAAATATTGGTCATAGATCTATGACCATTTTGAACCAGTTAGTCATACGCTGTTTTTGAGGGTGTAAACAGTACAAATTTATGACCAATTTTGTCAGAAAGGTCATGGTCTCCTAACATGAATTGGTCATAATCCAGACAGCCCTGGCCTATGACCTTTTTTCTAGACGACTACGACCAATTTAAATGGTCATTCGCATTAGTGGATAGCCAACTCAGCAATCTCGCCTACGTGTTATTGCTTAGGTGTCATTTTCGCTTACGTGTCACTCTGACTGGACAGCCAACTCAGCAGTCCCGCCTATGTGTCATGTCATTTTCGCTTAGGTGTCACTCTCTGGTAGGACCCATTGTCAGTTGACTGACCTGACCGGTGGGACCCGCCCCAACCCAGCCCTGTACCCCACCCTACCTGACATGTGGGACCCGCACCCACCCTACCTGACATGTGGGTCCGACCCAACCACTGACATGTGCGTCCCGCACCCAGTGGGACCCCCTGCCACGGCTGACATGCGGGACCCGCACCCACCGCCAGCCAACCAAATTAGCTCCCTACAGCCAGCAAACCACGTCTAAGCTTTATTTCGCAAAAATTGCGCCGGCGGGGACTCGAACTGCCGACCGACAGCCAACCAAACCAGATCCTTACCGCTGGGCTACGACGGTGCTCATGTTATGTTTGCGAAGATAATCTATATAGAGTGTGAATCGGCCTGTGCGGGATGGTAATGGGCCGGAGCCCACCACCCCGAGCTCGCCACAGGAGCTTCCCGAGCACACCTCAAAAACAGGCCTTGGCCTGGGCGGGAAGGTAATGGGCCGGCTCAGGTGATTCTTTTTTTTTGTTCCTTTTTATTATTCTTTTATGTTTTCTTTTATTACTTTTGATTTTGAACTCCAATTTAAACCAAATAAATTTTGCATTGTTTGTAAAGATGCACTCTAAAATTATAGAATATTACAGACTATTTCTTTTCAAAATAAAATAACAAAATACCACTAACCTTATATATTGCTTTACATAGGGTTTTGAAGATTTTGAAATATTTTTTTGGATTATTCTTTTAAATTCAATATATTTCTAAGAATTGTTTTTCAATATATTTCTAACAAAATACCACTATATTTTTTTGTGCTAACTAGGTCACATATAATGACACCACGTGAAGGTTTTCCATTTATTTGATTTTTTTTGAATTTCGTATGCTGATTTTAAGATACGGTCAAAACGGCGGACATGACCATTCGTAGCTAGGGGTTGAATCTTGCAAAACTAATGTTGTTTCTATGATGAAATAGGTACTTGTGTATCTAAAAATGATTTTTTCAAAAAATCTTGAGCAAACTACGAGGCACATGTAGTTCAAATTTGACCCGATTCCTGCTGAATTGGCAGAAACTTGTCTTTTTCACGAGAGGTGGTTGGAAACCGTTTGGCTGCAACAATTTAGTTTTTTGTACATTATATGTGGTCTAGTATTTTTAGAAATTGGATTGGTCCAATTTTACAACATATTTTTGGTAGGTGCTTCACAAAAAAAACCATTTTTCGCACTCGAAAATTGAAAAATGGTTTTTTCGTGAAAGGAAAATGAAAAGTTTCTTAGGCAACATTGTTCACGGTTCCACGATACACGTATGTGCCTAATATGGGAATATTTAAGCAAACTATACCATGAATGTGGACATAACATTCGTCATGTGGCCCTAAAGCCATGAATCTTCGTAGATGATAGCTCATTTCTGAGAACACTTTCTTAAGAAAATTGCCGTATTCCAAGTTTATAATTTTAGTTGCATACTAGGACACATATAATGACACCACGTGAAGGTTTTCCATTTATTTGATTTTTTTTGAATTTCGTATGCCGATTTCAAGATACGGTCAAAACGGCGAACATGACCATTCGTAGCTAGGGGTTGAATCTTGCAAAACTAATGTTGTTTCTCTGATGAAATAGGTACTTGTGTATCTAAAAATGATTTTTTCAAAAAATCTTGAGCAAACTACGAGGCACATGTAGTTCAAATTTGACCCGATTCCTACTGAATTGGCAGAAACTTGTCTTTTTCACGAGAGGTGGTTGGAAACCGTTTGGCTGCAACAATTTAGTTTTTTGTACATTATATGTGGTCTAGTATTTTTAGAAATTGGATTGGTCCAATTTTACAACATATTTTTGGTAGGTGCTTCACAAAAAAAACCATTTTTCGCACTCGGAAATTGAAAAATGGTTTTTTCGTGAAAGAAAAGTGACATAGAGATGGTAGTTCATATTAGTTAATAAATCTATATTTTTGTGTTTTATTTACATGTTTCAAACTTATATACAACAATATTAGTACTCATTTACTTATATTTTTCTGGCAGAGCAAAAACTTAAAAAATTTCAGCCAAAATTTCCCTCCCAATCCACACCCCGCGCCACTGGGCGGCAATTCTCCCGCCTCAATATTACCCTCAGAAATCCAGAGTCGCGCTTGTGCATGATCCGAATACCCGGGTCAATTTAGGGAATTTAGCCCAGACCACGAAATAAAACCAGCCGAATCGCTAAACCTAGCCACTCCTCCCTCGATCCCCTTCCTTGCCGCCGCCACCCTCTCCCCGGTCCAGATCGACGACCGGACGACGCCGTCACTCTCACCTCGCTGAGGTCCCGACCCCGTCGCCCGCTCCTCCCCAAGCCCCGGCCTCTCATCCGCCACCCCATCCTGTCCCAGTCGTTCCCCTTCGTCCTCCCTCAGCAGATCGAGCGCGCCTCCCAACCTCACCGGCGACAGATGCAGCGCCGCCCAGCAGCTACGGGTTCGCGGTCGAGATGGACGGGGCCGCTGGGAGAGGTGTCGGGGTCGCTGGATGTGGCTTCGGGGTCACCGGATCTGTCCGTGGGATCACCGGATCTGGCCGAGTCTTATCTATTTCTCTCCCCCCCTCCGAACTTCGTCTAGGTTTCTCTCTCAGTATCTCCTTTTCTCTCTGCAGGCACCCCCGGACTCGAACTTTGGGCAGAACTTGCACGGATCCGGCGTCTCTGACCTTGGTTACCGCGGTGGTGGCATGAAGCTCCACCTCTTCCGCGGTGAGTCCCTCCCCCTTTCGTCCTCCCCATAACGCATCGGTGCCATTTGTTCTTGTGTAGGTTGTGATTGCGATCCGGATGCTATCTCCTTAGTGTTCATAGTCCTATTTGCCTGATTCTGTTGTAGGGTTATTGGTTGAACGACACCATGTTGTAGGTTCAATTCATAGCGTATAGATGTCTGTATAAGCACTCAACAAAGATGTGCACATGTTAATTTTTGTTGACATGAATCTGTTATGGATTTTTTTACATATATTGACCCACAACATCAGCTTCTTTCATGCCTACTGACCCCCCCACCTTGCTTGTGCTCTCGCAGACCCGATGGAGCCCATATGCTTTCCTTTGCTGGAGCATTTTTTTACATACACTGTTATGGACCATTTTCTAGTAAACAGGTTATAATAATTTTTTCATTTGTGCTCAGATGCTAAAAATATTGTTGCTTGCATGACCCTGATCCAATAATCTAATGTTTGGTCATCCCGTTTCAGTTGCCAAAGCCGCTTATAACTTCAACATCACAGCGAAATGCCTTGAGCCTGGCGCTACTGCTTGCGCAGATCCGTCAATCCACTGGAGCTGGTTCGGTATTCACTTGATGGAGGCCGCTTATGGTCACATCGCCAAGCTCAACAAGCAGACGCCTTACCTTGTTGGAAACATCTCAAGGTTCGTGCCTTGCATGTCGGAACCCATTACCTTCTAGTCTTAAATGTCACTGACTTAGACGTTGTAAACTTTCCTGCCATGTGTAGTTTTTCATGCTCTGCTAGCATATCCTTTGCTTGAATTAACATGGCTGCTGTATTTGTGCTTATAATTATGGTTCTACGTGGTTTTTGAAGCATGACTTTCGTGCCCAACCAAATGAACATTTGTGCTTTTGTCAAGCTCTAAAGTGTGGCATTACCTCTCTTTTACAGGAGCTCCAGGTCAAAGAAATTTGAGGAAGCCTGAAGCCTGACAAAGTAAAGGGTAGCTAGTTATAATTTAGTGCCAGTTATGTTGTACAGTAGTCAGCATATCTGGTTGTATGAACACTATGTAAAAACTGTAATAGGCTAATTTTGTCTACCATTTCAATAATTTTGTATGCTCTCTTTCTGTTCGATTTGAGTTCTTTGTCATTTGTATACTTGAATGTGTGAGATATAAAAATCTGACGAGTGTGATCAACTTATTGAGAAGGCCTGGGCCTGAAAAGTTAATGGGCTGTAAAAACTCTGAGGTCCATAACAGAAGTGGACCTTAAAAGGCTGAGGCCCCAAAACGAAATGTATACTAAAAAGGCTAAGGCTAAAAAAAATGGACTGCAAAACGGCCACTGCCCAGAAAATATAAGGGCCGAATTATTGGGCTTGGCCCATCTAGCTACCTGAAATAAACAGAAAAATATATTAAATGGGCTGATTTATTGGGCCTGGCCCATGTAGATGACCGAACCGGACTGGGCTGATTCTGATCTACGACCATTTCATTTGGTCACAAATTTGCCACGTCAGCTTTGCCACGTTGGATTTGACGTGGCGTGGCCAGATTGCTAGTGACCAAAAAATTGGTCACAAAATCTGTGACCTTTTGTTTTGGTCATAGAGGTCTATGACCAATCCACAAAAAAGGCCATATTGGATCGTTAGTGACGCTCATAACGTGACCAAGTGTTATTGGTCACAAAAAGGTCACAAATTAAAATATGTGACCATTCAGTGACCAATAGTGAGGGTCATAGGATAGCATATTTCTTGTAGTGCGCGTCGGCTAGCTGCTGGGCGGCGCTGTAGAGGGGGGTGAGCTAGCGAGGAGGGGCGGCTGGCGGAGGTCGAGGGAGAGGGGGGTCACCTTCTGGCACGGAACGGGACGGGGAGGAGCTGAACGGCGTCGACTGTAGAGTGGCGGCGCCGCTTGGCTGGGTTATGCCAGCGGTGACCACGCCACAGGCCATGCCGATCTCGGCATCGAGACGATTCTCTCGTCCCAGGGCGCCAGAGGAAAAACTAATCATATCACCTTGTGCCAAATTGAATTTCCAACAACTTTGCAGAACATAGTTTTCCCAAATTCTCAACTTGGTCTATACCAAAATTCCAGAAAACCTAGGGGGTACCAGGTGCTCGATGAAATGATCAAGGTCTTGCACATCTCAGAAAAATCCCCAAAATTTACAGTAGGTTTTAAGGGGTGTATAGAGTATGTCTGTGGAGTTTGAGCCCAATTGGGAACCTGGAAGTTGGTCAAATAAATTGGTGCCCAAAAAGGCCCTAATGGCATGGGTATGTCAAGTGCACTCAATCAAATAATCTTGACATGATCTTCTGGATATGTTGTTGTATGTGGGAGGTTGTCCATATGGCAAAGTTTCAATGCCATATGATAATTTTAGCTACGGGTTGCTTTGGAAATTGCAATTAGGCGTGAAAAGAGCATTACAAAGGAAGTACCTCAAATATTGCTCAAATGAGGTTGGGCCAATGGAGTGAAATGTTCAGAAGGTGGAATCATGCACCTTCCCAAAATTGCATAATTTCTGGATGAGTGGAAGGTGTCTAAATAATTTCTGGATCGAAAATGGCATATTAGAGAATATGAATAAACTTGGGAGTATTGCATATAAAATATTTTTCCATGGGAGTGATCTATATGTATGAGGGAACCATATGGTAGCTTGGTAGAATTTATCTCAAGCTAAAATTGCGGTGGAGGCTTTAGCAGGATAGACAGAAAGGATTTTGGAATCACCAAATGGAACCAATGTTTGACAGATAAAACAATGTCATGGAATTATGGTGGAGGTCGACAAGATCGAGGATTGTTGGGAATTTTCTAAGAGAGCGAAACCAAAGTCATATCAAAGACCAACGGGTTCGGAGAAAACATTTAGAAACCCAAAAAAGTTTTTCAGGTGTGAGGAAACATCACTAAAATTAGGGACGAATTTTTGGGGTGTTACACAGACTCCTCCTTCATCTTCTCCTCCTTCACGCGGAGGTTCTCGTTGGTTTGCAGGAGGCGCTTCTGGAAGAAGACCTCGTCCTGGGCCACCTTGCCCTCGCGAGACTCCAGGCTCTCCCGCTGCGTGGATTGGTCTTTCTCGATCTGCTCGACCTGTTTCTCACGCTTGCGCAGCTCTGACTCACGGAAGTCGAGATCTTCCCTGCGCTTCACTATCAGCCCTTCGCGAGTGTGGAGGTCCTCACGGAACTTCTCCAAGTTTTGCCGCACAACCTCGGACTCCGTGATAATATTTCCCTCGCGGTCCATGAGCTCCTGATGCTTGATGGTGGCCGCCGCCTCGCGGGCCGCGAGCTCCAGGTGCTTGGCAGCGGTCTCCGCCTCGAGGGTCTCACGCTTAGCGCTCAGGTCCGCGAGGGTGTCTTCAGCCTTGCGGATCACGCTGGCGCGGACCTCCTCAGCAAAGCGCTGCGCCTCCTCACGTCGCGCCTGGGCCGCCTTGCCCTCTCGGCGGCAGCGCTCCACGGTCTCCTGGAGGCGCGTCCAACCCGCGCAAGCTCGGTGTGTTCCTCCGCCTTGGCACGATCTTCCTCGGCGAGCTGGGCCTCGAGCCCGTCAAGCTCCTCCCTCGCCGAGCGAAAGACAGCATCTCGACGAACCGCGCTCGGGCGCCGACCCCGCAGGACCAAGGCCCACGCGTCGCCAGGGGACCCAGAGGTACCGGCGCCTGCTGAGGACTCCAAAACATTGCGCCTCGGGCTCGGAGTGGCCTCGAGTCGCTCCTGGGGGCTCTGGTGAGAGCCTCCCTCTTCATCCGCGCCGGGGGCTTTCTGGGGGCTTGGAATGTCCTCGCCATCAGCCCCGGGGTCCTTCTGCCCCTGGGGCATGTCCTTCTCCCCTCCAGGGGCAGGATCGGCCTTCTCCATCAAGGCCGCTCCCGCCGCAGCCTCGGAGTCCACCACCGGCGCTTCAGGGCCTGCGTTTGTGGATGTGGCGGCGCGGTGGCCCCCTCCATCTCAATGTCAGCGCGCTCCTCCGCTGACGTCGCGGTCTTCACCGCATCTTCCTCCGCCACCACCGTCGCCTCAGCCTTCTCCTCCTCGCGGCGCTCATCCGCCTCGGGAGGTGGAGCCGCTGTTTCAGGAGGAGGGGCGGTAGCCTCGTGAGGCACCGCTTCAGATGTAGGTGTTGCAGACGCTGCTGCAGCGCTGGAGCCCTCTCCAACCTTCCGGAGCCTCCGCCGCTTCGCCTCCGCGGGACACCTAGCGAAGAAAACGTTCAGAAATCCCTCGAGAGGGTCACTCAAGAACACATCCGAAAAGAAAGGAAATGCAAGACTTACACGGCGGTGTCGATCCACCTTTTTGTCGTCCGCCGCACAGGCGGAGCGCTAGGCTCCGCACTCTTCTGAGCCTCGGCAGGCTTGTCCTGGCCCACCATAGCACTAGCCTTCGCCTCCTCCTGAGCTCCGGCGTTCCTGTCGTGGATCGCCTTGGAGCGGGGCTCACAGTGGCCAGACGAGGCCTCCTCGTCGTCGCTCTCCTCCTCCTCGGCGCGTCGCGAGGGGACGACAAGATACTGGTCGCCGCTGCCCGAGGAGATCTCGTGGATCTCAGCTTCAGGTGGTACGCCCCTCGAGGAGCTCGAATTCCCCGCCGAGGAATTGGGACCTCCTGAGGCACCGGCTACACCTGCGTCAGACTCCGCAGGCGTCTCCGTCGCCTCCTCCTCGCCATCGGCCGGTGCCGCCTACGACGCCGACTCCAGGTCTTCGCGGGGCCCAACTTGCCCCTCAGGCACCAAGCCCCATTGGTCAAACTCAGGCATCGTCTCCATGAATGTAACACGAGGTCCAAGCTCGAACCTGTGGAGCGGCACTGCATCGTCGGCAGGCTTGGAGATGGATGGAGAAGTGAAGAGGACCTCCATGATGTCGTCCACTTCCTCCTGTGAGAAGAGGGTAGCGCTCAGGCGCATCTTGTCCCTCTGATTCGTGTACAGCCACATCGGATCTGAATGCTTCTGGAGCGGAGCAATGCGATGCCTCAAAACTTTTTCTTCAAAATAGTAGAGTTTAAAACACTCGGGAAATCCACACACAACAGGGTATTTCTCAAAACCAGACACTTTGCAAGCATAGCATTACCATCACACAAGATGCACCCAAGAGAAATGACATGGCAGGGGCTCATAGAATCAAGCAAGGTAGGATCTACCACCACGGTATATAAACATAAACTAAGGTTTTTGCTTAAATGATCACACATGGCAAGGCACACATAACAACACAACCATGGCAAAAGCAAACAAGCATGTCTACAAACAAGCTAACATTCAACAAAACAGAGTTTGAACTTGGGTAAGCAGTTACCCAAAATTTTATAAACAAAAGGATTGGGATATGCTATCATATCCTCTCATCTAGGGTTTTATTTTGGAAAAGCTATATATACACTTTCATGCATACATAGGTTTTGAATTTTTTTTAAGGTTTTCTTTTAGAAGAAGGATGTTTGTGCCACCCCAAAATGGGTTCACAAGCACCTAGATTTTGAGGGGTAGGGCCACACCCCAATTTATGTTTTTGCAAAGATTTTTCCCTATGGAACACCATAGATACGAGGAAAGAACTTTCAGGGTACATCCTCGCACTGAAGTAATCGTAGAGTTCTAGCTGGAGTAGAACTTACATCCTTCATTTCTGAAATTTTTTCACCGGCCATACTCCTTGTCTTGCAGCAAAGATAACATGGCCGGAATACAAGCATATAGACAGCAGAATTTCTATCCTGAGAAAAGCATCATTTTAGAAAAATAGTCCTGCATTTTCATGGCCCAAAACAAACAGTTGCAACAGTATGGCATAATCATTTCATCCATACCGCATAAGCAAACACACAACGGCTAACAAAACACTCCACAAAAATCCTTTTGTGCTCCAACGATGATGGGGCACTCAACAAGCACACTGAAGCTTGCGAGGGGAAGTCATCGTGGAGGGCTTGGGCCCTTACTTTAACATGGGTTGTCACAAGGTTCATATTGGGTGAGGAACCTTGCGGCGATACATGTACGAGTTTTTTTCTTTTTCAAACCTATGCATACTTCAAGTTAATAGTTAAACTTGTGCAACACACACAAAATAATTCTCATACTAGAAAATAATATCATTCAAAGTTTGCATTAATTTTACAAGGCGTGCATATGTGTCTGGGTTCACATATACCACTTCTGTTTTTCTGTGATCTGTCATTTATTCAAAACTTTTCAACTGAAGAAAAGGACATGGTATTCCGTCACATGTCAACCAAGTGGTTAACAAGGGAATCAGAACATCAAGTTTTTCACGGGGCTAACCTAAGAAGAACTTAACCGCGGACAGAACAAACATGCAGCACAAGAAAACACAAGGGGTTACAAACAACCTCACAAACTCTCACCTACCAACTTAGGACTCCTCACTTGGTGGGGACTTGGTCTGGGCATCCACTTTGTTGCCTTCTGGATCTTGCTGTTTTGGTCCTAAGCAAAGCTTGGTATCCACTGGGCTCTTGCCAGTGGGATGCGGGACTCAGGCAAGGGCTTGCCTATTGGAATGGCATTCCTCCAAGTGGTAGGCAAGAATGCTCTCCAAGGCGGTGGTGTAGGGTTCGAGGTGGGACAAGGTTGAGTTGAGCATCACTTCGATGCTTACCATGGGATGGCTGGGGCTTGCAAGGGATCTTGGCGGGAAAAGCGAGAGGCGGGAGGTTTTGTCGCGGCTTCAAAGTACCGCAGACGAGCGAGACATTTCCAAGCTGCAACTTAGAGGGCCATCTCAGGGGAATCCACGAAGTGGCTTTGAATCACATATGGCGCCGCGCTTCCTAAGGCACTTGTGGCGACATACACATCGACATGATACTCGCTCACGCAGGAGGAGAGGTTAGACCGATATACATGGTAAACCGGCCGAGAAACACAACCAAGAATGTCGCGAGCAGCTTCCCACAGCAGAGGTGGAAAACCGGGGCGAAACTCAGCGGTGGTCTCGAAAACAAGGGTAGGTTCCATCTACAACCTCAAGCTAAGGTACTTGGGAGAGAGGAGAGCGCAAGATTCCTGAGCGGGATCTGCTTCAAGAGAGTTGGGTTGCAAAGGATAGCAAGCGAGGGTGGGATTTTATAGGTAGCCAGGACTTGGGTCTCATACTAATGGGTAATGTCGATTCCTTCTCATGGAAGAAACCGGCGAGCCTCACCCGGGGATTGGGACAAGTCCTACTGCACCATACTGTTGACCAACAATAGCCATGCCGGTTAGGCGGAGATGGGTCAAATCCATCGGGCTCCTTGTCGGGCAAAAGTAAGGCTGGGCTTTCCATGCTAGGGTAGTCTACAGCCAGCCTGGTGCTCTGATACCATGCTCTGTGGCACCCCTTTCTGCCACAGCTTGTCAGAAGGGCGGTCGCCCCATGCGCCAGCCCAAGATATCTGGCCGCACGTTACGACAATGCAACATAGCGGAAATCATTGCACAATTAGGCACAAAGTGCTACAAAGGGTTTACAAGGCCATCGAGGCATTACAAAATATCAAGCCAAGCATGGCCCAACTCAGAGTTTTAACTGGCAGCGAAAGACATAAATGAGGCAACGGCTTGGAGCGGCTCCACTCCACAGGTATCTGGCTGGGCTACTGATCCTAGCACGCTCTTGCTCCACTTCTGGCTCAGGTAGAAAATGAATCCTCGCCAATATCTGGCCACAAACACAAGGCCCGTGAGTACATTTGTATGCACTCAGCAAGAATCGCCACTCACTACAAACAATTCAACAATCATACAACAATATATATATTGGAAATAAAATCCTACAACATGGCAAGTGTACTCTAGATACATGACATAAAAGTAGCATGGCATTGACAACCAAACATGTCGTAAGCAGACAACGGGGTATCACCAGTACTGAGTCCAAGCCAGGTGGGGTTGGATCGTGTACCAGCAATCATGCAAAGGGCTTACCTGTGACGAGTAACCGGGTGTACCATTTGGTACCAAGTAACATAACAATATTTATCCTCCCTGCTAGGCCCACTGGACTTATCTCTTTTCTCAACTCTCCTAGGCCTTCTGTCCTTATTTTTCCACGTTGGGCGTGCACGGTTGATGTTGGCTCAGGCCTAACTATAGGCTCCCAACGATCACACCATCACCCCGAAACACGGTAACCATTCACAGCTCAAGTAACATTTCCTGCATCATCTTATTGTTCATTTAGTGAAATCAAGTTGTTCCTCTTTCTTTCAAACATAATTCATGTTTAACCTCCTGACTCGACAAAGACAATAGTGTAACCGACACTGAACTGTTGTTCCATAACCTTGGAACGAGGCTAGACATCCAGATTTGACACTCTCAAGAGGTTGCAGTTTCCACCCATCTAGGTGCACCATATAGCCGGTACTTTAGGAACTCTTCCTTAAGACGACCTGATACACGTACATGACCGTTCACGCTACCAAGACACTCCCTGTATAGCTACCGACATAACTCTATGTCTTATGATGAAGTGAATCCGACACGTCCCCAACCCATGAGCAACGCCTAGCTCCGGAACCTTCGCAAGACTAGCCCCGACCAGTTGGTAGGGCATGTAGTCTCCAAAATGAACCGAAAAGCACTCATAAGAAAGAAAGCATCCCTTTCACTCAAGGATTAACCCGACGTGGTGTCAGCAATCTTGGCAAAAAGAACCAAATGGAAAGCAAATGTCCCAATCGTCGTAGTCAAAGCGGGAATACGCCAACCAAGTTTGACGGAGGGAGAAGAAGCAAATAACTCTTTTGGCAAATGCCCCCAACTCCGAGGATCATAAGACGACATTCGTCCGCTCCTCACCTCGACGAAGGAGAAGAAGCAAACACTCATAGGAAAGCATGTTTTACAGTTGTTTAGTTAGAGGGTTCGACAAAGCCACGCAAGTGCGGGGCGCACAAATAATTCACACGTCATTATAATGCACACATGGATGATGAATAAAACATGGCAGGAGCAATATTCCAAGTAACATATTGAACACAACAATAACAGACCGACATAATATATACCTAACGCAGACAAATATAAATACTCGGCATGGCAATAAGCAAATAACAAACAATATTGCGGGACTGCTCATAGAAATTGGTTAGCTTGCCTCCAAAGATCGACACCGTTTGGCTTGGAGGGTCACGGACACGTCACATGCCAGGGTCTCGGTCTGCCGGTACCGCGGAATACACCTAAGCGGGCATACAAGGGTGCTGAGCATACAAGTATTTTACAAAAATGTAAAACCTATACTACTAGACAGAGCTGCTCAAAATATGAATTTACATATTTGATTCACCTCAAACGGAGCTACGGATCAAAAGATCCAGCCCAGCGATGAATAACTATTTGCTGCCCACTGAAGAAAAAAACAGCACGGGCTGACTTAAAACTGGGCCGGGCTGGTCGCGCCATCCAGGGAAATACGCCTTCTCTGCGGGGAAGCGGAGACGCGCGGAGGGCGCCTCCACTTAAGCGACGTGGCAGCTGGGCCAGGCTGGGCCTGCCTGTCGGCGACACCAGCTTGCCACGCTAGCAGCCAGCTGGCTGTCCCCTTCCTCGCGTCGTGTTAGGCACGGTGAGGTGTCCCGAGCGGATGCAACAGTACCTCGACATACAATTGATGCACACGTCCACTGTGGAGCAAGAGGGACGGGCTGGAGCGGTCTGCTACTAACGAGGGGGCCCCGCGGCGGTGCTATATCGTCGGCGCGTCGGCTAGCGTTCAGCGGTGCAGTAGTGTCGGTGCGTCGGCTAGCTGCTGGGCGGCGCTGTAGCGGGGGGGGGGGTGAGCTGGCGAGGAGGGGCGGCTGGGGGAGGTCGAGAAAGAGGGGGTCACCTTCTGGCACGGAACGGGACGGGGAGGAGCTGAACGGCGTCAATTGTAGAGTGGCGGCGCCGCTTGGCTGGGTTATGCCAGCGGTGACCACGCCACAGGCCATGCCAATCTCGGCATCGAGACGATTCTCTCATCCCAGGGCGCCAGAGGAAAAACTAATCGTGTCACCTTGTGCCAAATTGAATTTCCAACAACTTTGCAGAACAAAGTTTTCCCAAATTCTCAACTTGGTCTATACCAAAATTCCAGAAAACCTAGGGGGTACCAGGTGCTCGATGAAATGATCAAGGTCTTGCACATCTCAGAAAAATCCCCAAAATTTACAGTAGGTTTTAACGGGTGTATAGAGTATGTCTGTGGAGTTTGAGCCCAATTGGGAACCTGGAAGTTGGTCAAATAAATTGGTGCCCAAAAAGGCCCTAATGGCATGGGTATGTCAAGTGCACTCAATCAAATAATATTGACATGATCTTCTGGATATGTTGTTGTATATGGGAGGTTGTCCATATGGAAAAGTTTCAATGCCATATGATAATTTTAGCTACGGTTTGCTTTGGAAATTGCAATTAGGCATGAAAAGAGCATTACAAAGGAAGTACCTCAAATATTGCTCAAATGAGGTTGGGCCAATGGAGTGAAATGTTCAGAAGGTGGAATCATGCAGCTTCCCAAAATTGCATAATTTCTGGATGAGTGGAAGGTGTCTAGATAATTTCTGGATCAAAAATGGCATATTAGAGAATATGAATAAACTTGGGAGTATTGCATGGGACTATGAAATATTTTTCCTTGGGAGTGATCTATATGGATGAGGGAACCATATGGTAGCTTGGTAGAATTTATCTCAAGCTAAAATTGCGGTGGAGGCTTTAGCAGTATAGACAGAAAGGATTTTGGAATCACCAAATGGAACCAATGTTTGACAGATAAAACAATGTCATGGAATTATGGTGGGGGTCGACAAGATCGAGGATTGTTGGGAATTTTCTAAGAGAGCGAAACCAAAGTCAAATCAAAGACCAACGGGTTCGGAGAAAACATTTAGAAACCCGAAAAAGTTTTTCAGGTGTGAGGAAACGCCACTAAAATTAGGGACGAATTTTTGGGGTGTTACACGGACTCCTCCTTCATCTTCTCCTCCTTCACGCGGAGGTTCTCGTTGGTCTGCAGGAGGCGCTTCTGGAAGAAGACCTCGTCCTGGGCCACCTTGCCCTCGCGAGACTCCAGGCTCTCCCGCTGCGTCGATTGGTCTTTCTCGATCTGCTCGACCTGTTTCTCGCGCTTGCGCAGCTCTGACTCACGGAAGTCGAGATCTTCCTCGCGCTTCACTATCAGCCCTTCGCGAGTGTGGAGGTCCTCATGGAACTTCTCCAAGTTTTGCCGCACAACCTCGGACTCCGCGATAATCTTTCCCTCGCGGTCCATGAGCTCCTGATGCTTGATGGTGGCCGCCGCCTCGCGGGCCGCAAGCTCCTGGTGCTTGGCCGCGGTCTCCGCCTCGAGGGTCTCGCGCTTAGCGCTCAGGTCCGCGAGGGTCTCTTCAGCCTTGCGGATCACGCTGGCGCGGACCTTCTCAGCAAAGCGCTGCGCCTCCTCACGTCGCGCCTGGGCCACCTCGCCCTCCAGGCGGCAGCGCTCCACGGTCTCCTGGAGGCGCGTCCAACCCCGCGCAAGCTCAGTGTGTTCCTCCGTCTTGGCACGATCTTCCTCGGCGAGCTGGGCCTCGAGCCCGTCAAGCACCTCCCTCGCCGAGCGAAAGACAGCATCTCGGCGAACCGCGCTCGGGCACCGTCCCCGCAGGACCAAGGCCCACGCGTCGCCAGGGGACCTAGAGGTATCGGCGCCTGCTGAGGACTCCAAAACATTGCGCCTCGGGCTCGTAGTGGCCTCGAGTCGCTCCTGGGGGCTCTGGTGAGAGCCTCCATCTTCATCCGCGCCGGGGCTTTCTGGGGGTTCGGAATGTCCTCGCCATCAGCCCCGGCGTCCTTCTGCCCCTGGGGCACGTCCTTCTCCCCTCCAGGGGCAGGATCGGCCTTCTCCGCCGAGGACGCTCCCGCCGTAGCCTCGGAGTCCACCACCGGCGCTTCAGGGCCTACGTTTCGTGGAGGTGGCGGCGCGGTGGCCCCCTCCATCTCAATGTCAGCGCACTCCTCCACCGATGTCGCAGTCTTCGCCGCATCTTTCTCTGCCACCACCGTCGCCTCAGCCTTCTCCTCCTCGCGGCGCTCATCCGCCTCGGGAGGTGGAGCCGCTGTTTCAGGAGGGGGGCGGTAGCCTCGTGAGGCACCGCTTCAGATGTAGGTATTGCAGACGTTGCTGCAGCGCTGGAGCCCTCTCCAACCTTCCGGAGCCTCCGCGGGACGCCTGGCGAAGAAAACGTTCAGAAATCCCTCGAGAGGGTCACTCAAGAACACATCCGAAAAGAAAGGAAATGCAAGACTTACACGGCGGTGTCGATCCACCTTTTTATCGTCCGCCGCACAGGCGGAGCGCTGGGCTCCGCACTCTTCTTAGCCTCGGCAGGCTTGTCCTGGCCCACCTTAGCACTAGCCTCCGCCTCCTCCTGAGCTCCGGCATTCCTGTCGTGGATCGCCTTGGAGCAGGGCTCACAGTGGCCAGACGAGGCCTCCTCTTCGTCGCTCTCCTCCTCCCCCTCGGCGTGTCGCGAGGGGACGACGAGATACTAGTCGCCGCTGCCTGAGGAGATCTTGTGGATCTCAGCTTCAGGCGGTACGCCCCTCGAGGAGCTCGAAGTCCCCGCCGAGGAATTGGGACCTCCTGAGGCACCGGCTACACCTGCGTCAGACTCCGCAGGCGTCTCCGTCGCCTCCTCCTCGCCATCGGCCGGTGCCGCCTGTGACGCCGACTCCGGGTCTTCGCGGGGCCCAACTTGCCCCTCAGGCACCAAGCCCCATTGGTCAAACTCAGGCATCGTCTCCACGAATGTAACACGAGGTCCAAGCTCGAACCTGTGGAGTGGCACTGCATCGTCGGCAGGCTTGGAGATGGATGGAGAAGTGAAGAGGACCTCCATGATGCCGTCCACTTCCTCCTGTGAGAAGAGGGTAGCGCTCAGGCGCATCTTGTCCCTCTGATTCGTGTACAGCCACATCGGATCTGAATGCTTCTGGAGCGGAGCAATGCGACGCCTCACGAAGTCCCTAGCCACCATCTGCCCAGTGAGGCCCGCCTCGCGAAGATCCGACAGGCGCTTCACCACGGCGCCAAGCGTTGGGCCCGTGAGAGTCACGCTCGACCAGCTTGCCCTCTTCGTCGGGGGCACCTCAGGCATCTCGAAAAAGGGACTCTGGCTCCCGACGTCCACGAGGAACCACCGCTTGCGGAAGTCCTCCACCTTCTTCGACACATTGGTCACAGGATTCTCGCCAGCCCACGCAATGGGGATGTAGACACCGCCCATGCCATCAGTGATGCGAAAGGAGATGCACCCTATCCGCTCGTTGTTTGCCGTGAACCGGAGCACGTATGTCGTGGTGGTGTCACGGCAGATGCCATAGGATGGCTTAAGTTGTGGGCTCGCTAGGACGTTGGGGGATCCGGGGAGGGTTTGCGCGCTCACGAAGCACGCATGGAGAACAACCAAGAACTCGCAAGAACAAACAAGAACAAGCAGAACCAAGAAGAAGCAAAGAACACCACGATGTACCCTGCTTCGGGGCCCTCTTGTGGAGGTAACACCCCTACTGCAGCACTAGCCTACTCTCTTTATATCTCAAGTGGTTACAAGTACAGAGTGCTCCTTGAGCTGTATGAAGAACAATGGTGGGAGCTCTAAGAAGAGATGGAGCTTGGGGGGATAATGCCTTTTCTTTTGCCGTTCTCTCCCCTTCGTCCGTTCTCCCCTCGTCGTCCTCTCTACTGGAGGATTTGGTAGCTTACTTATACACTAACCGAATTACCATTTTGCCCCTGGCTGGAAGTGATAATGGCATGGACAAGAGGAACAGGACAAGCCTCTGCCCCCTGTCAACCCAACGGCCGGACTGTCAGGCCCTAGCAGGCCTATCTTGCCACTTTGGGCAATGGCAGGTGTAGCCCACCGGGTCTCGGTCATATCCTCTTTCCCGAATTGGCCGGGTCAGCTCCTAGGTTGCTGCGCTCCCAGGAATCCCGTGACCTGACCTGGCCGTCAAGTCCCTAGCAGGCCTATCTTGCCACTTTGGGCAATGGCAGCCGTAGCCCCCCGGGTCTCGGTCGTATCCTCTTTCCCGAATTGGCCAAGTCAGCGCCTAGGGCCTTGCGACCCGGAAAACCTGCGACTTGACCCGGCTGTCTTCTCAGCCTCTGGCAGGAGACACCCGTGAACCTTTCTGACATTACTTGGCCCTTGTGCAATATCCGGATTACCTTATCCGGGTCCTTCCTGACCAACCCGGCTAACTTAACCGGTTTCCTTCCTCTGATTCGGTTAAGCTTTACCGGATCCTCTCTGGCATCTTCTCGCACTTTAGCTTGATCAAGTGCTAACCGACTCTCACGAGAGATCCGGCCCAAGTGACCCGGCTATATGTTGATCCGGCTAGCTCTTTGCAACACTTAACACCACATCTTTGCCCTACCCGGGGGCAGCCCCCCGACAGTAGTCCCCGAAGCTGGTGCGGTTCTACAGCCTCGGCTGAAGAGCCGTAGCAGGTTAAAAATAAACATCACTAACCGAATCTCATATCATATAATCTTGTCTCAGGATTTCCCGGGACACTTGGCAGTGAATCTCTGCGCAAAGCCCCATAATCCGGATCTCTGATCTGACATGCCACTGACAGCACCTCATCCGGATTCTCCGGGTACTTGAGTGCATTTGACCAAACGACCGCGTCTTCTCGTTTTCTCCGTTGACCGGCACACAGGATCCGTGCAACTGCTTCCAATTCTATGGCCCAACATGTGCTTGGAACACACGGCCACAGAGGTGGCCACAGAGTTCCAGGATGCAGTTACCGTGCGACGCTCCGAAAACCGTGCAGTAGTGCGCCCGTTACCGCTGGGCGCTATAAATATGGGCGCAGGGGGTTTCCTCTTCTTCTCCGCTCGTTCCCCACTCCGAAAACTTCCATCTGCGCCACCGCCGCCGCCGCAATCTCGCCCTCGTAACCTTGCCGCGCCGGAGACGTCCTCAACGCACCGGAGGAAAACGACCGGGGCCGCGCACCGTGCCCAGCGCCGCCGTTCCTTCATCGAGCTTCTTCCCCGTCGCGTCATCACCGTGAGTTTTCTTTTTCTCCGGTCATGGCGAACTCGAGGAGTTCATATGCCACGGGAAACTCGCATTTGTTTCTTGTAGATTTATCCGCATATTAGTCCGTCGCCCAGCCTCAGTGCATCTAGTAGATCTCCTGTCTAGATTTTGCACTACACTGCCCTAGTTTTGTTTGCCACCGTATGAGCAGTTCAACCATATTTTTACTCTTGATTTCCTTTCTTTTTTACTGCTGCAGTAGATCTTGTGTAACCCTAGACCTTTGCGGAAGGTGTTTGTGATTGCCACCCGAATCACCTTCTCTGCTGAATCCGGCTAGTTTCATCCGGGATAATATTAGCCGAATCACTCTAGATCTGGTTCGATTATACCATTATCCGATTCATTTTGACTCGGCCCTATCCGACCTCTTGCAGGATTGATCCGGATATGGCGAAGCTTCCTCCCGGCAGATGGGAGGGTTCTGATGTGACCAAGGACGATCTGGAATGGCTATTAAGCACCCGGCGTATAACCTCTCAAGTTATATGCCGCAAACCGGGGAAGGAACTCGTCCCGGTTCCCGAACCTGGTGAACGTGTGGTGTTTCTAGCGCATTTTGAGCGCGGATTCGGATTGCCGGCGAGTGATTTCTTCCGGGCTTTCCTGGATTTCTTTGGCCTACAGCCTCATCACCTCCCGGCTAATGCCTTCGTTTCTCTATCGGCTTTTAGCTCCTTTTGCGAGGGCTATCTCGGTGTCTGGCCGACCGTCGATATTTGGGCAAAGTATTTCCACCTCCGCAAACATACTATTCCAGGCACTAAGCCGAAGCTGATGACTGCTTGCGGTCCGGTTAGCATCACGCCAAGGCAGGGATCCATCTTTCCCCGTATCACTGGCCTAGACACTGTCAGAAGTGGCAAAGGTCTTTCCTTTATGTGAAGAGTGCAGAAGGCCATGACGCCCTTAATCTGCCCGAGTTCACGATCGAGCCACCCACAGCCGAATTGAACTTCGGATACAATCCGGCCGAGACTATTGTAGAACTTCAGACTGTACATGAAACTCTGGAGGACTTTCTGAAGAAGGGCCTGGCCTCGGATGATCTGCTCCGGACCTTCATCGGTCGCCGGGTCTGCCCTCTTCAAAGACGTGAACACAAGATATGCCACATGGGTGGTGTGCTAGATCCTACCCGGATCAGCAGGCATGACCTTAGCAAAGTCTCCATCAGGCGACGGGTAAACGCCATTGCCGCCACCGAGATGTCGGATAAATGGCGGTGGGGCGTAAAGCCGTTTTTCCGAGAGCGCCTTCCACCACAGGTTAGTTCGCCATTTTCCGAATCTAACCATATTTCGTCAAAATGGCATCGGCCTAATCCGGATTTGCCCCGACTTTTCTGTAGCTGTTTGATCGCCAACTTACCGAAGATGGAGACCTCTCCACCAAAGAATGGGGACCGGATCTCAGCCCGCCGCGCGAGGACGAAGAAGATCCGGATACGGATGATTATCTGCCTATCCCGCGCGCCAAGCCAGTCCGCAAGGGTAAGCAATCAACTATTCACAACATCTCCGACGAGGAAGATGATGATTGCAGGATCTTAGATCCCATCGACGCTATTCCGATTTCATGGTCACCACCTTGTGTTCCAGCCAAACAAGATGCTGAAGGGACATCTCGGAAACGCAGTGACGCGCCCGGATCTGATTCCCCTAAAGCCAAGAGAATAAAGAAGTCTGGCTCCAAGTTGAATCGCGTCAAGCCGATGCCTACCACCAAGGGGTAATACTGACTTAACTTCATTTGCTTTCTTCCTCTGTTAACCGAGTCATATCTATCCGAGTTAACTGTTTGCTTTGCTTTATGCAGTGATGTCCTCATCACCGCGCAGACTCATTCATCCATCTCTTCTCCCATTCCTCCGCTGGATACGGTCATGGAAACCCAGTCTCCTGATCGAACTGCCACCTCACCAATGCGTGTCACCACTGCCAATATTCCTCAGCCGACTCCCATTTCAAAGCCGGTTATTGACTTGGAGAGTGAGGAAACCTCGGCTCCAATCCGAGATTCAAGTTGGCCACGCCCTCTCAAGGAGCTGGAGAAGGAAAAGGCCAAGACATCGGCTACATCCTTGCCTAAGCCGGATCCTCGCCCTACTCCCGCAGCGCAAACCCTGCTGAATCAAGAGCAGCAGAAGAAGAAAAAGCAGAAGCAGCAACAGCAACAGCAAGTTTCCGAGAAGCAGCACAAGGAGCCACATCCGAAGCAGACTCCGGGTGCGTCACCGCAACCCAAGCCGACTCAAGGTGCCTCTGGCACACCTCCAACCACCTCGGATAAGCAGGTGGTTGCTAGCAAGAAGGTTTCTGCCGCCCCATCAGCGATTCGATTCGGCCAGTCCCTGTCGAATCCCCGCCCTCCGAGCAGCGATAAGCTCGAGTCCGCCAAGCAATTCATTGAAGCTTGGAATGATGCTGACCTCGCCAAAGATTTTTCTACTTCAGCGCCACATCCGGCTGGGCCTAGTCGGATGTTTCAATCATTACACTCTGTACAGACCTCGGTCACTGAAGCTAACCGGGTGTTTGAGGTAAATTTTTCCGAATCTTGCTTTTATTTCAACATGATCAAATAGTACTATACCCAGTCCCCGAGATTCGGGTCGAACGACTGATACTCCTCCGAGTAAGAAAGTCATTCGGCTTGAATCTCTAAAAAACTTATCATGAATGTTGCCGTAACCGAGGACACCGTGGGACTTCCAGTCCCCGAGTCTCTTTTCCAACTGATTCGGTTAATCTCGGGCCAGTCCCCGAGATTCTTTTGACGCCATTTGCCTGTTTTCTTTCAGGAAACCATGACCGCTCGCGGCAAGCTCTTTAAGCAGCTCGCCCATCAGCATCAGAAGCTCCAAACTTCCTTTGATGGGCTCTGTCTTGAAATGGACAAGAAAGAAGAAGAGCACAAGCGCGCTTTATCCGAGGAAAAATCAGAGGTGACTCGGCTCCAGCGAGAGCTTGACCGAGTTGAAAAAGTGAAGAACAAGGTTAAAGGAGAGCGGGATACGCTGAAGCGTGAAAAAGACACAATCCAGAAGGAGCGGGATACTTTCAAAGCCGGACTTGCGGAGCGGGCCAAACTGGACAAGCAAATTCAAACGAACATTGCCGAATCTGAAGCCGAAGTCAAAGCGGCTAAAGAAGAACTGAGTGCTCACAAAGCGGCCAGTGCGAAATGGCTTGCTGCACTTGCTAGCCTTAACGATGACATGGATCGTAAGTTCACCGAATCTCCTCTTTTCTTTCTGCTCTTAACCAATACATATGCTTGTGTTCCTTCTCGCTGAACTCAGTATTAGCTTATTTGTTTGTAGGAGAGTTTACTAGCATCCGGCTTCAAGCCGCCAAGGCTGTGAGAAACGCCCGAGCTGAGAGAGCTAAATTAACCGAGGCTCCCCTACCAGAGACATGGGACATCGAAGATCATATTACAGCACTTAAGGCTCGGATTGCTCCTTTGAAGGATTCCCATATTGGTCTGCTCAATGCAAGTCTCAAGGCTCACCGAATCTTGTTTCCTGAAGCGCGGCAAGTTGTGCCTGTGGAGGAGCTGATCCGAGACCTGGATCAAGCAATGACCCGGTTACAGCAGTGGAGGTCTTCGTCCGCCCGCGCTGGTGCTGACGCAGCTTTGCTATTCATCATGTCCTGGTATGAGCTAATTGATCTTGCCAAAGTGCGCTCATTTCGCGAGGGTTCTCCGTGGGCTACAGACCCTACCCGGATTAAGATCCGTGAAGAAGCCGCCAACTTCATGGCCGAATTTGCACGCACCAAGCATCTTGATCTGGAGGCTCCGGTCTACTCGGATGGAGAAGAAACTGAAGAAGAGGAATCGGACGACGCCTCCGCTGAAGAATACGCCGATTCTGAGGGCGAGTCTGATGATTCGGCTAACTCTGCCGAACACGCTCCTATCAAGATCCCAGCTTCTGACTCGGCTAAGAATACCGAAGCAACTCCGGCCCAGACTTCGGAGATACCAGCAACTGATTCGGCAGAGATTACTAAACAAGCTCCAGCTGATCCGGATACCTCCGAATCCGCCCAGCCTTCAAGCTCTCCACGCAAGGTTACCCCTGAAGTTCCTCCATCTGAGCCCATCCTTGCAACCGAGCCCCCTGCAACCGAATCTACTCCAACCGAAGCTCCTGTAACCGAGGCTCGCGCGCCCGAGGTTCCTTCAACCAAAGCTCCTGCCACCGAACCTGCTACAACCGAGTCTGCTGCTTCCTGAAGTAACTTAGTGAAAAAACGTTAAATCCCCGGTATGCCGGGAGCAGATGTAATAGACTATTTTAAGTTCTTTCGAGACTACTTTAAATTTGCTTAACATGATCCGGACGAGGTTTATGTTGGATCATTTTAAACCGAGTCCCCGAGTCTGTTTTCTTGTTTACTATTTTTGCCGAATCTCTGCTCTTGTCTACCTTTTAGGTGTTTGACAGTCGAGTCACAAGATAGGAATCATAGCATACAATACTTGAAACATGCGAGTTGTGGTTTAGAATCATTCAACATAAACGAAAAATAAATAACAGGGGTTAGTAAACGACATGTGCCGAATCGGTTTTGGACCGAGTCCCCGAGTCCATTTTCATGTTTCCCACATTCCTCATCTCTGCTCTTGACTACCATTTTGGTGTTTGTCAGTCGAGTCACGAGATCAACAACACAACATACATTACTTGAATTTTGGGACGAGGTTCAAAGCAATTCGGCACACGAACGGTATGGACAAAACAGTAATAAAAACACATGCATGAGTACGAACAGTCCCCGAGTCCAGACTCGGATTGCTGCAACTTCATTTATGATAAACTGAAATACATACATTGCGCCCTTAGGAGTAAAAGGGTCGAAGCAGAGCTACATTCCAAGGTCTCTTAGTTTCTTGTCCGGGTCTGTCCAGGCCATCCTTCCTTGGTTCCTGTGCATCTACAAGGTAGTACGAGTCATTGTGCATAGCCCTGCTCACAATGAAAGGTCCCTCCCATGGAGGTGACAACTTGTGTCGGCCTTTGCTGCGCTGCACCAGCCTTAGCACAAGATCACCCTCATGAAACACTCGAGGGCTGATCTTTCGACTATGATATCGTCGTAGATTCTGCTGGTATATTGCTGTCCGAGATAGAGCCAATTCTCTTGCTTCCTCTAGCAGATCCACTGCATCTTCCCGAGCCTCTTTTGCCTCGGTTTCAGTATACATTGCCACCCTTGGTGCATCATGTTCTATGTCTGTGGGTAGCACAGCTTCTGCCCCATAAACCAGAAAAAATGGCGTATAGCCAGTTGACCGATTCGGCGTGGTCCTTAGACCCCACAGTACTGATGGTATCTCGTCTATCCAGCATCCCGGAGTTTTCAGCAATGGTTCAATGAGACGAGCCTTGATGCCGGCCAACACCAGGGCATTTGATCTTTCCACTTGCCCATTAGACTCCGGATGTGCCACCGAGGCTATATCTAGCCGGATTCCCTTATTCATGCAGAACCGAGCAAACTCTCCGACAGCAAAGTTTGTGCCGTTATCCGAGATGATGCTATGAGGGTATCCGTATCTCAAAATAATTTCTTTCAGAAAGTCACAGCCGAACGACCATCTACTTCCGGATTGGTTTCACCTCTATCCACTTGGTGAACTTATCCACCATCACCAGCATATGTGTCATGTTGCCCCTAGCCGGCTTGAAATCTCCCACCATATCCAAACACCACACAGCAAATGGCCAAGTGATAGGAATTGTTTCAGCGCGATGCGGGTAAGTGTGTCTGCTTGGCAAACCTTTGGCATCCTTCACATTTTCGGACTATGTCCTCTGCATCCGCGTGAGCAGTGGGCCAGTAAAATCCATGCCGGAACACTTAGCCACCAGGGCTCTTGTACTGCAATGATGTCCACATTCACCCTGATGTATCTCAAGGAGCATCTCCTTGCCCTCGGCTGGCTCCACACAACGCTGTAGCACCTCGGTTGCACTCCTCTTGTATAACTCCTTGTTGATGATGGTGTAAGCCTTGGACCTCCTCTGCACTCGCCTAGCTTCGGTTTCATCATTTGGCAAACTCCCCTCCGACATGAACTTCATGATTTCTTCAGCCCATTCCGGTACTGGATGCAAAGGGAATAAGTGCTCATCTACTTCCACTGGTTCGGCCGCCATTATTTCTTCTATCAGCTTCTGCCCATTCCCTAAGATTCGGTTATCACCACCTTCTTCTCTGCTCCTCTTTCCTAAGATCCGGTTAGCAGTCCCCGGGTCTCGCCATGCAGTCCCCGGGTCTTCCCCAATGTACTCGACATCAACATTCATAGGGACAGCCTCAGATTCTTGCTTTGGGATAAAAATTGACTCGGAATCAGGCGAAGGTTTGATTGAAGGGACCCTTAGGTGATTCAAGGATATCCCGGGTGGAATTGCATCCCTAGACGACCCGAGTTTTGACAGGACATCAGCAGCTTCGTTCTCCAACCGAGGTATGTGCTTGTACTCGCAGCCTTCAAAAAATCCTGAAATTTTCTGGACATGAAACCGATATAGTGCCATATTGGCATCAAGAGCATCCCAATTTCCAGAAGATTGCTGCACAACTAAATCCGAATCACCAAAACATTCTATTCGGCGGATGCCGATGTCCCTGGCCACATTAAGCCCATGGATCAGTGCCTCGTACTCGGCCACATTGTTTGATGCTGAGAAATGAATCTGCAACACATATCGCAATTGATCTTGCTTCGGTGACGTGAGTACCACCCCAGCACCTAATCCGATTTTGGTTTTGGAGCCATCAAAGTGCAACTTCCAGTAATTGTAATCCGGCTTGGGTGGCTCATACTGCATTTCGGCCCAGTCACAAAGGAAATCTGGTAAAGCCTGAGACTTGATAGCATCCCTTCTCTCATAATGCGGGGTGTAAGGAGATACTTCTATTGCCCACTTGGCAACCCGGCCAGTCGCATCTTTGCACCCAATGATTTCCGCGATTGGAGCTTCACATACCACGGTAATCGGGTGTTCTTGGAAATAATGTTTCAACTTTTTGGCCGCCAGGTATACCCGTATGTCATCTTCTGGTAGTGGGGATAATTTTGCTTTGAGGTTGAGATCACCTCACTTAAATAGTACACCGGTCTCTGCACGGATTTACCCTCCTCTTCTCGTTCTACCACTATGACCACACTCACGACCCGGTTAGTGGCCGCAATGTAAAGTAGCATTGGCTCATTCGGCAAAGGTGACGCCAGAATTGGTGCAGTGGACAACATCTTTTTTAATTCGTTGAAAGCCGAATCTGCCTGCGGGGTCCACGTGAACCCGGTGCTCTTTTTCATCAATTGATACAAGGGCAAGGCTTTTTCTCCTAGCCGACTCACAAACCGACTTAACGAGGCTAAACACCCTGTGAATTTTTGTACATCTTTTAGACATCTAGGCAATTTCATTCTTTCTATGGCTCGGATTTTAGCCGGATTCACCTCAATACCTCGGCTTGATACAAGGAAACCGAGCAACTTTCCAGCCGGGACACCAAAGGTGCATTTATCCGGATTCAATTTCAACCGATATTTTCTCAAGTTCACAAATGTTTCCTCGAGATCCTCGAGGAGAGTGTGTTTTTCTTTAGTTTTGATGACGATATCATCGACATACACCTGCACATTCTTGCCCATTTGGGAGTGTAAGCATTTCTGCATACATCTCTGATAAGTTGCACCGGCATTTCTCAAACCGAAACACATGACACGATAGCAATACGCCCCGTACGGGGTAATAAAAGCAGTCTTTATTTGATCTTTAGGGTTCAGTGGTATCTGGTGAAAACCAGAGTACGCATCAATAAAAGACAACAACTCACACCCCGCAGTAGAATCGATCACTTGATCAATCCGAGGTAAAGGAAATGGATCCTTCGGGCACGCCTTGTTTAGGTTGGTGAAATCGATGCACATGCGCCACACCTTGACCACCGCTGGTTCGTCCTTCTTCTTCTCTACCAGAACCGGATTGGATATCCAGTCTGGATGCAACACCTCCATAATGAATCCGGCTGCAAGCAACTTAGCCAGCTCATCCAGCACCACTTTTCTTCGATCATCTGAGAGACGCCGAGTCGGTTGCCTCACCGGTTTTACATCCGGCCTGACAAATAAAGAGTGCTCTGCCAACTCCCTCGGAACACCAGGCAGGTCCTTAGCCGACCATGCAAAGATATCCCGATTCTCACGGAGGAAGTGACAGAGCGCGCTTTCCTATTTCTCATCCAGCCCGGCACCAATGATGGCCATGCGCTCCGGGTTCTCCGGGTCAATGGGATCTTCTTTGTTCCTTGGGCATCTCAAATGTTGCACCTCCATCCGGATTGGTCATAGCCAGCACACCGAGCTGAGCTGACTTCGCCATTGCCACCACCTCATGCATCTTGCTCTTCTCAGCTTGGATCACCAATGATTCGGCTAAGGTGGAACCGATTGTGGCACACTGTATGGCTTTTGTAATCTCCCGCAACAGTGATAATACCATTCGGGCCTGGCATCTTTATCTTGAGGTAGGCCACATGGGTGGATATCATGAACTTGGCTAACGCAGGCCGGCCAAGTAGAGCATGGTATGGGCTCTCCAAATCTACCACCTCGAACTCGAGACTTTCAAGCCGGTGATTGTCCTTGGTACCAAACAGCACATCTACCCAGATCTTACCCATTGGGGAACAAGACACCCCGGGTACTATACCATGGAAGGTACAACTGCTCTGCTGCAACTGATTCGGCGAAATACCCAACTTGACCATTGTGTCCCGATACATGATGTTTATGGCACTGCCATTGTCAATCAAGACTCGGCTAAACCTCACGTTAAGCTTGGGTCCTACCAAAGTCGGATCCACCACTAGTGCATAGTTTCCTGGACTTGGCATAATTCTGGGGTTATCAGCCCTGCTCCACGTGATCTCCTGCTCGGACCAATTCAGGTATTTTGGGACTGCTGGTATGACTGCATTCACCTCCTTCGCCCTTCGCAGCTGACTTTTCTTGTCAGTTGGCTCGGTCACAAAAACCACATAACTTTGATGAGCCTCCTTGTACTCATTACCGGGGTATCCACCTTGCCGACTTGGACCAGCACCATTGTCATTGCCTCCCATGTTTACCAGGTTAACCGGCTTTGTGGCTGCCGGTCTCGGAGCTCCTGCGTTCACCGGGATTGTATTGGCTCCGGTTAAAGGCATATTCGGCCTGAAATTCGGTCTAGGAGCACCTCTCTGAGGTGGTCCTCTCTGACCCTCCGCCTGAATGCGATGATGCCAGCTACAATTCCGAGTTGAATGATTGGCCGGCTTGCGTGGGTCTGTTGTGTGATAACAGCAAGGCCCGTCCAATCTTGCCTCAAAGGTTAGAGGAGGACTCGATCCATCCCACACCTTCTTTGGCCAGGCACCTTGATTCGGCCTCCAAGCTGGACCCTCAGTCTTTTGTCTCTGACCATCTCCTGCTCCAGGATGATCCATATTCACTGCAGCCACCTGATCTGAACCGTATCTATAATCCGGATCTCTTCTTTTGTAACCGAATTCATGTCGGTCATTGGGCCTCAATGGTCCTACTCGGTTATTAACCGGTTGCCTCCTGCTTGTTCCCACTGCATCCAATGCGGGCTGTGTCGGATCACCTAGAGCGTACGTATCTGCTATCCGGATCGTTTCCGCCAGTGTCTTGGGCATATCCCTCTGGAGCTTCTGCCAGAGCGGGGTGCCATGTCGGCAACCCTGCGCAAACCAAGAAATCGCCTGCTCCTCCACGACACCTTCGCAAGAGTTGCGAATGTTGCTCCACCGAGTTAAGAATTCTCGGTCTGTTTCCCGTTCTTCCTGCTTGCACGCAGCCAGGAGCTGAGGTCGGTTAGGCCTCTTGTAGGTGCTGGAGAAATTACTGTAAAATGCCTCCTCCAAGTCCATCCAAGAGTTGATACTACCCGGCGGTAAGTTGTTCAGCCAAATCCGGGCTGGCCCTTCCAACATGTGCGGGAGATACCGGACCGCCCATCGGCGATTGCCCCCCGCAATGTGCACTGACGATACATAGTCTATTAGCCAATCTTGTGGCTTTGTGTTGCCATTATATGGCTTTGTGCTTCGGCCAAGCTGAAATAACGGCACACTCGGTTCGTTCATGATCCGAGGTCCAAAACATGGAGGACCCGGTGGGCCTTGCTCTTCTAGCTTCTCGGACTGGTAAATTCTATCCAACTTGAGACGCTGATCATTCGGATCTAATGCCCGAGGTCCCAGTCTTGATGCAAGTGCATTATCATACGTCTGGTATCCGGCTCGCGCCATAGCCGAATTTCCGTCATCATAGCGGTAACCCGCCTGGCCACCACCTTGCTGTTGCGCTCGCACAATCACTTGCTGCCCAGGAGGACGAGGTGGTTGACCTCGGCCAGCCGAATTGCCCCTTCCAGCTCCCGGGTAACCTCGTCCACCACTGTTTCTACTTTGGCCACCTCTTCCTTGAGCGGCTAGCTGCTTGCCGGCATACTCAGCATCATAGGTCTGCAGCTGCTTGCTCTTACCCGAGTTCACGCTCTGGGCCCGGTCAACTCCGACGTGCGGGGATGACGCCTGCCCCTTGGATCTCTGGCTAACAGCCTTAACCGACACTACTACCCGAGAAACACCTGCATCCGGATTGGCTTTCCGGTAAGCCTCATTCTGCCGGTTACACACATCTACTAGCTCATTGACTCTCTCTGCCTGCTTCCGCCAGGCGTCCCCGGTTAGTGTGCTCAACTCGGCTCGCGCTGCCGCTGCAGCCCTAAGATTCTTAGCCGGGGAGCTATACACCGGCTTGCCTGTGCCAGATCTATGACTAGTAGCCTTACTGGAGCTCGATCCTGCAGCTCTAGCTAACTCGTCATTGAGGTCCTTACCCCGGTTACGCAACTCGGCTTTTTTGCGCGAGCGATGCACTACAGGAGTAAAACCCTCGGTGATACCATTGGCAGCATTGTACTCTCTCATATCTCTATCAAAGGCTTGCCTAGACTCCACCACTAACCGGGCTTCTTTTTGCAACCTCAGGCGCTCTGCCTCTAGCTGAGCTACAGTGAGCTCTACATCTGCCCCAGGTGCCACTGGCCGAGATAGCTTCTCCAGGACATCTCTAAAGGAGCCTCCCTACTTGACATGCCAAGCGGGCCAACCGGATCTGGTCTCTCCTTTGGGAACTTAGCTGTCCGAGTCGGCTTGCCAACCGGATCAACTGGCGTGGCCAGCTCCTCGGGCATGCTTTTGCTGGCATCTCCTTTGCCAGCTGCTGCACTTGGCCCGGTCATCATCACCTCCACGCTACTCCCGGGGCGAGCGCTACGCCGTCCGAGAGCTGCGCGGAAAGAGGGAGGATCCTCAGCCACGAGCACCTGCGCCGGGTACTCGCGGACAGGCTCGGTGGCGACGTAGGTGACGAAGCTGCCGAGCGTCATGAGGAAACCGTCTGCGGGGAAGGGCTTGTTGGCGAAGCACCCCGCGTTGTCGCTGATGAAGTTGAACTCGCCGATCTTGCAAACGAGCCCAGAGAGGACCCGCTCGCCGGAGCCAGCGACGGTGCCCGTCCGGAAGGAAACCCCAGCCAACGCCACTGCTGCCCCACGGTGGGCGCCAACTGTCGTGGTGGTGTCACGGCAGATGCCATAGGATGGCTTAAGTTGTGGGCTCGCTAGGACGTTGGGGGATCCGGGGAGGGTTTGCGCGCTCACGAAGCACGCATGGAGAACAACCAAGAACTCGCAAGAACAAACAAGAACAAGCAGAACCAAGAAGAAGCAAAGAACACCACGATGTACCCTGCTTCGGGGCCCTCTTGTGGAGGTAACACCCCTACTGCAGCACTAGCCTACTCTCTTTATATCTCAAGTGGTTACAAGTACAGAGTGCTCCTTGAGCTGTATGAAGAACAATGGTGGGAGCTCTAGAAGAGATGGAGCTTGGGGGGATAATGCCTTTCTCTTTTGCCGTTCTCTCCCTTCGTCCGTCTCCTCTGTCCTCTACTGGAGGATTTGGTAGCTTACTTATACACTAACCGAATTACCATTTTGCCCCTGGCTGGAAGTGATAATGGCATGGACAAGAGGAACAGGACAAGCCTCTGCCCCCTGTCAACCCAACGGCCGGACTGTCAGGCCCTAGCAGGCCTATCTTGCCACTTTGGGCAATGGCAGGTGTAGCCCACCGGGTCTCGGTCATATCCTCTTTCCCGAATTGGCCGGGTCAGCTCCTAGGTTGCTGCGCTCCCAGGAATCCCGTGACCTGACCTGGCCGTCAAGTCCCTAGCAGGCCTATCTTGCCACTTTGGGCAATGGCAGCCGTAGCCCCCCGGGTCTCGGTCGTATCCTCTTTCCCGAATTGGCCAAGTCAGCGCCTAGGGCCTTGCGACCCGGAAAACCTGCGACTTGACCCGGCTGTCTTCTCAGCCTCTGGCAGGAGACACCCGTGAACCTTTCTGACATTACTTGGCCCTTGTGCAATATCCGGATTACCTTATCCGGGTCCTTCCTGACCAACCCGGCTAACTTAACCGGTTTCCTTCCTCTGATTCGGTTAAGCTTTACCGGATCCTCTCTGGCATCTTCTCGCACTTTAGCTTGATCAAGTGCTAACCGACTCTCACGAGAGATCCGGCCCAAGTGACCCGGCTATATGTTGATCCGGCTAGCTCTTTGCAACACTTAACACCACATCTTTGCCCTACCCGGGGGCAGCCCCCCGACAACGTAGAAGCTGCGGAAGAGGTCGACCGAAGGCGGAATGCCGATGTACGCCTCGCAGAGGTAGGCAAAGATGGAGAGGATGAGAATGGAGTTGGGGTGCAGGTGAAGAATCTGGATCTGGTAGCGCTCCAGAACCGCCAGGAAGAAGTCGGAGAAGGGAGGCACGAGCCCAGTGAAGAAGGTGTGCAGGAAGATGGGATAGAGGCTGCCGCAGGGATTGTTCGCCGGTTTGAGCACCGTGGCGCCATGCTCGTTGCTCGCAGAGGCCGCCATATGGCGTACCTTATCCAGCTGCGCCTCTGTGCTGGTATGGAACCCGACTAGAGCCGGCTTGAGGTTGCCGTCTTGCTGCATCGCGGCAGGCTCGCTCGCCTGCATCACCGCCTTGCCCTTCCTGGAGCCGACGGCCTTCTTGGGCGCCATTGTAGTGGGATTGCGAAGGAGAAGCTTGGATATTTTGTTCTGGGAAGAAGGAGGTGAAAGGGGATGAATGAAGCAACAACCGCCTGTGCCGAGCTCTCAGGCTTTTATCGGCTCATCGAGCCGTTACCAGGACGTGGTGGGTCCCGCCACCATGCCCGTTACTACAGAGGAGATCGTGGCATCATGGGCAGCCGCATCTCTCCACGTGTCTCGGGCTAGGCAGGCTTCTTTGGGCCCATGACGCTTCGCCTCGCGAGGGCTTCTTCACTCTACTGAGCTTTTCTGCTAAGGACCAGGCGTTCAGCCTGGCGAGCCTCGCGTGGGATCTTTCCCTCGAGACGGCCTCCCTTGGCTGGAAAATCACTAAGTCCTGGCGCACGTCTGCGCCATCCTCGTGCGGCTTCCCTCGCGAGGCGTCAAGTACTTCAGAACCTCGGCGAGGCGCCCAGCCCTCGCGGGGTTCCTTCAAGTGGAAGCAAGCTCTACACCCGCTGCAGAGCGCACATGGCCTCTGCGCCCGCCGCAGAGTGACACGCGCGCTTGCGCGCGATGACGAGGATGCCGCAGTTGTCGTTCTCGTGTATAAAGCGGTCAACAAAGCAGCGCCATGGAAAGCGGACTCCCAGTATTACCATTTTGGTGATAAGGGGACCGGCGGCCGCTACCCTCCAAGCAGACGTCACCGTAGGGCACCCCACGGACCTCTGCAGCGCCAGCCCATCGTCCTAGATGGACGGTGGCTTTTTCTGCAAAGGAGACGTGCTCTCTGCCATGGACCGTGTCCATGGACGGCCCCATCGTCGTGCACTGCGCTCCTCCTTTGTCGCCATGTGGTATCCCTTCCCGCCTTGTGTTTTGGGGGAAGAGGGCCGGGGCAGCTATAAAAGGGAGCAGTGTACGACCAAGGAAGGGGATTCCGGATTTCCGCCGCTCGATCCCCACTTGATCGATTCTTTCCGCACCTAGTCGGCTACGTCGCAAGGAGGAAGACGAAGCTCCTTCCACCATAGCCAAAGCTGAGCCCTCGGCAAGCTCATCTGTACTGTAACCTCTTCAAGCAGTGCAATACAACATAGCAGGACATAGGGTCTTTACACCTCACGGTGGCCCTGAACCTGGGTACGGGCTGGTGTTTACTCTCTGCCGTGTCGTTCCTCACCGAGCTCGACGAGCACCGTCGCCGAGGTAGTTGAGGATTTTTTTTGACGTCGTGTTCAACCCCTTACTCGATTCCTGGCATCAGTGAGACACCCCTAGTCCTTGGGACCAGTTCTCCGACATCCTCCTCACGACCGAGCACAAGAGTGGCAAAGAATTGTTGGACCATCTCAATATCATAGTCTTGTTGGGTGGAAATGAGGTGCTCAAGTCCAATCTTTCTAGCAACCCAAATTGCTTCTCTAAAATATTCCTTCTTGGCCAACTCTTCAAACTTATAAGGTTTTTGAGGACACACAAGGGCTTTTGGGTCCAAATTAGCATAGATTTCCTTCATAATGAGCTCTTGCTCCTTTCTCCAAAAGTAACCATCGGTTGAGTTGTTGGGCATGTCATAGAAATTCTATGCCCTCATGGTTCTGAAATCCTCCTTGTTCAAGTCCTTCACGGTGGTCAAGTTGTCAAGCTTGGCCCTCTTGGCCTTTTCTTCTCGAAGAAGGGTAGCCTCCTGCCTCGCCCTTCTAGCCTCAGCAGCCTTTTACTTCTTTAGAGCACCACTCTGCACATGCTTGTCCTCTTCTTCATTATAGACCAGGTAGTCTCTACCTTGAAGCTTCTTCTTCGGTTTCTTGATGCATGTAACACCCCGGCCACCCCCGGGCCGGGCCTGTCACCCCTGGCAGCTCTCTAGGATCTCTTGACTGGCCCCACAGATTAACACTGGTCTTTTCTGCGCACTTTGTCCTCACTCGTGCGCACCCGGGAACAACTTCCCGGTCGGTCACCCATCCTTGGGAGTGCTCCGAGCCAAGCACGCTTAACCTCGGAATTCCTTCCAGATGAGCTTCCGGGAAAAAAAGTTGCAACTTGTTGATATGAGTATTCTATCAATCCTGTTAAGCCCTGAGACAGGATCTCACATCCTTCCCCCCTTAGAAGATTGACACCCTCGTCGGTCAGCCCCCAGTCCAGGAACTTCCCCTCTTGGTACACGTCTGTGCGCCCAGTACCGGCACATGCTCCACATGTCCGCGCCCCTGACCCGCACACGCCCGTGTTGCCGCGAGGGTCGGCTCTGATACCAAATTGTAACACCCCGGCCACCCCGGGCCGGGCCTGTCACCCCTGGCAGCTCGCTAGGATCTCCAGACTGGCCCCACAGATCAACACTAGTCTTTTCTGCGCACTTTGTGCTCATTCGTGCGCACCCGGGAACCAGTTCCCGGTCGGTCACCCATCCTTGGAGTGCTCCGGGCCAAGCACGCTTAACCTCGGAGTTCTTTCCAGATGAGCTTCCGGAAAAGAAGTTGCAACTTGTTTATATGAGTATTCTATCAATCCTGTTAAGCCCTGAGCCAGGATCTCACATCCTTCCCCCCTTAGAAGACCGACGCCCTCATCGGTCAGCCCCCAGTCCAGGAACTTCCCCTCTTGGTACATGTCTATGCGCCCAGGATCTCCAGACTGGCCCTATAGATCAACACTAGTCTTTTCTGCGCACTTTGTCCTCACTCATGAGCACCCGGGAACCAGTTCCCGGTCGGTTACCCATCCTTGGAGTGCTCCAGGCCAAGCACGCTTAACCTCGGAGTTCTTTCCAGATGAGCTTCCGGAAAATAAGTTGCAACTTGTTTATATGAGTATTCTATCAATCATGTTAAGCCCTGAGCCAGGATCTCACAATGCATGAGGATGAGGATGTGGCACCGGGATACCTCTTGTTAGCTGTGAAACAGGAGTAGGTAGGTAGCATTGAGGTAAGCATACATGTCCATGGAATCAAAGGAGAGAAACTGTTGAAGAATTTTTTTCATCAGATATGATCTAGACCGGAGTCTCCGGTCTCAGGGGCAGAAACTCCGGCCACACCGGAGTCTCCGGTCAGGAGGACCGGAGTCTCCGGCCTGAGATTGGAACTTCCAATCTAGGTCAATCTGAACGAAAAATTGACACCAACAATTTCCTAGAGTGTACATTGCCATCCTAGAGGTTCTACACCAAGAATTTCATCAAGAACTACTCTCAAAACTAGATCTAGGGAGAATCCTAGAGAAAGATGGAGAGTAGTACCCATGTCCTTCATGGTGAGATCCAAACGGAGGGGAGGAAGATCCCAGACGCTTGGTAGGTGGAGGAGCCGGTGGCACGGCGGATTCTGACGACGGGGAGCGGCCGGAGGCGGTCTTGGAGCGGTCGGCGGCGTTTGGGGAGAGTTGGGGGTCGGGGGTGTGTGAGGAGTTGTGAAACAACTCCCCACCCCGAGCCCCTTAAGGAACCCAGCGAAACAGGCCGAGTCCGGAGTCTCCGGCCTAAACACCGGAGTCTCCAGACGGACCGGAGATTTCCAGGTTTAGGGCGGAGACTCTGGACAGACCGGAGTCTCCGGTGCTGCACATCGGAGTCTCCGGGCCCAAAAGCTCCAAAAATGCCAGAAATTAAGTGGGGACATGTCTGCTGCAAGAAGAGAACGACTTTACATAAGATGAGCTTAGGATTGGAACAAAGCCACTGATGGTGGGATACACACTAGGAATTGCAAGATGCAAATATAAAAGCCAATTCCAAGTGTTTCTCCCAAAACAAAATAAAAAGGTCTAGGAACCAAATAAAATCAAATAAAGACCAAATAAGATCAACTCTTCACAAAGAAGAGGGCGGTGGCCTAGGCCAGCATGTATGAGTGTGTGGTGTGACACCGCAAAGATATATCTTGGGTTCACGGCCACTACTCGTCATTTAAGCTCACAATTCATAAAATGAAAAATAGAGACAAAAAAAGTTCTTACTATCGGCATAATGGGGGGAGGGATAGTCCAATGGATTAGGACCGCACTCCCCCTATGTCCATGCCTACACCTAAACCAAATAGATAGTCAAGAAATAGGTGTGTATGCAAGATAGTCAAGCCATGCTCCTTGAATCCACGATATTTAGCTCATGCCTCAAAAAAGTGAATCTTGCTTCATCAAGTGGCTTCGTGAACATATTGGCAAGTTGGTTCTTAGTTGGAATATAGCCAAGCTCAATGTCACCCCGGGTAATGTGATCATGAATAAAGTGATAACGAATCTCAATATGCTTCGTTCTTGAGTGTTCCACCGGGTTGTGACCAATCTTGATAGCACTTTCATTGTCACATAAAAGAGACACTTTATCACAATGGACACTGTATTCCTTTAAAGTTTGCCTCATCCGTAGCAATTGAGTGCAAGCACTAGCGGCTGCCACATACTCGGCTTCGGTGGTGGAGAGAGATATACAATTTTGCTTCTTAGAAAACCAACTCACCAAGGACCTACCAAGGAATTGGCACGCCCCGGAAGTTGATTTCCTATTATCCTTACAACCAGCCCAATCCGAATCCGTGTACCCGGCAAGAGAGAAATTGGAGTCCTTAGGATACCACAAACCCAACCTTGGGGTATGAACCAAATATCGAAGGATTCTATTGACTGCTTGCATGTGGCTTTCTTTAGGAGCCGCTTGATACCTTGCACACACCCCAACACTCAACACAATATCGGGTCTAGATGTACAAAGATAAAGCAAAGAACCAATCATAGAGCGATAAAGTTTTTGATCAACATCAATACCCTTTGGGTTAAGTTCAAGATGACGTTTGGTGTCCATAGGAAACCTCTTCTCTTTAGCATCTTGCATCTTGAACCTCTTGAGCATGTCTTGGGTGTACTTGGCTTGAGAGATGAAAGTCCGTCAACTCAATTGCTTGATCTCAAAACCAAGGTAGAACTTCAACTCTCCCATCATGGACATCTCAAACCTATCGGTCATAAGCTTTGAAAATTCATCATTAAAAGCTTTGTTAGATGAGCCAGAGATAATATCATCGACATAAAGTTGGCATATGAAAAGCTCCCCTTTAACCCTCTTGGTAAAGAGGGTGGGATCGATTTGCCCCACTTCAAATCCACGGTCTACCAATAGCTCTCTTAGGTGCTCATACCAAGCACGAGGTGCTTGTTTGAGACCATAAAGCGCCTTATCAAGCTTGTAGACATGGTTAGGAAATTTTGGGTCCTCAAATCCCGGTGGTTGCTTAACATATACCAACTCCTTTAAAGGACCATTAAGAAAAGCACTTTTCACATCCATTTGTTGCAATTTAAAGTTATGACGTGATGAATATGCAAGAAGGATACGGATGGACTCAAGGCGAGCCACGGGTGCATAAGTCTCTCCAAAATCAATGCCTTCAACTTGAGAGTACCCTTGTGCAACCAATCTTGCCTTGTTCCTCACAACCATTCCATGTTCATCTTGCTTGTTTTTGAAAATCCACTTAGTGTCTATAACATTGCGGCAATCCTTTGGCTTCTCAACTAAATTCCACACTTTGTTGCGCTTGAAGTTGTTTAGCTCTTCATGCATAGCTTCCAACCAATCCGGGTCTTCAAGTGCTTCAAACACTTTCTTTGGTTCTACCATGGAGATATGTGCTTGATGCTCACTAAAGCTTGCCAATTGACCCCTTGTGGTCACCTTGCTCTTCAAATCACCAAGAACCTCTTCTAGCTTATGGTTTCCTAATTCCAAGGTCCTTGCAACTCTTGCTTTACGACGGGCTTCGATATCTCTATTGGATCTTGGAGGTATCACTTGATCATCTTGATCATTTGAGTCCCCGTCTTGACCGAAATGATGACCTTGATCATCTTGATGCACATCTTCAATAATAGAAGGAGAGGATTGATCTTGGTCTTGACCTTGGCTAGCATCAACAATAGGAGAACTTGGTTCTTGCATAGCAACTTGGTCAACTTGAGGAGGGTCTTGAACTTGTTCTTGGGTTGGTGCATCATTTGCTTCCATGGTAGGCGCCGGTTCACCTTGTGATGATATAGTCTCCACTTGAGTGGAGCTAGGACTTACTTGACTTGCTTGAGGAGGCTTATGATGTATCTCGATGGGTCGAAAGAAACCAATGCCCATTCTTCTTATTGCATCTTGAGGTTCCTCAATATCTACATCACGAACATGAAATTGCGCCACTTGGGAGCCGTCATTCTCATCGAACTCCACACTACAAGATTCCACAACTCTGCCTAAGGATTTGTCGTAGACTCTATAAGTGTGGATTCGGCACCGTAACCAACAAAAATACCCTCTAAAGCTTTAGATTCAAATTTAGATAAACGAACACCTTTGATCTTATAGAAACACTTACAACCAAACACTCGGTAGTAGGAGATGGTGGGCTTGTTGCCGGTAAGCATTTCATAGGGAATCTCCTTTCTTCCAACACGAAAGAATAACCGGTTAGATGAGTGACACGCCGTGGAGATGGCCTCGGCCCATAAGTAAAGTGGAGACTTAAACTCCGCCAACATGGACCTTGCCATATCCATGAGAGTCCGGTTCTTCCTCTCGGCTACACCATTTTGTTGAGGGGTATATGCAGCGGAATATTGATGACGAATTCCCTCTTCACTAAGAAACTCATTTAGGGTGTAGTTCTTGAACTCGGAGCCATTGTCACTTCTAATGGCCAATATGAGAACATTGTGTTGACATTGAACTTCATTGGAGAAGTCGATGACGGCTTGTTGAGTCTCATCCTTCGACTTGAAGAAATAAACCCAAGTAAATCTTGAATAGTCATCAACAATCACCAAACAATACTTCTTCCCACCAAGACTCGGTTGAGGAACGACACCAAAGAGATCAACATGAAGAAGTTCCAATTTCCTCTTTGATGAGATGATGGTCTTGCTTGAGTGGGGAGAATCATGCATCTTTCCTTCAACACAAGCCCTACAAAGACGATCTCTAGAAAAAAAACATTTCTTTTAGTCCAAGAATGTGGCCACCCTTGTGAAGACTTTGCAAAGTTCTCATGTTTACATGGGACAAGCGGCGATGCCACAACCATCCCACGTCGGCCTTTCCGAATAGGCATATTGCTTGAGTGTTGGTTGACCCCGAAAAGTCCACCACAAACAACTCATTTTCAACATACCCAACGAACATGACCTTTAGAGTCTTGCTCCTCAAGAGTACCACCATATCAATAGTAAAATGGACATCAAAGTTCATCTTATTAAGTGCACGAACGGACATAAGGTTGTAACCGAGAGACTCGACAAGCATGACATTTACAAGGGTGATATCCTTTGCAACTACCACCTTGCCGAGACTCTTTACCTCAGCTTTTGACTTATCACCATAAGAGACGGTTGAGTGATTTAAATTTGGTCTCAACTCCGTCATAATCTCCTTGCTTCCGGTCATATGATTAGTGCATCCACTATCAACCACCCATTTAGACCCACGGAAGCATAGTCCTACAAGAAATCATTGCTTGGATTTAGGTACCCATTTCTCAATGGGTCCTCTTTTGTTAGCAACAAGGGTCTTAGGAACCCAAATAGAATAAGCAATGTAACCATCATAAGGACCAACATATTTTGCATAAACATCCCCATAATAATCAACATAAAGAATGTAGTTGGGATTGTTATGCCCCGCAAAGTCACTACGAGTGGTCTTGCCCCTAGTGGCATTACCACCCGCAATGGAAGTCTTGGCTTTTGCAGGCTTGGCATTGTTCTCCTTGTTGTTGCTCTTCTTGTTCTTTGCCTTGGCTACATAACCAAGACCCTCCTTCCCTTTGTGTGGCTTTTGCTCAAAACATGAGCAACAACCTTTTCTTTACCTTTGGGAATAGAGGTCTTGGCACTAGTGGCCTTGGCAAGATCCACCTTCAACCTAGCATTTTCCTCAATAACATTTGCATGATCACAAGAGGGAGTAGAGGTACTAGGTGAAGTAGATTTAGAAAGTTGAGTTTGAAGTTGCTCATGAGACTTGACAAGGTTGGAGTGTTCACTTTCCAAGGCCTTGTGGGCTTTGTCAAGCTTCTCCATATCCTCAAGAAGTCTAGCATTAGCAAACACAAATTCAACTTTCTCCTTTTTAATAACTTTATATTTAGCAAAGACATGGTCTCTATCCTTAATGATTTTAGCAATTATTTCATCATTTTTATCATCAAGGGACTCAAGTCTTTCCTCAAGAGAAGTTCTATATTCACTTTCTTCTTCTAGGGAAGCATTCAAGGATTCTATGGAAGCATTCAAGGATGCTATGGTGAGAGAGTCCTCTCTCTCAATTTGTCCCTTGTCTTCAAGGAGTTCTTCGGCCGCACCAAGTTGTCTCATGAGAGACTCAACATGTTTCTTAGCATCACCTTGCAAGTTAGTCCAAAAGTATCGAAAGAAACAAGTTCTTTCTTAATCACAAGACTAGCTTTATCATCCATTTCATGCATGGACTTGGGTGAAGAAGATGATACCTCGGTAACATGAGCCATGAGGCAACGAGCGTTGTTGATGGAGAGATTTTCATTGGGGGATTCAAAGAGAGAAGATGATGAAGTTGAGACAATAGCCAATGCGGCCACCTCGTTAGTGGGTTCATCTTCTCCTTCGGAATCTTCAGAAGGATACTCTTCTTGAGCCACCAACACAATTCTCGGTGCCTTCTTGAAGAATGGCTTCCTCTTGCTAGCGGGCTTCTTTTGAATCAACTTTGAGTGATCCTTTGGGACAAGCTTTCCACCACGTTGTTCTCGGTTCTCATACGGGCAATCTTTGATGAAGTGATGCTTGTCATGACAATTGTAGCAAGTCTTCGTCCTTATAGCAAACTCCTTCTTCCCACTTGGATTGTTCTTTAGATCAACTTGAGCCTTTGCCTTGGCCGGGTCACGCCAAAAAGCTCTTGTGGCAAGAGCCACGTGATCATGGTAGGCTTGTTCAAGATCATCGGGGAGAATGTTGCTTGGGCATGCTTCAATTTCCACACTATCATCAAGACTCATCACCTTGGCCTTCAAAGCAAGTGAGGGACCTTGTTTCATTCCCATGGCCCTAGCACGGTTGTCTAGAGCATTCTTGGTGGCAACCTTGGAGGCTTGCACTTCTTGCATAACTTCATTAGATGACATTAGAAGATAGTTGTGTCTTCCTTGTATGGCCTTCAATTCAATGGGCTCGAAGGGCATGAGAGCATTCACATACTTCCTCTTGATCCAAGCATCATTCACATAGGTTGCCCCAACATTATAAAAGGCTTTGGCAAGAATCTTGAGTCTTCCATACATCTCCTCATGAGTTTCATTATCAAGCATGTAGAAGCCTTCGGCCTCATTGCTCAAGGCATCAAATCTATTCCTCTTCATGCTTTCATTTCCAAGAAAACCACCTCAAGACAATCCCAAGCTTCTTTTGCGGTGGATACATGTTGAATGTGATGCATACCATTTTCTCCAACGGCAATTCAAGCATGTGAAGAGCAGAGGCATTGAGTTGAGCATCAACCACCTCTCTTCTTGTCAAGTTGTTTGGATCCAGGCCTTGAATCCCACTCATATGATCCTCCAAAGCTCATAGAGGCACTGTTGACATGAGATTTCATTGAGTGTTGCCAACTAGTAAAAGCCAATGCATTAAGCTTAGGTGGAGGACCTAAGGTATTTATGCGAGGATGAGGATAAGTGGGTCGGGAGAGTAGACACCAAGAGGGGAGACCTCATGGTACTCGGGCTTCCCACTTTCCGGCTTGGTTGTGGATGGAGAGGGTTCTTAATTTCGGTATCGGTTTCTTCATCCTCTTCCTTCTTCTTACTTCCATCCCCGGAATCACCCGAGTTGGAATGAAGAGGGTCCTCTATTAATGGGAGAGTGTCCGAAGGGGGCTTGGTACTAGCGAGTTTTGCGAGCATGTCGCGTATCTCACTAAATTGGGTATCCATGGATGATCTCAAAGATGTTTCCATCGATTTGACATCGGCCATGGATGCCGGTGTACTTTGCCCTTCTGGGGGCACCTCACCATTAGTCATACTTCTCTTAGGCGGTTAAGCCCAACAAGAGAGCCGAGGCTCTGATACCAATTGAAAGGATCGTATGACACCTAGAGGGGGGTGAATAGGTGCTACTTCAATTTTAGTACCTTTTCAAATTAGGCTTGACACAAAAGGTAAATTCTCTAGATATGCAACTACGATGAATTTACCTATATGACAAGCTAGCAACTAAGCAAGATACACGAAGTAAAGACGGTAAACAAGGATAGAGGTAACCGAAGCCAAAGCACGCGGAGACACAGATGTAATCCCGAGTTCCTCCTTTTTAGGGGAGTATGTCTCGTTGGAGAGGTGTGAACCAACACAATGGTTCAACAGCCACAAAGGCTTCACCTTCTTCTCCGATGAACTGCACCATAAATGTTTGGTTCACCTTCAACTATCGGAAACCTTCAAGGCGGAGTCTGGAGCCTTTACAACAACAATCCGGGGCACAACCCATACCTGGATTGGGGGCTCCCGAACGACTCTAATCTGTCACAAAGATAATAAGTAAGATCAACAAGAAGCTTGGTTTTCCCAATGGAAACCCTAGCAAAGGGGCCCTCAAGTGAATGAGGGGGGAATGAAAAACTGCTTGGTGAAGATGTAGATTCGGGCCTTCTCCTTCAATCCTCCAAAGATCAACGAGTTTGGGTGGAGGGATTGGGAGATCTAGTGATTCTTGAGCTTGCAATAATGGTGGACTTCAATGTTGGGCGAGCTAGCTGGCTGGAGGTAGGTGGAGGTGTATTTATACCCCTCCAGAAAATATAACCGTTGCAGTCCACTTAGACCGGAGACTCCAGACCAGGAGGGCCGGAGACTCCGAACTGGCCGGAGACTTCGGACCCTGAGAGTGCGGAGACTCCGGCCTAGTGCGGAGACTCCGGGGTTACTCTGAGGGTACTCCGGACCCCTATACCGCACGTGCCGTCGAGAGGGGCACTTCGCTTCAAAGCTCGTCTGTGGCGGAGACTCCTGGCCTGGAGGTGCGGAGACTCCGGTCGGGGCGGAGACTCCGGGGTTACTCCGGGGGTACTACGGACCCCACACCGCAGTTGCCGTCATGTGAAGCTCTTCGCTCCAAATCCTGGGAGGCCGGAGACTCCGACCTCTAAGCCCCTGAGAGACCGGTGACTCCGGACTGGACAGGCAGTTGCAAACTTCCTTTTTCTTGTCAAGTGCTTCGATGCAAAGTGCAAATATTTCTTTTGATAGCTACACCACTTAACATCACATTAGATATATCCTAGTGTTGTTGCCTAACACACAAAACACCAAGGGGATATAAATATGCTCTTTCAGTTAGCTCATGAGGCTATTATGTCAAAGGTAACATCTTGTGAGCCTCATGTGGACAATGGCACAACTTCCTCTCACAATGCTTTATTGCCATGTGCTAGTCCTAGTATTTCTACATCACATACTATTGCTAAATCTTGTGATGAATTACCTTCCTTGCCATGTTGCTCTAACAATGAAGCATCTACTTCCTCTAGTGTTTGTGTTGATACTAACCATGTAGAGGAATTAAAAGAGCTCAAGGCCCAAGTCATTTCTTTGAAGAAAGACTTAGAAAAGCGTCATGTTGGGAGGTCCACACTTGACAATGTGTTGAGTGTTCAAAGACGTCCCAATGACAAAAGTGGACTTGGATTCAACTCCAACAATAAGAACAAGTCCATGTATATCAAGAAGAACAAGGGCCAAGAACAAGTTAATGATTCGGCCAATATCGTTTGCTTCAAGGGCAAAGTTGAAGGGCATCATGTTAGATCTTGCCCTTTGAAGAAGAAGCATCTTAGTGAGAAGCAACAAGGGAAGCGGCCTCAAGTTCAAACTCAAGTTTTTCAAGTTAAAGCAAGGCCTCTTCCTAAGAAGAATCAAGCTACCCCTCCGCAAGTCGAGATTCAAACTAAGAAGAAAGGAGGAAGCCAATGTTACTACATATGCCGTGAGAAGGGCCACTTTGCTTCTTCATGCACTAATGGTAACGTATACAACCCCATTATAATTGATAATGTTTATTCTCTTCGGAATGATAAGGTTGGCAATGTGTTTGCCAAATATGTTGGTACTCAAAGTGGTGTCAAGAAAAGCACCATTTGGGTTGCCAAGCCTATTGTGACTAACCTCTTAGGACCCAACTTGGTTGGGGACCAACAAGCTAAAACTTGATCAATAGGTATTATTGGAGGGCATTGGAGACTTGGCTACATCATGAAGAATTAAGGGATCTTCATCAATTATATTATCTCAAGCCAAGTCATTTGGATTATATTGTTCTATCTCATATCCAATGTTCCTCCTTGTGGTAACTTTTATTTAAATCATATATACATTGAAGTTGCTTGCACCCTTGCATGTGTTTGGTTTTGCACCTTGCTAGTGTTTGTATGTGTTGTGCTCTCTACTTACTTATCTTGAGAAATCAAGTATGTGTATGTTGGTTTGCACACCATTTACTTGTTTTGAGCCTTATTGCTTTTATTTGACATCTTATCTTGTTGGCTCCCTTTTTGAGAGATTAATGGACTATTCCATTTTAGGGGAGTGATGTGCTCCCTGCACTTCACAATCCTAAAAATGTGTGTACATGAGGAATACCACTTAGTGATGATATATCAATATTATCTATTCTCTATGTGGTATGTCATTCTCATGAGAAATTCAAATTCTACAATGTCCATTAATTATCTCTAGTTGATTTTATTTGCCTCTTGTTAAGAAAATTTGGATTATCACATTATGGGGGAGTAATAATCTTTGTGCATATTACAAGCCTAGAAAATGTGAGGTATTGCCACCTAGAATTGATATTCTTCATTATCTTATTCCTTTGTGGCATGTTGCTCAAACAAGTTCCATTTTTGCTAAATGATTTATTTAATCACTCTTGTGAATCTTGTTTGTGTTGGATGTTCTTGGTACGGCTTTTCCAATATATGTTCGCATATATCTTTTATGGAAACCGATTGCTTCAAGCTACTCTTTGTAGTTGTTTTGCATGATCGCGTGAATTATTGAATCTATCAAGAATACCTATCGATCTAAGCATGGCCTTTTAAATCTTATCCTTTGCCATATGCTTATTTGTTGTGAAATTGGTCTTCAATATCATTCCTATATACCACCGAGAAATATCTCTATATACTCCTTGTTCTTGACAAGTGATACTCCTATGTGTGGTTATTTGTGGACCATCTTCACTTTGGCTCTTGCTTTGAATTGCCTTATTTATTGCCAAGGATTTGGATTGATCTAACTCCTCTTATCTTCCTTGTATCTTTTGAATCGTTTTTCTCTACTCAAAATTTGTTTTGTGCTTTCTTGTTTTAGGAAAAGCAATGATCCTATTCTAGTGCATTTACATTCAAAGTCATACTTCTAGATAATGCACTATTCTTGGGAAAGCTATCCTACATTGAGTAGAACATCATTCTTTATATTGGCTTTATATCTTATTGATTTCTTTGAACATGACTAGTGTTTGGATAATATGTATGGAGAGTGATGATCCCATTTGTGTGCATTTTGTATTCAAATGCAAGATCACAAATAATTCACAAATCTTGGGGGAGCAATCATATATGCTTTTGAACATTAGTTGTCTTCAATTGACATTTGATCCCGATGACGTGTCTCTTTGGAAGACAAACATTTCTCGTCTTGGTACTTTGTGCCATCATGAGAAGTGTAGAGGGTTTGGTTTATTCCTTGATGGCATTTTCATCAATTGGTATCTTACTTTCATTTGACATCTTTTCAAAATGGTACCTTCAATCATGTGTTGATTTGGGTTTTTGATATAATTTGGACAATTCTTTTTCTTGTCACACTTGTGGGTGCTTTCTTGGTTTAATTGGTGTTTTGTCCAAATTGTATCTTGTTTGGTTCTTGAAAGTCTTGTGCATGCATATTCACTATATGTATATCTTATGGCATGCTTACTTTCGTTGATTCAATATATAGGATAAACTTCATCAAATCCTAAAAGGCTAAGATGTGCATGAAATTCAATTTCATACCAATATGCACATATTTATGTGGAGTTTGTCCTATGTATTGTAGTTGCTCTAACTCTTTAGGCCCAATAGGTTTAGGAACCATTTTGTACTTGAATTTGTTTTAGGTACATTAGAGATGCATTGGAAGCTTGTCTCGTTTACAAGGAAGGTGTTATCACCATGTGCCTATTGGAGCCAAGCTCGGATGATCATGAACTCTTATCTTCTACATCACCAATGCTATCTCGGTAACAAGTATCTACCTCATGCATACCTTCCAGCTTTCAACCTTGTGTAGGTTGTATCTTGGCATGAATTTCTTTTGTTGCAATTGATGTGGTTCTTGCAAAGTTCTTATTCAAACATCTTTATTGCGAATGTGACCAAGCCGGGATGATTTCATATCAAGGGGAATATATATAATCACAATCCCAAATATGGTAATCTAGCAAGTTTCTCAAAGTCTCTCATGTGTAATATTGATGAATTTGCAAAATCATTTGCCCTTTGTGATACTTGTTATCTTTCTCGGAGCATCCCTTCTATCATTTTTTTCCCTTGTGGACTTTCTTGATGCTATGATGAAATTGTCTTGGAAGTTCATCTATATCCTTTTTAGATAAAATTGAGCTTTGTGCTATGCTTTTAAGCAAAGATCTTATTGGTATATATATGACTTCCACTTGGATATCATGTTCTTCACCGTAGTATCTACTTTGTGTGTGCATGTTTCTTTGTGGACTTATATCTCACGATTGATGTCTACTTAGAAACTTATACACATGAGAGTAGTTACATCTTTATTTGGTATTCCATTTTGTTAGTGACCACATTTTATTGCTTTTGATTCTTTGGTGGTCTCTAAAAGGCACAAGCTTTGCTTTTCTTTTGGTATTCCTTTTTGGACCTTAATAAACTTGTGGACCTATTTGCTCCAAATTTTGGGTTGTGTTTATGGAAAGACATGATATGCACTATGTGCCACTTATATTGAAAGACTATGTCGATGCTACGCTCATCTTTGCATTAGTCTCCTAAAATGTCTCTCTATGGCACACCCATCTTTTTCGGTTGAGCAAGTCTTTTTTTGTCTCCTCTTGTTCTTGATGCTCAACATTGGTTTGTTGCAAGTTGTTTTGTTTCTTTCCTATCTATGTCTCTTGCACTTATTTGTGTTCAAAATTATCTAGGAGGGAGTGAGGATTCCATGTTGTGCACACCATATTGCAATGCAAATCCTACTTTGTGCATGTACCTTGGGGAGTTCCCTCTTGATTGTTAGAACACTTGGTTGGTCTTATCATAATATCTTCTTTTGTTCAATTTGTTTTTTCGGATCCTTTGATTGGTTACTTCTTTTGTCGAAGTATCTTTCAATTTGATTTTCTTTTGCAATCTTTGGATCCTCAATATAGTTTGATCTCCTTCCCAACTATTCGTCATTGGATATGTGCATTTGATTTCACTCATATTATGAGAAATGCACACATTATGGGGGAGCTCTTACTATATTGGCCTTCTATTTTTTCCCTCCCATTTCGGCAATCGATGCCAATAGGGGAGAAGTTTAGAGGGTTTAAGGGAATTTGGTTTTATGCTTAGTTTCGTTCTTAAGCATTTGCCTTTCATGCTCTTGCATCCTTGCTCTTTATAGTGCATGGTTGCTTAATTCGTTATATAAACTCTCGTAAAAGGGATTGTCATCAATTACCAAAATGGAGGAGATTGAAAGTGCATGGTGCCCCCATCTGTGGTTTTGGCAATTAGTGACAATCCTTACGGACTAATTCGTTATCCTAAGTGGGACACGCTTAGGCTATGTTTGTTTCTAGAGATTTTTTAGCGATTGGTGGGGATTTATGGTGGGATGGGACACGGGACAAACGGCACGTCCGTCCCACTTGAAATCTTAGGTAGGATAGGATTTGCCTAAAAAAACTCTAGAAGCAAACATAGCCTTAACGGGGAGAAGTGGGGATTTATGGTGGGATGGGACACGAAACGGCACGTCCGTCCCACTTCTTTAGAGCACCACTCGGCACATGCTTGTCCTCTTCTTCATTATAGACCAAGGGGATATAAATATGCTCTTTCAGTTAGCTCATGAGGCTATTATGTCAAAGGTAACATCTTGTGAGCCTCATGTGGACAATGGCACAACTTCCTCTCACAATGCTTTATTGCCATGTGCTAGTCCTAGTATTTCTACATCACATACTATTGCTAAATCTTGTGATGAATTACCTTCCTTGCAATGTTGCTCTAACAATGAAGCATCTACTTCCTCTAGTGTTTGTGTTGATACTAACCATGTAGAGGAATTAAAAGAGCTCAAGGCCCAAGTCATTTCTTTGAAGAAAGACTTGGAAAAGCGTCATGTTGGGAGGTCCACACTTGACAATGTGTTGAGTGTTCAAAGACGTCCCAATGACAAAAGTGGACTTGGATTCAACTCCAACAATAAGAACAAGTCCATGTATATCAAGAAGAACAAGGGCCAAGAACAAGTTAAGGATTCGGCCAATATCGTTTGCTTCAAGTGCAAAGTTGAAGGGCACCATGTTAGATCTTGCCCTTTGAAGAAGAAGCATCTTAGTGAGAAGCAACAAGGGAAGCGGCCTCAAGTTCAAACTCAAGTTTCTCAAGTTAAAGCAAGGCCTCTTCCTAAGAAGAATCAAGCTACCCCTCCGCAAGTCGAGATTCAAACTAAGAAGAAAGGAGGAAGCCAATGTTGCTACATATGCCGTGAGAAGGGCCACTTTGCTTCTTCATGCACTAATGGTAACGTATCCAACCCCATTATAATTGATAATGTTTATTCTCTTCGAAATGATAAGGTTGGCAATGTGTTTGCCAAATATGTTGGTACTCAAAGTGGTGTCAAGAAAAACACCATTTGGGTTGCCAAGCCTATTGTGACTAACCTCTTAGGACCCAACATGGTTGGGGACCAACAAGCTAAAACTTGATCAATAGGTATTATTGGAGGGCATTGGAGACTTGGCCACATCATGAAGAATTAAGGGATCTTCATCAATTATATTATTGCATGGTTGCTTAATTCGTTATATAAACTCTCGTAAAAGGGATTGTCATCAATTACCAAAATGGAGGAGATTGAAAGTGCATGGTGCCCCCATCTGTGGTATTGGCAATTAGTGACAATCCTTATGGACTAATGTTTGCATTGAGATATACTTGTAGATCTTGTCCATAGGAAAAGATTAGAGTTCATGTGTTGGACTCTAGAAGATTACATGATGACCAATGCTCTATTCAAGGGTTTATATGAAGAATGGTCATGTGTAGAGTTGAGCATATTGCAAGTATGTCTTGAAGGATTCAAGACATCATCTTTGTGAAAAGAGAGAAGATTATGAAGTGCAAGTTCAATATGATCCATCTCGGAAGATATCATTTGATTGAAGCTTGCAATGGATACATGAAGACGGAGCTAAGCGAGGCTCTCCCATAATGATGTATTGGGGAGTATTTGGAGAAGTCTTCATCAAGTATGTGCTAGCAAGCACAATCAAGAAAGGTGTTCCAACTTGAGAGAGTCAAGATCGTCATCATCTAACTCAAGTGGAATGCGCAAGGCAAAGGTATGATCTTGATAGAGTTTCTATTTTACCGGTCTCATGGTGTTAGTGGGAGACTAGGTTATAGGATAGATGGCGTACTATCAAGAGGGGCTCTCAAGTGAGTAACTTGATCGCATCTTTGTGGAGACATCAAACCTTTGCATACTTGCATATCATCTTTCTTGGTTCTTATTTGGTTTTTATCCATGTGAGAATTTAGAGCTTGTGTTCATCTCCATACCAAGCTCTAGTTCATCAAAAACGGATTTCATGAATATCTTGTTGCGTTTTTGAGTTTGGAGGTTTTACCGGCCGTTCTTTTCTAGAGAGGTTTTACCTTTCTATATTTGGTTTTATCCTGCATCTTTGGATGATGATGTTTCTCTGCATGATCTTGTAAAGCTCTTCGTTGCGATTCCAACGAGTTTAAGATCATCGAAATCGGAGTCCGGATGAAAAAAGTTATTGCTGTTTTCGTATCGGTGTTTTCGCAGTTTTCAGAGGGGCGGAAGTTCCGGGTTTTTGGCCGGAAATTCCGGGCCCCCGGAAGTTCCGGGAAAAGTTCCGGCCAAAGTTTCGGCCCAAGTCTAGTACCGCTTCTCAGACGCGTCCGGGGTCGCCTGGGGGCGGAAGTTCTGGCCCCAGGGCCGGAACTTCCGGCCCGCACAGGAAAAAACTGACCCCAACGGTTGGATTTGGTGGGGACCTATTTAAGGGGTCTTCTTCCCCAATGGTTCCCAAGCTTTAGCACTCTCTCTCCTCCTCCATTGTTGACCTCCAAAGCTTTGAGTTCTCTCAATTACTCCCATGATTCTTGCATATCATTGAGGGATTTGAGACAGGAGATCTAGATCTACAATTCCACCAATCCATTCCTCCTCTAAGTGAGGGGAACCTAATAGATCTTGATCTTGGAGTTCTATTTGTTGAGTTCTTCTTAGTTCTTCCTCTCTTTTCCCACCATAAGCATTAGTTGCTTTTGATGAGATTTGAGAGTGAATGATTTGAGCACTTGTGCTCTTGCCATTACTTTGTACATCGGTTTGTGCTCTCCACGAGGATTCGTCAAAATTGAAAGTTTGTGAGGTTGTTACTCTTGGGTCATTGGACCTAGACGCCTTTGTGGTGGTTGAGACCTTTGTGGTCACTTGTAGCCGTTCGGGAGCCGCCAATCTAGTTGTGGGTTGTGCCTCGGATTGTTGTTGTAAAGGATCCGGATTCCACCTTGAAGGATTCCGATAGTGGAAGGTAAACCAATACTTTGTGGTGCGGTTCATCGGAGAATAGGGTGAGGCTTTGTGGCGTTGAGATCGACCTTTGTGGTGCCTCACACCTCTCCAACGAGACGCACTCCCCTAAAAAGGAGGAACTCGAGAATACATCCTCGTCTCCGCGTGCCTCGGTTATTTCTATACCCGATCTCTTTACTTATGCACTTTACATTGTGATAGGCTTCGTGCTTGAAGTATTCTATTGCTATCACCTTGTTGCTTGTATAGCTTAGCATAAGTTGTTGATGCACATAGGTGAGCCTAGTATATTTAGATTGTTGGCTTGTTAATTTAAACACTTAGTTTTATTCCGTAATTATCAATCCTAAACCGGAAAAGTTTTTTTCGCCTATTCACCCCCCCTCTTTAGGCGACATCCTTGTCCTTTCAGCGAGCACGACGCATCTCCGACGGGAGCGCGCGCGAGCAGCACGTCGAGCGCGCCGTCGGCCGGCGAGCACGACGCGGCTCCGGCGGCAGCGCGCTTTCGGCCACCATCGGCCCGGCCCGGCCACGTGCCAGGGCCGCCGAGCCGCGGCGGACAAGGCGGGGCTCTGGGCGACGGCCATGGCGACGGGGCTCGTCGAGGATGGCGAGCCGGAGATGCCAGATGCGCTCGGGATGGCGGCGGAGCCCGGAGAAGGCCGGAGTCGTCGTCGCCTACAGCCTCCGTCGACAGTGTCTAGGGCCACGGTCGCCGGGTGGAGCAGCAGGAGAGGGACGTCGCGTGGGGATCCAATCCATGGTGTTCTCTAAGATTGGGAGGGATGTAGCGGGATTTCTAGGACACTTCGTTTGATCCCGTACGGGACAAGTGGGACACGCTTAGGCTATGTTTGTTTCTAGAGATTTTTTAGCGATTGGTGGAGATTTATGGTGGGATGGGACACGGGACAAACGGCACGTCCGTCCCACTTGAAATCTTAGGTAGGATAGGATTTGGCTAAAAAAACTCTAGAAACAAACATAGCCTTAACGGGGAGAAGTGGGGATTTATGGTGGGATGGGAGGCACGTCCGTCCCACATGAAATCTTAGGTAGGATAGGATTTGCCGTCATCCACCCGTTCCTCTTCCGCATCGAACGTATCGAAACAACCAGCCAACCAAAATCACGCGACTCCTCTCTATCACCCGGGCCGTTCGTTCGTTCCATCCAAAACCCAAACCCTTCCCCAAGGCCGAACGAGCAGATAGCGTTTCCTCGAACAAATCGCCCCCCATGGCCACCGCGTCCCTCTCCACCCTCTCCTCCGCCGCCGCCGCCGCCTGCAGGCGCTTCGTCCTCTCCTCCCCCTCGCTCTCCTTCGCCTCCCGCCGCCTCGCCACCCCCTCCTACCACCTCCGCGCCGCCGCCGCCGTCGGCAGGAGGTTCGCGGCGTCCGCGGCATCGGCCTCCCCGGTCGTGGCAACCATCGCGGTGGGCGACAAGCTGCCGGACGCCACGCTCTCCTACTTCGACCCGGCGGACGGCGAGCTGAAGACCGTCACGGTGTCCGATCTCACGGCGGGGAAGAAGACCGTGCTCTTCGCCGTCCCGGGCGCCTTCACCCCGACCTGCTCCCAGAAGCACCTGCCGGGGTTCGTGGAGAAGGCGGGCGAGCTCAAGGCCAAGGGGGTGGACACCGTGGCGTGCGTGTCGGTCAACGACGCCTTCGTCATGAAGGCGTGGAAGGAGAGCCTCGGCCTCGGCGACGACGTGCTGCTGCTCTCCGACGGCAACCTCGAGCTCACCCGCGCGCTCGGCGTCGAGATGGACCTCTCCGACAAGCCCATGGGCCTCGGCGTGCGCTCGCGCCGCTACGCGCTGCTCGCCGAGGACGGCGTCGTCAAGGTGCTCAACCTCGAGGAGGGCGGCGCCTTCACCACCAGCAGCGCCGAGGAGATGCTCAGCGCGCTCTTACTCGCAAGCCGCCGTCGCGGCTCTGGTTCTTGACTGAGCTCCTTCTGCTCGTAAACGTGTTCTCTTCTCGAGTAGTGAATAATAATCGGACGGACTGTGTGTGTCCTTCGATGCGTTGTCGTCGTATAGAGGATTTCCTTTTTGTTAACCACTGCGTGCAGTCCATGTGATGGATGAAATTACGGGGTACTTAAATTGTTCAGAGCGTCGCGTTCTTAACATTGCCACTGAAGATTTACTGAAATGTGTTGCAGATCTTTCATGCAGAATCGCACGGCGTTTGTGCTTGAAGAGTATGGTGAATCATACTCTTTCTGGTGCAACCTTTTAAGAATTGCTATCGGACAGGGTATCCCCGCTGCAGCCTCCCTCCATTGACGACGAACTCCCCCATGTAGGGGAGTGACGCTAGTACCATCCTTCCGGTCGCCGGCCCTGTCATTGGATGGTTGTAACAACACGAACACTATCATAAGCTCCTGCGATTATATGTGGCTCGTCTGTCCTGTGAGTGTCGTTCTAGTCGTTTCACGTTGTGGCGGAGCGGAATTTTTGTTCAACATTGAGCCGCTGCTAGGAGTCGTCTCAGGGCGGATTTGGGGAAAGAAATCAGCCTTTTTTCCCACCGCAGGATCTCGTTAAAACTCGAGATCTAAGCTGTCTGTCCCTTACAATATAATTTTCACCCGTGAAACAGATGTTTTGCAATATTGCAACATTTTTACCCACAATAAGTCAAAACCGTACTGGAAATATCACATCATTTCGAAAACATCAATGCAGCAAATTCTCGCTAGCAACAAATCCACAAGAAAAACCCCAGCGCATTTGGCCCTTCCATTCATTAACGTTGTGGCGGAGGTTTTTCTTAACGCGTTGTGGTATTTTTTTTTGACAAATTGACCCTTTTGCAAACTGAATACAGTTCGGCACAATTCTCCATTGACGTCGAACACTTATGTCGCCGTATTTTTTTTCAAGAAATTAGAAAATTTAAAACAGAGGTCGGCTCCAGGGAGGATGGAGCCAACTTCTACAAGTTCATCTCCATGCTCTTTGGCGCCAACCACAAGGGGCAGAATTGGAAATAGATTCGGGAAGAGGTTTATACGTGTTTAGTTTCTCAAAAGGGTCATATTTGATTAAAAAATTGTGTGGGGGCAGATGTGGAGTAGAAATCAGCCTTTTTTTCACCACAAGATCTCATTAAAACTCGAGATCATCCATCCCTTACAACATACCCCTCACTCGCGTAACAGTAGTTTTGCACTATCACGACATTTTTACTCACTATAAGTCAAAACAGTACAAAAAACAACGCATCATTTCGAAAACAACATCAATGTAGCAAATAAAGGTGACCACGCAGAAAATCCTCACTAATCGCAACAAAGCCCCATAGGCCACAACAAATTCCCAAGAAAAGTCAAAACACGCATGCATCATGAGAAACCAATGTTCGCAGCACATCCTGTCAACATTTGCATCACTGAAGCAACATATGTGGTAGACGCTCAGAATCACCGCAACGTCTCGCTCGTGTGTTCAGATCTAAACATACACGAGTTTGCAGCATCTGAAAAACACTATTGCGACATAAAAACCCACAGAAATCTAACATTGTGTTGGATCATCAACCTCGTCGCCCCCGAGCTCACCGACGACGAATTCGGCTCGCCTGAGCAATCGACACCGCATGTGATGAGCCTGGACCCATTCCCCTTGTACCTCGTCTTTTCCGAGCTGGGGTTCAAAGCCGAACTTGATCTCTAGTTTTTCATGTGAAAGTGCATGTGCTCTCATGTGTGGTTTTGGTAATTAATGACAATCTCTATGGACTATTGTTTGCATTGAGATATCTTTATAGATCGTGTCCATGAAGAAGATTGGAGTTCATTTGTTGGACTCTAGAAGATTATATAATGACCAAGGTTCTATCCAAGGGTTTATATGAAGAATGGTCATCTAGAGTTGAGCTTATTGCAAGCATGGCTTGCAAACAAGATTGGGTGAACATTCATGTTTATCTCCAAGCCATCATATACATCAAGAGAAGAAGATGGAGTGCAAGTGGATACATGAAGACGTAGCTTAGCAAGGCTCTCCCATCATGGAGTATGGGGGAGTATTTGGAGAAGTCTTCGTCAAGCATGTGCTCGCAAGCACAATCAAGAAAGGTGTTCCAACTTGAGGGAGTCAAGATCGGCATCATTTAGATCAAGTGGAATGCGCAAGGCAAAGGTATGATCTTGATAGGATATCTATTTTACCAGTCTCATGGTGTTAGTGGGAGACCGGGTTATAGGATAGACGGCGTACTATCAAGAGGGGCTCTCAAGTGAGTAACTTGATCGTATCTTTGTGGAGAGCTCAAACCTTTGCATAGTTGGCATATCATCTTTCTTGGTTCTTATTCGGCTTTTATCCATGTGAGGATTTAGAGCTTGTATTCATCTCCATACCAAGCTCTAGTTCATCAAAAACGGATTTCATATGCATATCTTGTTGCATTTTTGATATTGGAGGTTTACCGGCTTATCTTTTCTAGAGAGGTCAAACTCTCTCCTTGTGGTTTCCTCCTCACGTAATGGACTATGATGTGTATATGCATGATCTTGTAGGGCTTGTGATTATCTTCGAAACAAGCCCAAGATCATAGAAAACAGAGTCTTGATGATCATCTTGTTGAGTTTTGATGATTGGAGAATTTACTGGTTGTTCTTTTATAGGGGAGGTTTACCTTTCTACATTTGGTTTTATCCTCACTTGTTGGACTATGCCGTTTCTCTACATGATCTTGTAAAGCTCGTTGTGGTGATTCCAACGAGCTCAAGAACATCAAAAATGGAGTTCGTATGCGAAAATTGTGTCCGTTTTGGTGTTGCTGGTTTCTTCAGTTTTTACAAAGGGCGGTAGTACCGACCCAAAGCCCGGTACTACCGCATATCGCGTGTTTTGGTACTGGATTCGAGTGGTTTTGACCCGGTAGTGACCCAGTAGTTCTCTCTGCCCGGTAGTACCGGGACAAGCCCGGTAGTACCGCCCCGAGGCGGAAAAAACAGCCCAACGGGCAGATTTTCGGGCACCTATTTAAGGGCCCTTCTTCCCCAATGTTTTCTAACCACTTGAGCACGTTTTCCCCCTCTCTCTCCTCCATTGTTGACCTTGAAAAGGCTTTCCCCCTCTCAATTTCTCCCATGATTCTTGCATATCTTTGAGGGAAAAGTGAGAGGAGATCTAGATCTACAATTCCACCAATCCATCTCTCCTCTAAGTGAGGGAAACCTAGTAGATCTTGATCTTGGAGTTTTGATGTTTCTCCTAATTTGTTCTTCCTCTCTTCTCCCCCCATAAGCATTAGTTGCTTTTGGTGGGATTTGAGAGTGAAGGATTTGAGCACTTGTGCTCTTGCCATTGCTTTGTGCATCAGTTTGTGCTCTCCACGAGGATTCGTGGAAGTTGAAAGTTTGTGAGCTTGTTACTCTTGGGTCATTGGAACCTAGACGCCTTTGTGGTGGTTGAGACCTTTGTGGTCACTTGTAGCCGTTCGGGAGCCCCCAATCCAGTTGTGGGTTGTGCCTCGGATTGTTGTTGTAAAGGCTCCGGATTCCGCCTTGAAGGATTCCGATAGTTGAAGGTGAACCAAACCTTTGTGGTGCGGTTCATCGGAGAAGAAGATGAAGCCTTTGTGGCTGTTGAGTTGACCTTTGTGGTATCTCACACCTCTCCAACGAGACGTACTCCCCTAAAAAGGAGGAACTCGGGAATACATCATCGTCTCCGCGTGCCTCGGTTATTTCTATACCCGAGCTCTTTACTTATGCACTTTACATTGTGATAGCCTTCATGCTTGAAGTATTCTTGCTATCACTGTGTTGCTTGTCTTGCTTAGCATAAGTTGTTGGTGCATATAGGTGAGCTTAGTATATTTAGGTTGTTGGCTTGTTAATTTAAACACCTAGTTTTATTCCGAAATTTTCAAGCCTAAACCGGAAAAGTTTTAATCGCCTATTCACCCCCCACCTTCTAGTCGACATCCTTGTCCTTTCACCATGGCCATGAACTACAAACATGTGTGGAGGGAAGTAGTAAGAGGAGGAGAAGGGCGATGAGGGAGAGCTGACGACATGGAAGGACGAAGGTCGTGGAGGAGGAGCTTGAAAGAGCATGTCGCTCCCCATGTGTGGTTTTGGTAAGTAATGACAATCCCTATGGACAAATGGTTGCATTGAGTTATACTTATAAAGTTTGCCCATATGCAATGCTTGAAGACCATATGTTGGTTTCAAGGTTGAAAGAAGAATATTATGTGATGACCAAGATGTTAGAGATGTTATCCGAAGAATGATCATGATAGTGTTGAGCATATTGCAAGTATGTCTTGAAGAATAAAATTGGGTGAATAGTCATGTTTATCTTCAAGACAACATCACACTGAAGAGAGAAGAAAAGATATAGGGTTGATCAGATCATGTATCTCATGGTATGGTAAGGAATTGTCCATATAGCTTTGTGAACTAACCCGTGATATGTGTGCGTGGTATTTCTACAAGGAGTTAGCTAGGTATCTTTCCATGGGCTCGCATCAAAAGAAAGATTTCATATAGCATATGGAGGATGACGTCAAGTGGTGGTCATCATCCAGTTTGAGAAGTGCAAGTGCAAGATAAGCATCTGGAAGAGATCCTATACTTGAAGCTTGCCACCCATTTGGAGATAATATCCATGTGAAGATGTGCCTAAGAGAGGCTCCCCCATAGTGTAATATGGGAAGCAATATGTGAGTCTTCACCGAGCAGACTGCAATCAAGAAAGGTGTTCCATCTTGATGAGATCAAGATCGTCACCATCTAGGTCAACTTAAATGCGTAAGGAAAATGTATGATCTTGATTGTGTTTTAATTTTACCGGTTTCATTGTACTAGTTGGGAGTCCGGGTTATATGATAGATAACCGTACTATCAAGAGGGGCTCTCGAGTGAGCTTTAGTGTATCGGTCGTAAAGATTTCAAACATTTGCATACTTGGCATCATCATCTTTCTTGGTTATTATTTGGCTTTTCTACTTGTTGGGTTTTGGTGCTTGTCGTGATCTTCATGACAAGCACAAATTTTTCGAAAACAAATTTAGTATGAAAACGCTATTGCGTTTTTGGAGTTGGAAATATCACTGGTTCTTCTTTGAGAAAGATCCCACACCTTCCCATGTATGGTAGCTCTTGTAGTTAGGTTTCCATCAAAATTGGTCACTCATATTCGGATTTCATTTGCAAAAGTAGTGGGGTTTACAGTTTTGCTAAGTGGCTATTGGAAACAGCCTTGAGACCCTGGTGTTGCCGGACTGGAGACTCCGGTGTGTAACACCGGAGATTCTGGCCTCAGGGCAACCGGAGACTCTGGACTTCATATTTTGGACTTGGCCAAGAGCCGCGCCAAACGGTGTTTGCCTCTGGTGCTCGGTCTGGAGTATGGCCGGAATCAGTCCGGATACTTTGGAAGCCTCCGGCCAGGCCGGAGTTTTTGGTCCTTCGTGGACCGGAGATTCCATGCTAGAGAAGAGATTCCGGCATCTCTAGACCGGAGACTTCATTGCAAGTTTTCTGCAACGTCTCTATTTCGCGGAGACCTATAAAAGCCCCCCTTCTTACCCAAAGAGACTAGATCAGTTGAGCACGAAAATGACCTCCATTGTTGACCTCGTTGAGCTTAGCTATCTCTCTATTCCTGCATGAAATTTGCCTCCAATTAGAGGGGAAAGTGAGAGGAGATCAATTTTTTTGAGGTCAAGTGAGCGGAGATCTAGATCTACTATTTCACCAATCAATCTTCCCTCTTGTCACGGGGAATCGTTTGGATCTAGATATCGTGGGGAAGTCTTTGAACACGTGGAAGTTGAAGTTCAAAAGCTTGTTACTCTTGGTTCTCTTTATTTTACTTTTGAAATTCCGCGGGTCAACTTTTAGGTCAATATGTTTTTTTAAAGAGTTTTAAGGTCAAATATGGGTGTTATTTTTGTGCGTGCGTGGGTGTTAAACCTAGGCCGGCCCAACTTGTTGTGGGCATAACGATGTAAAGACTTCCTACCAGGTTGCTACGAATCAAGTCCAGACCTCCCAATAGGGCCCAAATCCAATAGTTAGTTGAATCTAGGTTTGTCTAACTCTAACCACAAGCAAGCTACACTAACCAATGCATGTAGACCTAGATAAAAAAAAATTAACAAGAAATGCATGATCTAGACTCTGCCATCACCGACGATTCTACGAGCATATACTCCAACTTGTGAAACATCTTCTTCATTTCTTCCTTTCTTACTAATTTCTCACTGTCACCTCCCTGTATATGCCTTGCTGTACGACCTGTTCGATCCGCAGGCGCCCGGCACATGCCCTATGGTCTAACTCCGCACATAAACAAATCGGCGTGGATCCATCCATGGTGGTGGGGTTAGCGAGCGCTCGGCTCAATCAATCAATCTCCGCTGATCACTACGAGCAGCACACCGTAGTGCCTTTAGCAAAGCTAGTAGTACGCCCTTTGATTGCTTGATTGAATAATGGTTTAGAAGGAGCTGACTGGTAAAAGCCGGCCGGGCGCGGGAAGAGCGGCGTCGACGACGGCGACGAGATTAAGCCGCAAGTGGCCGGACCGACGGGAAACACCCGCCTCCGGCCCTTAATGCACTGTCTCGGGGACGACGGTGACATAAAGCAACCAGGCGGCTCGAATATGCGATCGAGTGGGCAGAAAAATAATGGGGATCCGGAGTCTTCGTTTCACTTCACCCAGCAAATCGATGGAGATTTCTTGGCCTATTATTAGCGCCCTAATCCGGCATCTCAGGCCGTACGAACTGTTTAGTAGTTTGTCCCAACTTGCGTGCTCGATTTCTGGATCTCTACACGATGTGGATGGATGCCTCTCTCTTTAGCTCCAGATCGATCGAGGCATTTGACGGTTGGGTTGCTTCTTACAGTGGTTTCGGGGAAAACGAGCAGTTTTGTTTTTTGCAAGAAGTGACCTCACAAGTTTTGGCCCCGGTTGACACAAGATAAACATGCCACGAAGATCACTGAAATTGTAACATGTAGCTAAATCTTCTACTGCCCACCAAGTTTTGCTCTAGGTCCACCCCAGAAGCTATCTATGGACTCTGAATGTGCATAGGGAAGACCAGGTGGCACGAGTTACCTCACTAGTTTAGCCCACATCTGAAATATGAGCAAAATTTCTTGAAGATCACTTTAGGACTGTAACCGTGCATACAATTTCTTACGTTCTCCTTGGATCAACGAAATTGGTTTCTAGGACTAGGTCAATACATACTGGAAGAAACATTTCGTCGGAGTTTCGGACGAGGTTCTTGAGATAAACGATTTTCAATATGGGGCAAGAAAATATAATCTTGACCAAAACTTCCGGTCAAATTCGAATAAATCAGAGACATTACACTTCAATCGAAAAATAATTCACGTTCTTGGCATGAACTTGGCTATACTGCAGTGGAGGATGGTTAGGTTGTTAATATTTAATGTTGGGAGTTTGAATCTCATTTTATTTTTTGAAAATAATTTGAAAGACAAACTTCAAATCTAGATGATATTTTGTTTTTTTTCACGAATTTTGGCTCGGTGCGGAAAATAGTAACAATACAAGTGTTAGACCATGAATACATATGTGTCTTCATACAAAAATAGGCATTACGAGGAAGTTGACCCAAAATCATATTTTTTGCATGCAAAAGCCACAAGTAAGAGATAAAATGTTGTATAATTCATATAAATTTTGTAGACATAAACATAATGTTTAAGCACCTCCAAGAAAATAGTAGTTTGATTTCTCTCAATTGAAACCGGGGAGAAATCCAGCTTCTCAAACAAAGTAAATAACCTCCAAGCAAATAGTAGTTTGATTTCTCTCAATTGAAACCGGGGAGAAATCCCGCTTCTCAAACAAAGTAAATAACCTTCAAGCAATAATAACTCCAGATTTTTTGTAGGACTAGTTACAGGCCATCTTAGTTGTCACAAATATGATGAATCTTTTCTCAAAGTTTTACAAACTTACAAATCGAGACACATGATAACAACCCTATGAAATTTGGATGGTCTTGAGTCTATTGGACGGTCTTATAGAAAAAATATTATGAAAAAATTTATGTTGAAGATTCACCAATGCGACGGAGGCCTAAAATTTCCACTCTACCCCAAATGCAAAAGTCTACTCCTCCTCTTGGAAAATTGACTCGACTGACCCAAATAACCACAACTCCTAGCCGACATAGAACAAGTCAACTTTTCACTCCTAAACTATTTACTCTTGGAGTGTATCAAACTTGGAGCATTCCAATGTCACAATTTTCATATCATTAATTATGTACTTGACATGTAAATGCTTGACCCCACATGCTGTATTTTTTTGTTGATAAAAACCCCACGCCACACATGCTGCATGCATGAAAATTTCTACTACCTCCCATCCAGAAAAATTGTCGTGAAGTGCATACGTATTTTGTGCTAGCTCAGTTGATTCCCCCCGACACTTAAACAGGACCGGAGGGAGTATATTCGACCGCAAAAATATGTGCAATTATTTTCTTGTCGAACTATTGAGTGAATAAGTTTATGCAATATGTTTTGTGCTTCTATGTTTTACTCGGCGTTTGTTTCTAGAAGAAAATAGATCCAAATACAATAGTTTAGACGGAAAGTGGACCATCTCCTCCGCCAATACAAGGCACATGAAACATGTCCTACCGACCAAGGAACTCCGATTCCTCGAATTTACCTCTTTGCTCCTAGTAGCTCATCCCTTTGTGTTCCTTTTGGCTGCTGAAATAAAAAGCCAATCCCCCAAAAGCTGCACTCCATCTCCATCTCCATCCATCCACAAATCGAAACGAAACCTCAGCCAATCAGCCAGTACGGTGGCTCGCAATAACCACTTAACTGACCACCTTGTGACGCATGACCTCAGCCAGTTCTCCCCAGCGCCACCACCGACACTCTCTCCCCGACCCCATCCATCTCATCCGACAATCATGGCTTGCACTGTTAATCTTACCACGCCACGCTCATTTTACACTCCTCGGAAACGGAATCCTGTAGCGCACAAAACCCTACTTGTGCGGGCCGTCGCCCCTTTTATAAAACCCGCGCACACTCTCGCACACACACTCCATCACCCAGAGCTCCCAGTCCCCACCCAGCTCGCTAGCTCCACACTGGCCACCCCGCCAGCAGCTCAGCTAGCGAGGTCGACTGTCGCCAGGGCGCGCCATTCATTAAGCTCTCGCGCGCGGCATTGTCCTCTTGCCGGCCGGCCGGTGAGGGAAATCTAGCTCGCTCGCTCGATGGACGCGGCGGTGGGTCTGCCGGGGGACGCGTGGTCGCAGATTCGCGCGCCGCTGATCGTGCCGCTGCTGCGGCTGTCGGTGGCGGTGTGCCTGGGCATGGCTAGGGCTGGACATAAAGCTCGATTTTCGTTAAGCTTATTGAACACTCGTCAGCTCGGCTCGTTTGAACTCGACTCGTTTTGTTAATGAACCGAGCTGACTTTGAATTTTAGCTCGCTAACACTAACGAGTTAAACAAATGAACTAATGAGTTTCACGAACAACTCGTTAAGCTCGCCAATATTTCCTGCATAGCCTCGGTGATGCTTGATGTCGATGTTTCACGAAGAATTTTAGCTCGCCGTCGATGTTTCACGAAGAATTTTAGCTCGCTGATCGATGTTTCATTGTTCAAGTACTTCTATATAAGTTAATATGTTATATTTACTCATGTCCGGGTGATGCTTGATGCATTTAAGTAGTTGACTATTTTAATACATCTCCTTAACGAGTTTAACGATCTGTTCGTGAGGCTCGCGAACAGATAACGAACCGAGCCGATCTTTGAATTTAGCTCGTTATCCTTAGTGAGCTTAATGATCCGAGCCTTAACGATCACGAACTATAACGAGCCGAGCCTTAACGATCCGAGCAGCTCGTTAGTCCAGCCCTAGGCATGGCGGTGCTGCTGTTCCTGGAGCGGCTGTACATGGGGGTGGTCATCGTCGGGGTGAAGCTGCTCCGCCGCACCCCGGAGCGGCGGTACAAGTGCGACCCCATCTCCGAGGACGACGACCCCGAGCTCGGCAGCGCCGCCTTCCCCATCGTGCTCGTCCAGATCCCCATGTTCAACGAGCGCGAGGTACATTGCGTTTCGCTCCCCATCAGTTCCCCTCCGGTTCTTGGTGCTGCCAGAAATTTACTGGTTCTTGGTGCAGGGGAGTGGCTTAATAATAATTTTTGGTTGTGCAAAAATCGTGTAGGTGTATCAGCTGTCGATCGGTGCGGTGTGCGGGCTGTCGTGGCCGTCGGATCGGCTGGTGGTGCAGGTGCTGGACGACTCCACGGACCCCATCATACAGGTGAGCAAAAGATCTTATCTCGACCCCTCTCTCTCTCTCTCGGGGGTAAACAACAGTACAAGCAGTAGTAGTACCGGCCTAGTAATTATGGAGCCTCATGTTCAGCTGTCCCATGACCCATCCATAGAGAGAGAGAGAGAGCACCTCGTTGCTCCCGGGATTCTCTCCCGTCACCACACCTTCTCTTTTACCCAAAGTGAAAAGCCGCCCGTAACGCGGGGGGCCTTGTCCTTTAGACACGTTAGCATTTGGCCACCAATAGTTTTCTTTTTAGGCCAAAGAAATCTGACCATGTGCGGGAAAATAATTATTTAGACAGCTAGACTGTGTCGGTGCCAAAATGATAGTGTGCCCCTAAAACAGGGGGCACAAATCATCGAAACCGTTTTCCACTTATAATCGGTGCACTCAGTACTAGTCGGCCAATAATGCAGACGTGGTAACCGAGATGAAAAATTCTTTTGCGCGCCAAGGAACACGGCTCCCTATGATTTTGGCGGGAAGGTGGGGTCCTGAGCTGATGAGTTGTTAATTGGAGATTGGGTTGGCATTAAATGCCCCAACGGTTTGACCGACGAGCTCCGATGCGCTGAGGATTACTCCTACTCTTCTCTTCTCTTCTCTGTAGCACCAGATCAAAAGAGGGCTTCTCTCTCTGAACAAAAAAAGCAAAAAAAAAAAAATCAGTGAGAGCTACTCATTGTACTGGGAAAAAAAAATATCAAGTGATAGCTATTCCAGCCAGGCTGCACTTGTCAGAGTATTTTCTTTTCCTTTCTCTTTACCTCGAGGTAGATGGGAGCAAACCTCTTGCGCACGACCCTGTTTATTCCCCGTTGCCGCCGCTGCAAGGCACGTGACTAACCACGCCGTTAATTGTGTATTTAACTCGCCACAGCAAGGACTTGTTCATGTACCTGATCGACAAGATTCGGGTAATTAAGCATCAGCATGACCGCAAGGACTTAGTTTCCATGGTTAAAAAAATGCCTATAGCAGTAAAAAAAGATCAACATTTCATGTCAAAAATTCTTTCTGTTCCAGCTATGGCGTACTTGCAGTGGAAATGAAGTGATGTGATACGCATCTCCATGATGACAATCAATTAACTAACCGTGTTGCATTGCGTGTTTGCAGGAGATGGTTCGGCTGGAGTGCGAGCGGTGGGCCCACAAGGGGATCAACATCACGTACCAGACCCGGGAGGACCGGCGGGGGTACAAGGCCGGCGCGCTGAAGCAAGGCATGAAGCACGGCTACGTCCGGGAGTGCGAGTACGTGGTCATCTTCGACGCCGACTTCCAGCCCAACCCCGACTACCTCCACCGCACCATCCCCTACCTCCACCACAACCCCGAGATCGCCCTCGTCCAAGCACGATGGAGGTTTGGTAAGTCAAGTTCTGCATTTTCTATGTCCTACTCCATATTCAAATTTCACCCAAAAAGAAAAATGGCATCGTAGATAGATTGGTTGAAAGAGAGAAAAGACAAAATGGCACGGTGCAAAAGCAGATCTGAAGCTTTCACCACCACCGGAATTCAGTATAGGAATCAGGATCCCAGTTTCCTGGTTTGGAAGCAAGCTCCATCCGGCCAAGGTAGGATGCGTCCAAGCCCTCCAACTAACTCTGAATGCGTTGTCTCGCCCAAAGCCACCGCGAGCTGGACACCTGAAGCTCGAGGTTGCCCTTTTGCGCTAAACAGATACTACTATAAGCTTTTTTTTAGTTTCGTTGGGACAATGCCTCATGGGGGCGTGATGAAGCTCATGAAGACGACGTAGGTAGATCCAGCGGCTGGGATGAAGAGTACAGTGGTGTACTGACACGCAGCCGCCCGCGATGGTTGGGAGGGATGACGAGTTAAATAGTACTCGTGGCCGCACTGTTCCGTGCGGCGCTGCGAGTGCCGGAATCTTCTTCCCCGGGGCGGCTGTCGGTCGGCCGGAATCATCCCGCCGATCCCGTGCTCCGTCGTCTGGTACTGTACGCGTCGGCGGCGCCGTCGGTACGTTTCGGCCGGCGACGGGCAGACACGCTCGTCGGTGGCTGGCTGGCAACCGTCGGTGATCCATGTGGCGTACGCTAATTAGGCTACCGATCATCTGCTCTTTTCCCGGTAGCGTGGGACACACCACAGATCTTCGCGTCCACGTGGTGCGGCCCGCCGGTGCATGGCCCACGGGCCCCGGCGACCATGGCTTCTTGTCACCACCGCAGGCGTGCCGTGTCCTGAAGCGCAAGCTCTGTCCTCACGGAAAATTATTAGTAGGACAGATATACTACTCACTCATGGGAGGTTCAGAGTGGTATATCTGAAGATTCCCAGAGTCTACATCATGGCATTGCATGATGCCACCCGCTTGTGCAATTTGCGTCCCGGATTCAGTCTGGTTTGTGTCGTGGGATGGTGCCAGATTAGCGCCGCAAGGTGCGTGACTGCGTCAGTCAGCTTGATTCGTGGCGTGATCCCGTGATCTGTCTGCAAGATCCAAACTATAACCTCCAAGATTTACTTTTTATTCGGGCGTCAGGTCAGTGCGGCTGTGCGCCCACACTGTCTGTTTGGTCCGACTGAACAAATGTATGTCCTACCCCACGAAACAAGACCTGTCATTAGTTCACCCACAAAACAGAGGAAAACCTGTTGAAGTTGTTTGCTGTAAAGCAGTAACAGTGAAAAGGAAGGTGAACAACTGGGAGTAAAAAAAGCCAGGTGGAGCGGTAAAAAGTTGGTCTGGTAACTTTCTTGTGCAGAAATGTTGAGCATGCTCGTGGTTTGTTTTGATTGATCAGTGAATGCGGATGAGTGCTTGATGACGAGGATGCAGGAGATGTCCTTGGATTACCACTTCAAAGTGGAGCAAGAAGTGAGCTCCTCTGTCTGCGCATTCTTCGGCTTCAACGGTGAGCTTCACTCTGTTCTTTCATATCATTCACTATGTTTTTTCTCTTGTTTAAAGTTCTAGCATACAGCATCGATTTTATCCATGGTGTCTCACAAGTTCTGTAATTTCATCGACCAGGGACCGCCGGTGTGTGGCGCATTGCTGCAGTGAATGAAGCGGGAGGCTGGAATGACCGGACCACTGTCGAAGACATGGATCTGGCTATCCGGGCCAGCCTCAAAGGATGGAAGTTTGTCTACCTCGGCGATGTCCAGGTACATTTTATCAATAATACACACCATCAGATTCAGATACCATCCAGTGCACATCCTTTGGCTTTTCTCTTACATTGCTATTTTCCTTTAAAAAAAAGTTAGACAAGGCGAAAAGGAATTTCATACGAGTAGTAAAAATCTGGAATTAACCAAGAAGTTTTACCGATATCAGGTTAAGAGCGAACTCCCCAGCACTTTCAAAGCCTTTCGGTTTCAGCAGCACAGATGGTCATGTGGTCCAGCAAACCTGTTCAGGAAGATGCTGTTGGAGATTGTGATGAATAAGGTCTGCCCCAGCACCAAAGTGCATTTCACCAAGTCTAGAAAAATTAAGGCAACAAGCTTAACTATGTTGCTCACTCGGATGTTGATCTTTGTGTGTGTGTGTGCAGAAAGTGACGATCTGGAAGAAATTTCATGTCATCTACAACTTCTTCTTGGTGCGCAAGATCGTCGCGCATATCGTGACTTTCACCTTCTACTGCATTATCATCCCGACAACCATCTTTGTCCCTGAGGTTCATATACCAAAATGGGGTTGCGTCTACATTCCCTCAATCATCACACTTCTCAACTCTGTTGGGACTCCCAGGTAAATATAGCCAGTAAACGATAAAACAAATATGAACAAGTAGTAGTGCTCGTTTGCTTGTCAGTAATTTATGATCAAACTGTGTGTTTACATGACCAAAATGTCTCAATTTGGCAGGTCTTTTCACTTGCTTTTCTTCTGGATCCTCTTCGAAAATGTCATGTCGCTGCATAGAACCAAGGCCACATTGATCGGCTTGTTAGAGGCGGGCAGGGTGAACGAATGGGTTGTCACAGAGAAGCTCGGCAACGTTCTGAAGATGAAATCGGCTAACAAAGCATCAGCCAAGAAATCATTCATGAGGATGTGGGAGAGGTACTGAACAAAATAAGACACCTACCACATTTCGCCAGTTTTCTTTTCTCAGCTTTCGGTAACTCATTTTCAGAGATGAATTTCAGGTTAAATGTTCCTGAGCTTGGCGTGGGAGCCTTCCTCTTCTCCTGTGGGTGGTATGATGTTGCGTTTGGGAAGGACAATTTCTTCATATACCTTTTCTTCCAGTCGATTGCATTTTTCGTTGTCGGTTTTGGCTATGTTGGCACAATCGTTCCCCCGTCATAACCGAAAGCATGGAGCATATATCAACCGCCTCGATTCACAATTTCGAGGAGAATTCAGCAAAGCTAGCAGTGCATAGCCAGTTTGAAGTAAAAATCACGCAGTCTTCTCTCAATTTCTCTCTGTTTTTCTTTCTCTTTGGAGACTGATAGTATTGCGAGCAGCATTCTCTTTGGATGTGCTATTGTAATAGAAGAAAGTGCAGTGCAGTGTAAGGTCACTGCAGGAGTATTGTGGTGTTTTTTTTGCTTGTAGCAAGTACGTGCCGTGGTAAGGGGAGCAGGATGATTGCTTCCAAGTCAAATGTAATACTAATAGTATAAGAAAAGGAAGAGGTTCAGACATGTGTTGAGGAAATCAAACTGTTGAACCTGCACCTCACGTGTGCAGTGTGCTATATGAACAAAATTCCCTCGCGCCACTACGCCTTTTTTTATATATAGTATACAAAATAGGATTCTGGATTGCTCTTCATTTCGTGCAATTTTCCTCAACACATATATTAACCCACCTTGTTGTAATACCCCGCAGTTATAGGACTCGAGAGGGTAGAAATAGGAATGTGCATTTGTGCATTCATGCATCTTTTGGCAAAATCTAGAAAAATTTCGCGCTTTTGTGTTAAAATGAATCGAGGGTTGATTCCAGACGAGTGTCGATGTTCAGGGAGTCAGATATTGACAGATAGTCGAGAGGAGTCGATAAACCCTACGACATATTTTCAAAACCTTTGTTAATACTTCTCCAACACCATCATTTGATTTCATCTGATTTCATTTGATTTCAAAAGGAAATTTGAAATAATCTTAAGTTCAAAACAATTCTATTCTTTCCAAAATCTTTCTATACCCACATATCACAGTTATAACATTATATAAAAATCACATGAATTGTGAGGACATCATTTCAAATAATAAAGTCATTCTATTTCATCCACATCACAACTCCATACACAAATATTTCCAAAAGAATCTTTAAAAAGGAATATATATATACAAGAATTACATGGATTTAAACTCAAATGTTTGGGAAACATTTGGATACAAAAGATACAATTGGTCAACACAATTAGATTACAAGACTTCAGAACAAATAATCTTACAACATTTGAAACACTACAAAAACTGTACCAAAAATCCTAAACTAAAGTCTTCAAGTCTTTTTCATCATCTAACCTGCAAAATAAACAACACAAACAAGTAGAATTTTGGGTTATGATTAAAATGTTGCCCACACCATTTGGTGCTGGCATGTTACTGTGTTGAAACCTGGTTTTAGCCTAATTAAAACTGAGGTTCAATTAGGCTAAATTAGAGAATATTGCAAATCATCAAAGGCAACAGAAGGGACTGATCAATTGGATCATGCTCTTTTAATCCGAAGACAACAAGGAGGGGCAAAGGCATGTTGCAGCACTTAGAAAATCAACTCAGGCAACTTAAATCTTAGGCAAACAAGTGCTGTATTGAGCTTATGATGCTGATCTTCAAAAGACAAAGCCACAGATAAAATGCATTCCCCAAAAATCAAACCATGAGGCAAATAAAACCTTAGCCACAATTATGGTATCACATTTGCCTATTAATTAGGCAAATGGACCCTAAACCCCTCACTAAGTTAGCCATCAGCTTAATTGGCCACACATTTGAGTTTAATCATCTCAAACCGACTATCTTAAACCTTTCAATTCTCAGCCAAGCATTGCCACACAGAAATCTGGACCAGATAGGATCAATGAGTCAAGAATGACTCATAGTTATCACCAGGGGGAGATGAACTACGCTGCAGCAGCAGTGAGCTGATCTCCTAGGTGAAAAGGTGTGCAGGAAAGAGTCAAATAAAACAGCTCGAGGCAAAGAGGGCCACTGTAAGCAGGTTAGTCACCACAGCCCATTTATCCTGGTGTCACAAGCACAGGAGTGCTCAAATTTGTATAAATACATACCCAAGCCGCAGCCACTAGCACACACAAGCCACAACCATCACAAACCACACTTTTTCACAAGCACTAGAAAATCTAGCAGCACCATTTTCATCTGTTCTTCACCAAGAACAACCAGAAACCACAAATATATCATGGAGATTACTTAAACCCATCCACCACAAGCCATTTCAGCTAGCAAATATACTCTAGGAAAAATTGAAGCAGCAAGAAGAAGGAGGTTGAACCTTGGAGCAAGATCAGAGCTCTTCCGTAGCTCTAGCTGCTCTACAACAGAGGTTGATTCATAAGTGCTAGTGACAGGCTAAGCAGGTTCTGTAAATGACAGAATCATGCTAGAGTGTTCATTTTAGCATCTGTTCTTAACAGAGCCTTGCACTGCAAGGTAGGGTGCTATAGGAAAATAAATTGCACCACAGAGAATTTCTATTTTGTGCAAGAAATAGGACAGAGAGATGAAAGGAGTGAAGTTGTGTGCTCTAGAATTTGTTTGAGCATTGGAGACAAGGGAAAAACGCAATAGTGTAGTATCTGTTCTTATTTTGTTTTTAACAAAGCATCACACAAGCCAGTGAACCAGCAGAGCTGGATTAGCTGAGCTATACACATCCTTACACATGGATGAAGCACATGAAAGCATAAAAAAATCATCTCTAAACAAGAAAGCCACTGTGTAACTCTACAAGGAGGCATCACAACAAGCAAAACTTGTCTAAATCATTCTTAAAAGCACTTATTCATCACAGCTAGATCATTTAGTACAAGTTCTAGCTCAGAATTATTTTCTAAAGAGAATTTCATCTTCTGTGAGCAAGAAATGCTCTCCACATTAAATTCAGAGGCAGTGGGAAGATCTACACATGCTAGATCTACACCATTCACCTCTACTGTGTGCACATAGAGGAGGCAGTGCACATATCCGAGTAAATCATCATCCACACATCATCTGTTCATCTAGAACCTAAGCCAGCAGAGAAACATGCGTATAATCAGTAGCTTGGAAGCTACTGCATCGAATAGAAGGTTTAGAAGGAGGGAGAAAGATCTTATCATGCGTCCATGGCCGTAGCTCCACGGCGGCGAGGCAGTGCCCGCGCTACCGTTGGAGGGGGCACATGGAGGTCGGTGTCGTGGGGTTAACACGGCAGATGTTACCATAGGGTAACTTGTATGTTGGGGCAAGGCACCTTGGTCCTTCAGGAGATTGTCACGCTCGTTGAGGAAAAAGGATTTACCCAGGTTCAGCCTCTCCATTGGAGATAAAGACCTACTTCCTGCTTCTATGTTATTGATCTCGAGGTCTCGATAACTCGGCTACGACAACAGAGCCGGGTTACGAGACAAGTTACAAGGGTTTCGCTTGATAGCGGTGATATCGAACTAGGGTTACAACTTATGACTTCAGGCTTCGAACTCTCTACTACGTTCTGGGAGCCCGTTTATATAGACACCGGGTCTCCCTAACTTACAATGAGTACCGGGTTACATACGAGCTCGGAGTCCTACTCTAGATTCTCCTGGACCTTCCGTAGCCTCCAAGTCACCCGGTTTCTTCCTTCACTCGGACTCCAGTTCTTCTAGGTCCTTCCATCCAGGGACGAGTCATGTTAGGCCTAGTAGCCCAACTATAACCCGGCCCATATCTTGTACACTTCACTCGGTCCAGACCTTGGACCGTCCGACTGATTATTCCTTGGTCATAAGTATACCGGGTTATTATCCCCCCAACAGTAGTCCCCAAGTTTGACTTGCATAAGCTCATCAGTTGCTTCACTTGATACTCTTGATCTTGATTTAATTACTCGAGGGTAGCTGCTGATGAGATTATCCGAGTTAAACTCCTGAAAACAAAATAAAAAGCATTAACACTGAATGGCCGGGTTATGTTTCAGACCAGCTCCTTTTGGCGGTTCTCTTTATAACCCGGCATTTCTCTCGTACTCAACTCTCTCCAGTCAACAACCAAGAGACATTCTCTGACAGATTCTCTCGTATCTTTGACCTATGGTCAACCAGAACCTTATCTCTTCGTTTTTCACGCTCCTAGGGTTTTCACCCTGGGCTATAAATAGTGGACCACGGTGAAAGGGTTTCACTTTCCCCATTCACCGCGCCCTTCATCTTCAACCTCCTGTTTTCTCTCTCCTCGAGCTAGGGTTAGGGTTCCTCCGAGCTTGCCGCGCCGCCGCTGGACATTGGAGCCCCGCATTGCCGCAGCTAACCTCCGAGAAATCAGCCCCGCATCAGATCTCCACGAGCTCCGGTAAGTATTTCATTCCCGCATTTGGTTTCCATCTAGATCTTGAATCACTTTTCCTCGGGCTGTTCTTGAGCTCACTGTTCTTCATTTCTTTTCTGGGTATTTTCCAGATCTTCAGATCTCATGGCACCCAAGGATCCGAGGAAGCTGAAGGCCAAGGCCAAAGCCGGTGATGGTGCCACCGCATCTGCATCAAAGAAAATCAAAAAGACCACCAAGCGCAAATCTGGGATTACGGCCAACTGGGCCAAATCCATGGCCACACAGACCAAGCTGGAAGAACTGGCAGAGGCCGGCGTTCTTCCTCTTCAGTCGGAAATCGAGTGGAGAGGGACTGAAGAGGAGACTCGGCCTTCCCCCAAGGAAGGTGAAGTTATCTGCTTTCTTGAGCATGTCACCCGGGGTTTTCGTCCCCCGGGTCATCCTTTCTTTAGGGATCTTCTTCGTCACTACGGCCTCCGGGTCTTCGATCTCGGACCCAATTCCATCTTGAACATCAGTAATTACATAGTTCTTTGTGAATCATATTTATGCACTCCTCCCAGCTTAGCTCTTTTCCTGGAGCTGTTCTTGTGCAAACCTCAGCGTGAGCACAAGAATGGCCCCCTCTTAGTCTGTGGCGGTGTTTCCATTCAACGCCGCAAAGGTTCTGCCATGCCTTCTCTAGAACTTCATACCCACGTGAAACATTGGCAAAAATCATACTTTTACTGTAAAACCAAGATACCAGCCGGTGAACATCCCTTACCGGGTTATTCAGTCGAACCCCTCATTCTTAACAACAACATGAAATCCTTTGCCTCTGACACCGAGAGAGAAGCTATCCAGCCTCTTCTTAAGAAGATCTCGGTTCTTGTTGCACACGGTCTCCGTGGGATTGATCTGATCAAAACGTGGATGGGTTGGCGAATTCAGCCCAACAGTATTCGCAAGAAGCTTCTTTGCGATTACTCGGGCCATCTGACAGATTCCCTCCGTTACTCGGAAAAATCCTACCCAAACACTGCTCTGAACAAGGCTATCAAGGCCTTCCTTGCTGAAAAGGTTGAGACGATCAAAGAAAATGGCCTTCTGCCATTCAGCAAGAATAACCCGGCACCACCAGTAAGTACCGACTGACAAAAATCTCGATAACATATTCTTTTCTCAATTGTATACTGATTACTTTGCTTCTACTTTTTCACTAGGAATCTGATGACTGGTGGCAAGTTGAAACTCCCCCTGCCACTCCTGAGGCAGACGATGATGAAGATGATGATGACGAGGTTCAGTCCTCAAGTGAAGAAGAAGAGGAAGAAGAAAAGGAAAAAGAAGGTGAACTCGACTCCCTTGGCCACTTCTTCACAAGCTTGATTGAGAACGAATCTCAAGACAATTTATCCACTGATGTCCACTTTGTGATACCAGAACCGACTGAAAAGGCAGCCACCCCTTCACCCGGCCATAGCTCTGAAGCTACTGAATCTGCTGCTACCGGAAAAAGGAAGGCTCGCACCATCTGTGCCAAGGTGCCATATTCTCGCATGTCCATAGAACCATATTCTTATCCTGCTATGCTAAAACTCAACCAAACTCTTCTTCAAAAATCCTCGCAGAACTCTGCTGAACCCTCTCTCAAGAGAAGAGCTACTCGGACCTCCCCTGGTGAGGATCCTCTTAACCCGGGAATCCCAAACATTCCCTCTCCACGCCGTCCTGGTACTTCCTTTTCCAACTTCGAACCACAAAAACATCCCTCTGATAGTTATCCTTTAGCTGGTCAAATCCGAGTTTCTAAGTCATACTCCCTTACAGCTTCATCAGGCTCCAGTAATGACCTCCCCCGTGACTTTCAAGTCAACACCGGGTAATACATATAATCCTTCTATTACTTGTACTTACCACCTTTGCTTTCTTTTGCTCTTTCTTATATTACTTTCATACTTGCAATTTCAGGGCAAAAGCTACTCTTAGCGGTGATCCAAGCCCTCCCATAGCTGAAGAGGAGAACTTGGAAAATACCCCTGAAAAACATGCTGAGCCGACTGATAAGGGGCAGACAACTGACCAAAGGAACGTTTCTCCTCCTGCTGACAATCCGACTGATCCAGAAGTCGTGATCACAGGAGCTTGCTCCACTGAGAAGATCTCTCCCGTTAAAACTGCAACCAAGTTTGTTGCTCCTGAAGAAAGGTCGAAGCCGACTGATAAAGGCGAAGGCTCCACTGTGCCACAATATGGCCATACAAACTTTGAAAATCTGTTGACCAAGTTCAACACATACAAACTTGCTGAGGGCAAACTTGTGGATTCTCTTGTCCAAGAACATCAGGTACATATCTTTCCTCTTCATATCTCATATACCAAACCCAGTCCCCAAGTATCGAGTAAACTGTCCTCAGTCACTCGGTACTTGAAAGTATACATCTCTCTGCCATCATTTTGAAAACTTCAGAATATCCCAGTCCCCAAGTTCCGAGCTATCAGTCTACGATAACATGGAACTTGTTTTACTTTCTGATTTCAAATCCTCATAACCCCCAAGTTCCGGGTAATATGTTAACAATTTATCTGGAACTTTGAAAATGCATTACTGAATAACTTGCAAAAATTTAAAAGACATACCAGTCCCCAAGTGCCGAGTGATCTGCTTTTCGGTCACTCGGAACTTGTACAAATATTCTACCTGCATATAGTTTCACTGTCAACTTACTATTTCTTTCAATTGCCGACTGAAATATACTCAGTCCCCATGTGTCTAACTTGTTATTCTTTTTTCAGAGATATGTGTCCCAAAATGACCAAATACTTGCCAAGACCAACCAACTCCTTGAAGCTGAGACCAAGCTGCGCAAAGAAACTGAAGTTCATGCTTCAGACTTGGAGAGAACAATTGAGTCTCTAACTGCAGAGAACACCAAACTGAAGAAGGAATTGGAAGAGGCTGGAGATAAATACAAGGTCTGCTATGACAAGATGATCAGTGTCCAGAAATATTTGGACACTCTGAAAGACCATATCAAGGATATCCTCAATCCACTTATTGGTAAGCACCACTTCTTTTCACTTTTTCTTCTTTACTCGGCTTTTCCATACTAACCCACATCATACTTTTCAGGCGAACAGAATGCTGCCATCAGGAGATCATATCCAGAGAAGTTGAATTGCTTGAACACCATCATCCGGCAATTCCAGTTTGGCACTGCTGAGATCATGAAGCGTGTTAAGAGCAACTGTGCTCCTCCCCAAGTGATATATGAATCCCTGCATCAACTTTCCACGATCCCCGAGTGGTTAGATCTCTGGCGCGATCAGCATGCCGGGTTGGCGCAATGCGCAGCTTGGCTCTTGCCAAAGCTTACAACCCACGCCTTAACCCGGCTCCTTTTGTCAAAGGATTTCCTCAGTACAACGCTGATGGCACCAAGTTTGGAGGAAAAGATTTCAAGGAAATTTCTGCCCAAACCCGGCCTATTGCTTGCAAAATAGCTGAGGGTCTCAATCTGTCGGTTTTCCAAGATGCAGTGGATGAGAATAACACTCCAATCCCCACTCCTGAACCCAAGCACTTTGATCTATTGGCCAAGCTGAGAGATTCCATTGCAAAGATGAAGAAAGCTACAGCGCCAAGTACCTCTACTCCAGTTGTCCCTGCACCCAGCCGTGCCCCTACTACACCAGTCATGGAAAAGCCGGCTGATGTTGCTAAGGACACTGCAGAAGATCAAGGGACTGCCCGACTGATTCCCAGGCCAAAGCTCCTGAAGATAACCCGGCTTCTGCCGAGGCTGAAGCTGCCAAGGGAACCACCACCGATAACCCGGCTATCTGAGCTAGCTCTCCTGTTTCACCTTTTCCTGCAAAACAATTATTCGGCCAACGGGCATTGTAATATGCTCTGAAATACTTTGCCTTTTATTTGATGGTGCGTCTGTGCACTATATGAAATACTCAATATTTTGTAATAACTTATACTTTTTATGGTTTAGATGACCCTTTTGGTTTATCTTTAGCTTCTTATCAGTCGGTTTTCACATGACTTTCTCAGTTGCTACTTTTTCCTTTGCTAAAACAGGGTCAAACTAAGTCCCAGCATGGGCATCATAGTTGATTGAATTAACAAGTAAGCAATCTGGTCATAAAATTGTGAATAACATCAAACTGATAGGCAAGTTTAACCAAGAATAAAATTAAGGCTTAAAAGCCGGGTCTTAGGATTAAAACTTATGAACTTATAATTCACAAGTCCCCAAGCCCTGAATCAATGTTTATAAGTAAAGGCTTAAACTATGCATCATTACCCCATTGATCTCAAAACATCTCTATGCGTGCTCTCTTGGGCAACAGCTATAGGACTTCTTGCTAAGCACTCCTTTGGGCAAAGCTTTGTAAACATAATCTATGCATAAAAAGTAAAACAGTGGAAAAAATTTCTTCTCAAAATTCTTCTTTATTAAAGATACACCAGCAAGCCGCCTCATTAAAAACCTTCCAGTCCCCTTAGGTACCCTGGTAAGGAAAAGAGCGCGTCTGAAACCTGCTGGGGGTTACATCGTGTGTTACATAACTTGGCCTAGGTTCATGTTCACTAGGTATAATATGGGCGAAGATGAGCAATGTTCCACGGCCGCTTCGTCTCTTCCATAGGAAGGATAGCATGGTCCGTGTTGTTCTCTTCACCTTTCTCTCTCACATCTATCAGATAATATGAACCATTATGCAATTTCGACTGATAAGGAACGGCCCTTCCCATGGAGGAGTTAGCTTGTGCATCCCCGACTGATTCTGTCTGAGCCGTAAAACTAAATCTCCTTCCTGGAAAGTTCTTGATCTTACTCGGCGACTATGATAACGCCGCAAATCCTGCTGATAAACTGCGGACCGTTCCAATGCTAACTCACGCTCCTCCTCGAGGGCATCAATCGAATCTTCTCTTGCAATTGCGTTGCTTGACTCAACATACGCCGCCACCTTGGCGAGTCATGACTATATCACTCGGTAACACTGCTTCTGCTCCATATACCAGAAAGAACGGTGTACGTTTGGTTGATCTATTCGGGGTTGTATTGATCCCCCAAACCACTGCGGGTAACTCTTTCACCCAAGCTCCATACGCCTTTTCAATCGGAACTCGAAGTCTTGGTTTGATTCCTTTCAATATTTCCTGATTACTCCTCTCTACCTGCCCGTTGGCCTGTGGATGTGCCACCGAAGCAAGGTCTAATCTAATTCCCTTCTCTTTGCAGAATATCTCTGTTTCACCGAGTGACATGTTAGTCCCATTATCTGTGATGATACTGTGAGGATAACCAAACCGACTGATAATTTTCTTCAGAAACGTGACAACTTTGGAGGCATCACAACTTGTAACTGGCTCCACTTCAACCCACTTAGTGAACTTATCAACAGCCACCAAGAGATGAGTTTTCTTGCACGATGTCATCTGAAAGGGCCCCATCATATCAAGACCCCAAACTGCAAACGGCCAAGTGATTGGTATTGTCCTCAATTCTTGAGCTGGCACATGCTCCTGTCTTGCATATCTTTGACATCCATCACATGCCCTAACAATCTGTTCTGCATCCTTGAAAGCTGTGAGCCAAAAGAATCCATGCCTAAATGCCTTGGCCACCAGAGACCTAGATGAAGCATGATGACCACAGTCCCCAGCATGTATCTCTTGCAAAATTTGCCTTCCTTCAACTGATGAAACACATCGCTGATAAACTCCAGAAACACTGCGCTTGTACAACTCACCATCAATTACTGCATAGCCGAGTGATCTTCGAACAATTTGTCGCGCCATAACTTCATTACTCGGCAAAATCTTCCTTATCATATAATCCAGATATGGTTCAGTCCACTCAGGAATCTCATGCAACGCTGCAACTAACTCGGAATCTTGATCTGGACTTTCATCTTCCTCTTCACCCGGAAGTTGGACTGATGGCTTCCATAACTCGTCCAGGAACACATTTGGTGGAACTGGCTCTCTACGTGATCCCAATCTTGACAAGCATCTGCTGCCTCGTTTTTCCTTCTATCAATATGATCCACCTGGAACCCTGAAAAGAATCCAGCTGCTTCATCAACAGCCCTCTGTAAGCCGCCATCTTCTCATCTTTCCTATCCCAAGTCCCAGAAACTTGCTGCGCTACAAGATCCGAGTCACCGAAACACATAATCCTTTTGATGTTCATCTCCTTGGCAATGCGCAAACCATGTAACAAAGCTTCATACTCAGCAATATTATTGGTGCAATCGAAGTGAATCTGAAGAACATAACTCATCTTATCCCCTTTGGGTGAAGTGAGAACCACTCCTGCTCCTGACCCCTCATACTGCTTGGATCCATCAAAATGCATAACCCATGACTTATAACTCGGCGCCTTGGGTGGTGCCGTGCTTAACTCGGTCCAATCATTGACAAAATCAATCAAGGCTTGTGACTTAATCGCTGTGCGAGGCTCATACTTGATGTGATAATCACCCATCTCAATCGCCCACTTGGCTATTCTTCCAGTAGCTTCAGTATTGCACACAATGTCTGCCAATGGTGCTCCACTTACCACTGTAATGGGTGTTCTTGAAAATAATGCTTCAATTTCCGACTGGCCATAAAAACGCCAAAAACTAACTTCTGCCACTGGGGATACCTCTGTTTAGCCGGAGTCAAAACCTCACTGACATAATAAACCGGCCTTTGAACCAGATGCTCCTTTCCTTCTTCCTTTCGCTCTACCACAATAACTACACTAACTGCTCGGGAATTCGCAGCTATGTACAACAACATGGGCTCCTTTGGAGCTGGAGCAGCTAAGATTGCCTCCAGGGCTTTATCAGCTTCCTCATCCCAAACAAACTTATCTGACTTCCTCAAGAGTCGGTATAAGGGAATTGCTTTCTCTCCCAGTCGGGATATGAACCTACTCAACGCAGCTACGCAGCCCGTGATCTTCTGGACTTCCTTCAATTCAGTCGGCTTTCCCAACCTATTGATTGCTGCTATCTTTTCCGGGTTTGCTTCAATCCCACGCTCGGATACAATAAAACCGAGTAACTTTCCTGATGGAACTCCAAACACACACTTTTTTGGGTTAAGCTTCATCTGAAACCTCCTTAAGTTAGCAAAAGTTTCTCTCAAATCATCGATAAATGTCTCAGCTTTCTTTGTCTTGATCACCACATCATCAACATACGCATGCACGTTCCGATCTATCTGCTTCTCAAAACAACTCTGGATGCACCTCTGATAAGTTGCTCCAGCATTCTTCAGTCCAAATGTCATGTTCTTGTAACAAAAAGCTCCAAATGGGGTGATAAATGATGTTTCTCCCAATCTTCCTCTGCAAGCTTGATTTGATGGTATCCTGAATATGCATCCAGGAAACACAAAAGATCACTACCTGCCACAGCATCTATGATTTGATCAATCCTTGGTAACGCAAACGGATCCTTCGGACAATGCTTGTTCAAACTTGTGAAATCAATACACATCTCCACTCATTGTTCTTTTTCAACACTAAAACCGGGTTAGCCAACCACTTTGGATGTAACACCTCCATAATGAATCCTGCGGCGAGTAAACGAGCTATCTCTTCTCCTACAATCCTTCTTCTTTCCTCATTCAACCTGCGCAATCCCTGTTTAATCGGTCTTGCTTTAGGATCAACATGTAAGCGGTGCTCAGCGAATTCAGTCGGTATGCCTGGCATGTCACTAGGTTTCCATGCAAAGACATCCCGATTCTCACGGATGAACTCGATGAGCGCGCTTTCCTATTTGTCAGTCAGATTTGACCCGATAGAGAACTGCTTGGACGAATCACCCGGCACGAAGTCAATCATCTTGGTATCCTGAGCCGCTTTGAATTTCGCCCTCTCTTCGGTCATTGGTTTCTTCAAAATTGTCCCATCATCCGGATTTGTGGTAGCTTTAGTAATTCAACTCCTCTTCCGCACAGGCTTGTTCTGCCATAACAGCATCACCTTGCTCACATTGTAACGCCAACTCACGACTGCCATTGACTGTGATAATACCTTTTGGACCTGGCATCTTCATCTTTAATACACATAACACGGCCTCGCCATGAATCTAGCAAAAACGTTACGGCCAAAGAGAGCATGATAGGGGCTCTTCAATTTGACCACCTCAAAACAAATCATCTCAGACCTAAAATTATCCTTTGATTCTCCAAACGCGACCTCCAATGTTATTGTTCCCTCTGGTCTTGCTGACTTTCCAGGAACAATACCATGAAAGATAGTACCAGAAGGGTGAAGCTGCTTGGCTGTAAAACCCATCCGGATGAATGTATCCCAATACAGAATGTTGATGCTACTACCCCATCCATAAGAACCTTGTGTAAAATATAACCCGAAACCTGAGGTGCAACAACTAAAGCCAACGCTCCAGGTGCATCCACTCGGTCCGGGTGATCCTCTCTAGACCAAGTGATCGGAAACTCGGACCACTTCAAATATCTCGGAACTGCGGGAAGAACGGCGTTGACAGCTCTCTTCTTTAATTTCTGATCTCTCCGACAATACTGGAAACTGTAATATGATACTGTCCTCGGTTTAACTCTTTGGGGTTTTGCTGGAAACCTAACCCGGCTGGTCCATTATCGGGCCGGGTGGTCCTCCATTATTTCCTCCAGCTTGTGGTCCGTGGGCCGGGTTATTTACATTACCCGGCCTCGGACCGTTTCCTCCCATATTCATCCTGGCAAACTCCTCGTTCTTCCATCTCTGAAGATCAACACACTGGGCCAAAGAGTGATTTGCCGGTTTACCGTTCCTACTATGACGTGGACACGGCATGTTGAATGCTTCCTGGGGTTAGCCGGTCCTCGGAAATTTCCCCTGTAATTGCCATTGTTGTTATTGCCTCGATAATTGTCATCTCGCCGCTGAAACTTGTTATACCCGGTGTTTGTGTTTGCCACCAAGTCTGAACCACCTCATGCTGCCTTTTGGAGTTATTCCCATTGTTACCATTGTGATTATTGTTCCCATTGTTGTTGTTGTTTTTCCCCGTTGTTGACGTTTCCTTTTCCCTTATCTTCATCATCATCCCGGGTCTTGTCTGTGGATGCGTGCTTATGAGCCGCTTCCATCAGCTGTCCCATGGTGATGGTTTCTGCTTCGCCAGTGGCCCTCAGTCGACCCATCTTCTGATTACCGGGTCATATCTGCAGGTTTTCTCCATCGACGACACGGCCGCAGCTGGTGTAATTCCCTTTGACGAGTGAATGATGGCTGTGACCCGGCGCATCCAGTGACGCGCTGACTCGCCTTTCTTCTGGAAACACCGTTCTAAATCTTCTATAGTGAACAACTTCTCACACGTGCCCTTGAAATTTTGACAAATAATGCCTTCAACTCATCCCAAGAATTGATAGATTTCTCAGGTAATCCATTGAACCATAACTTTGCTGCTCCTTCACTCATCATCAGGTACATGTATCTTGCGCACAAGTTGGCGGTGGCATTGCGAATACTCATCGCCATCTCGTAACTGCTGAGCCATGTTTCTGGATCCATGCTGGGGTCATAATTTGTCACCTTGCTTGGCTCTTTAAACTTCTCGGGAAAAGGTTCGCTCTTAATAGCATCTGAAAGACATTTAGTTCCAACCGGGTTAAGTAACGAAGAAACTAACGGCAAACCTGACCCGGTATTTGGTGCGTGGCCCATCACTCCTGCTTCAGGTTGTCCTCCGGCTCCTCCGGCGACACCTAAAGCCGGGTTTGCGCTCGCCGCACGCCGTGCTCTTGAACTGTTAACAATTGCTTGGGCCACAGACTGGGCCGGGGCCGGCTGATGCGGCCTCGGCACCGGTTGATTCTGGGCTGGTCTCTGCTGATGTCCCGAACGCTGAGGCTGCGGCGCCGGGTGACCTTGATTCTGCTGTCCGTTCCTGATGCCTGATCCGGCTGGCCTCGGTGTTTCTCCGTGATGACTCCGGTTAGCTCGGCTATTATATGGTGTTGAATGTAACGCTCCACTCTTATCCGGCATGTTTCCCTGCTGCGTGATTGCAGTTTTCAACATCTCGATTGCCCTGCGTGCTTCGTCTCCCTGTGGTGATTGATCAATCGGCATACGGCATAAAGCTAATGTTGCTGCGTACACGTTATCAGCCGGATTTGAGTAGTGACCCCTGGGCGTGTGAAACCGATCTGCTGGTGGTGGCATATCACCCGCAGCTGCTGTGTTCTGATTTTGCTGAGGTCCGGCCCGAGTGTTGGGTGGCACCCGTTTCCTCCCTGATTTGCTCTAACCATGATTCCATGCCCAATTCCAACCGGCTCTGGATCAGGCCGAGTGACATTGGGAGCTCCGTTTGGTGATGCAAAGTTCAATCTCGTCGGATCTAAAGTCATGCCTGGCATCACCCGGGTTTCATGCCTCCTCCGATGTACTGCTGTAAGATCTTCATGGCGATTCTGCACTGTTATCCTTTCTTGCTCCACACGGGCGCGATCCCGTTCTATCTCTTGTTGCTCATCGTACATGCGCTGCTGCTCCGCCAATAAAGCCTTCTGTTGATTCTCCAGCGAGATTCGTAACGTATCCAATTGCTGCGCCCGGGTTGCTGCGTTATCTGGTGTGACTGGGGTTGTAACTATTGCTGCGTCAAAGTCCAAGGGCCTAAAAACTGGTGGGATTTCCATCACAACCGGCTGTCCCGAGCCTTCACCCGGTTGAAACGTTGTGAGACGTTGAATTCTTTCTCTGTTTTCCCTGGCCGTTCGCGTGGCCTCGTCCTCGCTTACTGAAGTTTCTGTTCCATCATTGTGATTCCTCAGAGTATACACCATCGCATGCTTCAGGTCCTTGGCTCGACTCATAATCTTCCTCATCAGCCACATACCCAAATCTCTCGTCAAACAACGGTAAAATCGATTCAGTATCTGTATCCAGATCTTCCTCACGTCGGTACTCCGGCTCGCAAGCCCGGATGTCCGACTGATTCGAGACCTCCTGTTCCGACTGATTCTTCTCCATCAGATTGGACGATGGTGGCTGCCCCTGAAACGGAGTCGCACATAACCTCGTCATCAAATTGCTGAATTGCATTAACCATACCTACGAAGACGTGGATCCGACCGAACGGGATCACCCGGCCGGTATCCAGCAGATCTGCTTCTTCCTTCCAGCCGGAATCGTCGACGATGCGGTTTCCGCGCTGATCCATCCTGACTTCGCCGATCGCGAGGTTCTCCATCCCTCGCAGAGCTTCTCCCTTGATGAGGACAGCTTTGGTCGCAGGCCCCACGGTGGGCGCCAACTGTCGTGGGGTTAACACGGCAGATGTTACCATAGGGTAACTTGTATGTTGGGGCAAGGCGCCTTGGTCCTTCAGGAGATTGTCACGCTCGTTGAGGAAAAAGGATTTACCCAGGTTCAGCCTCTCCATTGGAGATAAAGACCTACTTCCTGCTTCTATGTTATTGATCTCGAGGTCTCGATAACTCGGCTACGACAACAGAGCCGGGTTACGAGACAAGTTACAAGGGTTTCGCTTGATAGCGGTGATATCGAACTAGGGTTACAACTTATGACTTCAGGCTTCGAACTCTCTATCTACGTTCTGGGAGCCCGTTTATATAGACACCGGGTCTCCCTAACTTACAATGAGTACCGGGTTACATACGAGCTCGGAGTCCTACTCTAGATTCTCCTGGACCTTCCGTAGCCTCCAAGTCACCCGGTTTTTTCCTTCACTCGGACTCCAGTTCTTCTAGGTCCTTCCATCCAGGGACGAGTCATGTTAGGCCTAGTAGCCCAACTATAACCAGGCCCATATCTTGTACACTTCACTCGGTCCAGACCTTGGACCGTCCGACTGATTATTCCTTGGTCATAAGTATACCGGGTTATTATCCCCCCAACAGTCGGGGTACAGCACCACCGCACCACGGTGGCACAGAGGTTGAAGCTCTGCGCCGAGCCATGGTGGGCACGTCGGAGAAGAGGAATCGAAGGCAGGCGAGCGGCGGCAACACCATAACCCTAACCCTTGGGTTGGGTTGCGTGCGACCACTAGGGGAGGCGAGGCTCAAATCGCCTCGGTAGAAGGTAGAGTGGAGTGTGGGGATCATTTTGCCCCAGCGCACGGCGACGGAGGTGGCCGAAGCTGGCCGGAGTGGGGCGACGCCACCGCAGGCGACACGGGAGCCAGAGGAGCTTGAGCACGTGCTCGTGCGAGTGAGGAGTGAGAGAAAGTGGTAGTGGACCGGTTCGGTTGAACCGAACCAAGTCCTTATTTTTTTTATCTGGTTCAACCAGAGTTGACCAGGGACTTAATTGTAAAATTTTGAATTTACAAATTTCCCAAATTTCAAAACTTGCTATAAATTCAAATAAAATCCTAAAAATATCATAAGAAAATAAGTAATCCAAATAAAATATCTACTTGATTTATTGAAAACTATTTCTTGTAGCAAAAATTCAAATGATCCTTAAGTGGAAATGACATTGAAATATTTCAAATTATTTTCAAAAGAAAATAATATGGGAAAATTATGTATCAAGTTCAAAGTATAATTTGAACTACATTATGACTGTCATGTTACTCATCCTAACTAAAATTCAAATCAAAGAAATTTTTAAAAGAAATCCTTAACAAAACTCTGGGAAATTTTGGGAAAGAATAAAAATCATCTCATTCTATGCATATTGGCATGTATTTGTTTTTTCAACATTGTCTCATACAGACAATGATATTGATTTTCAGAACGCGAGGGTCTCAATTCGTCGAAAGCTTTAGACTGCATTACCTGTCAGTCTCAAGGCAAGTTCCAACTTGCATGTCCAACTTGATTAATTTTATCGAAGTAATTGCAAAGTACTATGATTTATCATTGCATGAAAAAGAAAAACCTATTTTCGAATGATGTGAATTGCTATACATATATATTGTTGGCTGGCAATGGAACCATGGTTTGATGTTGTGGTGGAGATTCCATTGTACGGGAAAGTATATACCTAGGATTAATAACCCATGGCCCAGTGATCCTTGCGCCGTATTGAAGCATCAACCAACAGATTCACTATGGATGGGCTCGTCAGAGGTTTCTTCATTCGTTCGCATATCCTCGGTAGACTATTACCTGGTTGCGTCCGTTGCGGCGGCCAACAGCGTGGGAGCGCATACCTTCCCCACCCGACGGGGTGATTTGGAATAGGAGCTCGGGAGTGGTGACGAGTCTTTGGTTTATACCAGACTGGGTCATAAGGGGCGGATATGCGTTGTGCCGGGAAGCGACTCCACATGACTTGTTGCCCTGAGTTCTGGCTATAGCACAAATGGTGTGCGGAGAGAGCATAAAGAGCCATGCTGCTGTTGGGTAAAGTGGTGCAGCTCTACAGAGTTAAACAAAGAAATTGTGACTGTCACATCCTTGTTCCAGGAGGGAACTACAGAACGCCGCGGGAAAGGCATCCCAAGTGATGACTAAAGACCCATGGAAACTGGGGGCATAGTTTTCTTTAAATAAAATGGAACTTTTCCTAAAAATGTTTTATAAAGAATACATACTCATCCATGACTTTTTGGTCAGGATCGTAGTTAGTGCATACCACTTATCTAAGCATTTAGCTGAGTAACGCTGTTACTCATTCGTTCCCTTTTGATCCCCTGCTTAGACTTTGAGGAGGCCATTGAGGAGAGCTATGGTGCATATCATGCTGACGAGGTGTACTTTGAGGCACCTGATCTGTCTGGAGGAGTAGAGGGCGTCGACTACATCATTGCCTACGGAGCTGACGAGTCGAAGAAGAGGAAGATGTGGAGACCTAGAATCTATATAGTATGAAGCTGGCCGAGCAGGACTAGACTAGTAATACTTAGCGGCTGAGCCAATACGGTTCTTAGTTTGCTGTTTTCTATCGCTTGTAGGTTGACTCCTGTCAACATCGCAATAATAGACATTCCTCCCATGTCAGAGGAAGACGTCGATGTTTTTATGCATTTCTGCCTTGTAATCTTTAGCAGTGTGTAATAAATTGGACCACAATGTTTCTGTTGTACTACTCTGAGTGATGTAATATTTACGGATTAGTCCTTCCGTGAGTGTTATGTCAACGACTTGTACACTACAATATGCAGTGGTGTGCGGGGTCACCGCACTTGTTTACCTATTTCTTCAACAATTTACATGAATTTACTCAACGGTTCAAGGAGCGTGGCAAGTGGCTGTCATTGTATTAGAGCATCTCCAACAGCAGCGCTACGCGCCGGCGCGCTATATTTTTTGTGCAGCGCCAGATTTGCGTTTTAGCGCGCGCGGCGCCTGTTTTGCTTTAGCAGACGCGCTATAGTTAGCGCGGCGCGGCTGCACAATTTCTAGCTCCAGCAGAGGCGCTAAAAATTCCACCGCGCGCGCCCAGCGCAAACAACATTCACACCAAACATGCAAACAAACCGAATCAAATCGACACGAAATAAATCAACAATAAATAGTTTAATTATTTATTACAACACAAATAAATAGTTGTTCGGGAAGCATAGAACAAATAGTTCATTACACAACACAATAAATGAAACAAAAACACAAATTCAACTCAATGTTGCCCATTCCATGTCCACCACTCCTCGATAAGATCCTTTTGAAGATCATCATGTGTGTCATTACATCGAATGGCATGGTAGGATGCAACAAAGCGTGCCACCCTCTCAACCCTCCTCCGCGGTTGCACGGGAACACCCATTAACTCATAATGAGTGTAGTCCAAATCTTGCCCGCGCTCATTCTCGATGATCATGTTATGCATGATCACACATGCGTTCATGATGTACCAAAGCATATCTTGATCCCAAAATCTAGCCGGTCCTCTAACAATTGCAAATTGGGCTTGCAAAATCCCAAATGCTCTCTCCACATCTTTCCTAACCGCCGCTTGAGCATTGTGAAAGTCAAGCATTTTCTTACCTACCGGTCTCTGAACCGGTTTCACAAATGTTTGCCACCTTGGGTAGATGCCGTCCGCAAGATAGTAGCCATAGTTGTATGTATGGCCATTTGCTACAAACTCCACCGGACAAGTTTTTCCTTTTGCAATCTTATTCATGAGTGGTGACCGATGAAGAACATTAATATCATTGAGAGCTCCGGGCATTCCGAAAAAGCATGCCAAATCCAAGTCTCATGATCGGCCACCGCTTCAAGAATTATGGTGGAATCCTTCTTATGGCCCTGGAATTGTCCATGCCATGCTGCAGGACAATTCTTCCAACTCCAATGCATGCAATCAATTGATCCAAGCATACCTGGAAATCCTCGAGCAGCATTGAACTCCAAAAGCCTAGCCGTGTCCGCTGCGTTGGGGGCTCTCAAGTATTCCGTACCAAACACTTGCACAATGCCAACTGCAAAGCGCTTGACACACATGATGGCTTGACTCTCACCCATCGCCAAGTGATCATCCACTAGGTCCGCCGGAATACCGTATGCCAACATACGCAAGGCGGCGGTCACCTTTTGAAAGGTGCTATGCCCAAGTTCACCGGCGGCGTTCCTCCTTTGTTGGAAAAACCGATCATGTTTACTCAGTTCCTCTGCAATTTTCTTAAACAAGTCAATGCTCATCCGAAACCGACGCCGGAAATAAGACTCGGGGTAGATGGGATGCTCGATAAAATAGTGCCTCATCAATCTTTCATGAGCACCCATCCTTTCCCTCCACAATTTTAGGCGACCCATGACTGAACCACCGTGCTTTGGTCGTTTCCTAGCACGGATAGCAAGGATCATAGCCATTTCTTCCTCCTCTTGCATATCAAGTTCTTCATCAAATTCTTCATCGGAGGACAAACATGAATCGTCACTAGACGAACTCATCTACAAACATGAATTTGTACTAGTTATTTACCTACAAACTAGTTATTTCAACTATCTACAAACTAAAAATTTAGAGAACAACAAACATACCTTGCAAGTATTTTGTGAAACACCTTGCGCGCGCGGAGGTTCGACGACCGCCAAGGAAGGCGCTGGACCAAGGAGCGCGGAGGTTCGACGACCGCCAAGGAAGGCGCTGGACCAAGGAGCGCGGAGGTTCGACGACCGCCAAGGAAGGCGCTGGACCAAGGAGCTCGCCGGAGGAACTGCGCGGTGCGGAGTAGAGGCGGAAGGCGGCGGAACCGGATTGGCGTCGGTGGCGCTGCGGGGCAAGATCGACGCGGCGGCGAGCTGCCCATCGGTACAGCCGGCGACGCGCAGGGGACGAGCGGCGGAAGCGCCGGCGGCTGGTCTATTCGCGCGCCATGGTCGTCGGCGAAGATGGGGACGGAGGCGCGCGCGGGTGGAGGATTCAGATCCGGCGGCGGTTGGTTCAATTCGCGGGAATATCTTTTCGACCGCGCGCGCTGGAGCGGCCGCCCCAAATTCAGCGCAAGGAGTACCGCTCGGGCCAGCGCGCTGGCCCCTTTTTACCGCGCGCGGAGTTTTAGCGCGGCTGCTGGAGACGCCGAAACGGGTGCGCGCGCGCCATATCGGCGGTTTCTTGGGCGCGCGGCATTTTTAGCGCTGCTGTTGGAGATGCTCTTATGGTCACTGTGTGAAGATTTCAGAGGTCGCCGTTCCCTGACCTATACTAGATGGCTGAAACACCATGAAACTTGAACAGTAATTCTACATTTGCTCCTTAATTACCGTCAAGAAAAACGTGGATAATTAAGGATTACATCCACTCATCATATATTTGGAGAGAGCAATGAAGATTTTTTTTCACAAGTAAATAAAAGCTAGGGTGCGAAAGGGCTCTTAGTGCATTTTTTGTGGGGTGCGACGTTTGTGAGGTTGGGCTCTAGGTAGATTTTTTTTGCGAAAATCGAAAACGATATTTCAAAGTTTCACAAAATCCAGGGAAAAAAATCTAGATGTAGTTAAAGATGTACCTACAAGCTTCTAAAATCTCAATACGAATACCAAATACTTTAGACTACACAAAAATACAAAAGTGTGTACCTGAGTAATGTGAACAACACAAATGTTCAAACAACCGAACTTTTCCAGATGTATCATTTTTTTGTAGCTCAGAGTATAAGGTATCTCTCATTGAGATTTTACACACATGTAGTATACATCCTATGTACATCTAGATCTTTTTTTTTTGAAAGTTTGAAACCGAGTTTTCCGTTTTTTGAAAATAAGGGCTACTTCTAGCACTAGCACCAAAGCGAATTTTCCGGAAAATTTCCTTTCTGTGAAACGTATGGTATATTTTTCCAATTGCTAGCCAAAAGGACCAAATTGTTTATTCAGAACCAAGAAATACGTCTTGGTACAACCAAACACTCTATGTTCAGAGGCTACTTGTAGCTGTCGAATAGAATATCCTATGTTTTCAGATCTGTAAGATCAGTGTGTACGTGTTTTGTAACTTTATTCTTTATTTATAAATGAGACACATATTGCCATGTAAAAAAATAGAATAAACGAAAAAGTCTAGATAGCGCGACCACTCTATCTCGGGTAGCACTACGAAAAGTGTGACCGTCTCAAAGGGCTCGCATCGCACAGCAGGCGGACGCGTGGCGGCTCGTAGCGATCTCGCACGTGACGGTGGCTCCCAAGTCCCAACGCCCGTGTAGTTTTCCAACTCGTACGCCCAGTACGAACGACGTATACGCGAGAAGGTCCATGGCGCCAATGTTACGCGGAAAGTTACATGGTGTATACGTGAGATAGGCGCCTGCTGATTCAATCGCCCGCGCGAAGTTTTTCCCTTTCCTGTTTCTGTCAAATTTCGCTTTTTCTATGTTGCAACTTTTTTTTTGCGAAACACAGTACAACGCAGACGCTCACATACACGTGCACACACTCACCCCTTATGAATGCACACACATACACCCTACCCCTATGAGTACCTCCGAGAGACTGAGCCGGCGGGTCGAGTCTTGAGATTGACGAAGTCACTACATGCGCCTCGCTGTCGACGGAAACATTGACTCCCACTGAAGAATATTCCGTCTAAATGAGAAACACCAATATCAAACCTGAAGTTTGAATTCTAGTGGGCTGGGATACAACCACCCTACTAACCATCCTACCATAGGTAGGTTTTCTTTCTATGTTGTAACTTCACAAACAGTACAAGGTCGCACCCAGTACAAATTTCTTCCGTACGTGAAGTACAAAGTTTAAAAACCCGAAGTACAAAATTGTTGAAATACGAAGTACGGAAAAAGTAAAAATGGAAGGACAAAAACACGCTCGCGTGGAGTACAAAAGTACATTGAGATTTGGCAGTACAAGTACGTTGAAATCCAAAGTACAAGTACACACATGACAAAGTACAAAACACATAGAACATGGAGTTAAAGTACATATCAGGGAGTACAAAGTAGATATAACAGGAAATACAAAATAAACAGACACACGGAGTACAAGTACACAGAAAACAGAGTACAAAGTACACAAACTAGGAAGTACAAAATACAAGTGAGAGTATACAGGATAAAGAACAGGCAGTACAAAGTATACAGAACATGGAGTACGAAAAAAAGTTTGTCAGAACCTATCAATATGGGATCTAATTTTGAAAATGACGCGAGGAGTGCAAAAGTGAAAACCGTCCGTAATTTGGATAAATGGTTCTCCAAATATTTCATTTATTTTTTTTGATTTTGAACCATAAAAGGAAAAACTGCACTCCCACCTCCCATATCCCTTTCTCTCTCATCCTTCCCACTTTTATTCTAGTTACGACACTTGGCGGACATGCAAACAACCGTTGGGACCGCACGAAGGAGAAGACGACAGTTGACGCGAGAGCGAGCGTATGGTGACCTTTGAAAATAATTCCCTTTTTTAGTGATTACCCTCTATCTCGCGTTTTGTGGGTCCTAGCATGCGCTCGCTGCGTCGCCATGAAGATGGGTTGTGGCCCAGTAACTTTAGGCTATTTTTGTTTTTTTGTATTTTCTTCTCTTCACTTTTTCGTTTTTTTACTTTTTGTGTTTCTTTTTTGCTCCTTTGTTTTTCATTTAATGTATTATTTTTCTTATTTCTTATATTTGGGTAATGCATGAATGTATTAACTATGTCAACTTTTTTTAAACACATAATTTTTGTAACCATGTGAACATTTTTTATCCGTGAACATTTTTTGAAACATGTTGAACAATTTTTTTAAACTTAGAGAAATTTTTAACGTGATCTACAACTTTTTTGATATATGATGATGACGGGTTCGAAAATAATTCTGGGGTTCGATAAAAATGTTCAAGAGTTGGATAATACTCCCTCCAATTCAAAATAAGTGTCGCGGTTTTCAACTGGCAATACTTCAAACCGGGACACTTATTAGGAATCGGAGGTAGAACATATTTACACATTACCAAAAACAAAATAAAATAAAAAGGAAAATGAATGAAACAAAAAGTAAGAAATGAAACCGAAACAGAAAAGAAGGCAGAAAAGGAAACAAGAAAATAAAGAGAGAAAAGAAAAAACAAAGCCTCCTGCGTTGTGGCCCATCACGGGAATTACATCATGTGAGCGTGCACTAGGACTCGCTACAAGCGAGAGGTAGAATCTTCCCCAAATTGGGGCGCTCCTATTCACCACGTTTAGCGGCGTGAACGGGAGGAGCCACACACACCCCTCTTCCCTTTGGAGCTAGGTTGGGCCGCAGCCCATCAGGTATTTCTAATCCTTTTTACTTTTTCTTTTTCTTTAACATTTTTCAAATATGAAATCATTTTTCAAAACTGAACATTTACAAAATCTTAACATCATTTAATTCTGCACATTTTTCAAAGCTAAACATTTTCCAAATCTATATTAAATCTAAACATTTTTAAAAATCTGAATTTTTTTCAAAAACATTTTAAAATCCGAAAACATTTTTCAAAATTTGAGCATTTTCAAAATCTGTAATTCTTAAAATCTGAACATTTTTTAAAATCTGAATATTTTCCAAATTCAAACATTTTTAAATCTGAATATTTACAAAAGTCTGAACATTTTTCAATTAGGAAATATTTTCAAAGTCGTAAAGTAAAGAAAAAGAAAAAACATAATAAAAAAGACAAAAATAACGATGAAACAACGGAATGGTCTTGCCCGTTGCGGTGACGGAGCTGTGCGGCGCGATCTGCCACGCCACAACCGGCGCCAAATAGGATTTGCCACCAATTAGCCTCGGTTTGCAGTGTTCTCACTTCTCATGGACGAATTTGAGGAGAGCTCCTATTTGGCGCTCTCAGCGTCCGTTGACCAGATGGTGCGCGAAGACTGCTCCGTGGTGGGCCGGCCCAGGTAAACTGCTTCTTCCTTTTCTCTTTTTTTATTTTCTTTTTTATTTATTGTATTTAATTATAAAATAAAATTTCAAATCTGAACATTTTTTTAAACTGAACAATTTTAATTTTGAACGATTTTTAAAAGTTGAACATTTTTAAAATATAAAGATTTTCAAAGTATGAACATTTAAAATTTGAACAATTTTCAAAATCTGAATATTTTTTGCTTGAACATTTTTTAAATCTAAACATTAAAATATGAAAAAAAACAAAAAAGGGCAAAAAATGGAAGAAAGCAACCAAAACATAAAAAACCAGTAAATCAACCCACCAGAATGTTCTAGAATCTTTCCAAAACCGGAGAAAACCATTAACTAGAGATCCTCTACTCTACTGGGTCCGCCAGCTTAGAGCATCACTAGTAGAACCCCTAAACCTCAAACCCTGGTAGCATTTTAAGGGTTGAAAAATGGCCTTTTTTGCACTTTTAAGGGTTGAAAAACAGGGGCAAAGACTAGAACCCTCAAACCCAACCCTTATGTTATAAGGGTTGGGTTTGAGGGTTCTAGTCTTTGCCTCAACCCCAACCTCTAAAACTGTCACACATTCATCAAATTATCACTAAAAAACACAATCAACCTTCAAACATACTAGGAAATGACAATCATTGATGCATGGTTTAATAGTTTACATCACAAAATCATCATCTTGCCCATCTCATCGGCACCATCACCAAAAACTTACACCTTGGCGCCATCTCCTAGACCACTTCCACGTCCATCAAACATCGCCTTCATGCGAGTTGTCCACGCCGCCATCGCCACCACCACTCATCGGAGTGTCAACTCGAAAAGTAGAGGACGCACCTCGGAACATCCTCTTCCTCTCCGCGATGTCCTCCTTGTAGTCCTTCCACCATTGCAATTGGTCTTCATCCATGTCTTTCTTGGACATCATCATGTGCTCCTTCTCTTCCACCATGAGTTCTTTCCATACCTTTGCTTCTTTGACCTTGATCATCCTCTCCTCCAAGTCGGCCTTCTTCCTCGGGGCCTTGTCGGCGGCGGCCTTCCTCGGAGCCTTCGCGGCGGCGGCCTTGGCCTTGGAGGCCGTAGCAGCTCGCGGCCCCCGGCCCGCCACCTTCACCGGCCCTTCGCGGCGGCGGCCGGGGCGACGGACGCGGCGGCCGGCTGGGGCGGGAGGCGGTGCTGGCCCGCACGCCGCCTCTTGGCGCCGACGTGGGTCGTCGCCACCATGGTCACGACCTGCCCGTGGCTCGGGGCGGGCACAGGGGCGACGGGCGGGGCGGCGGCGGGGGCGTGCGGGGCAAGGGAGGAGGCCGGGGGGGGGGGGGGCGACGGACGGGGCGGGCGGGCGGGGTGGTCCATGGCGGCGGCGGCCGGCGAGGAGGGCGGAGGCGGCTGCGGGCGGTTGGGATTTTTCCCTCCGCGCGTGCGAAGAAGAGGATAGGGGTTGGACAGGGTTGTCCAACCCCCTCCAACCCTCACTTTTAGAGGTTGGGAGGGCGACCCGGGGTCCAACCTCTAATTTTTTTTACGGGTTTAGGGGTTTACGGTTTCTGGTCTACGCGTTTTTTTCGGTCCAACCCGTAAAAAAACAGTTATTTTTAGAGATTTGGGGGTTTAGGGGTACTACTAGACATGCTCTTACAAGATCTAGTGCTGGGAGGGGTATGCCTATCGTGGCTAACGGGCACGTTAAGCGTCAAATAGGAATTGCCGAATTTGAGCACATACACGTGTACTTGCTGTTGGACCGTCAATTTCTCTCGTTGGTCATTGACGGGTTCCTATGTCCATGGAACCATGGGCCTTTCCATGAGTTTTTTTTAATGTGAGCACGTTCGCCCCGTGCTCCCGAACGCAATTATGTCTTCGTGCCCGACGTGATCGCGTCGACATGATCGGCATATTAGCTAGGAGACAAGACTTTGCCATTACCTTGATGTATTTTTTTACTCAACAAGAGGCGCTGGAGGCACCAAATTTTCATTCAACTCAGTTGTAGAGTACAACATGTACTCTCTCCGTTCACAAAAGGATGTCTCAATCTTTTCTAGATTTGTATGTATGTAGACATATTTTAGTGTGTAGATACATCCAAATTTAGAGAAAGTTGAGACATCCTTTTATGAACGGAGGGAGTAATACAAAATCCTGTAAATCAGTTGATTATAAGACTAAGACTACATGGCAAAGATCAGCAACATGAGGTGAACAAGTACATCTAAAGATAGGCTGATCTAGGGACTACTAGGGAGTGCCTACAATCCTGTTTTGCACACTTGTGGGCAGTGGCTACGCCATTGTAGTCTCTTTCTGTGTAAACCTGTAAGGAAGAGTGACGGGTATCATTAAAAAAAAATCAGCAAGAGCTTTCCTGGAGTCTCATCTTAGCAGTGACACATTCCCACAGAAAAAAGTCGCTTTAGAAAACGAAGGCTGCAATGAAACAACAGGCAACGATCGCACGAAAGAAAAGCCTATGGGCTAATGGGCCATATGGGGTCGTGGCCTGAGAAGGCAACTTGTCGCATCGTCTGTCACAAAGCAGGGAAATCATTGCTGCGGTTGACTCGGCTCTTCGGTCCTTCCTATTACACCGCCCATCAGCCGCCAGGCAGCGTTGAGCGAGAGATTCCCATTGCGTAGGATCTAACAATACGTAGTAGGATCTATTAGATTAATTTTTTTAATACACAAAACATATTCAAATATTCTCAAAAAAATGTACAACACACATCTAGATTATATCTGCAACGTCAAAAATTTGCTGCTTCAAATTCGACCTACACTTAAAGAGCCAAAATGGAGAAATTTTGGTGCAAATAGTGTGAAACACTATTCACCCAAACCTAGCACTATTCAAGGTACAATTTAGCTTTTCTGCTTCTCGACCTGTAGATCGAATTTTGAGATGAATTTTTTTGAAGTTGTAAAACAGCCTCTAGGTATGCTATATTATTTTCTTCGATTTTTTAACCATGTCTAAATAAGATTTTCATGACTTGATCATATGATATCACCCAAAGTCTCTCCCCACACTTTACACCATTTCACCATATAGTATCCTTTTTTCTTTTTCTTTCCATGCCAAAAAAATCTTATTCTATGCTTATCAAGCTTTTCAATGAAAGTTTTGTTAAAAAGGAAAAAGGAAAATGTTTTGCTACTCGTATTATATGACAAAGAGCTAGTGTCTAACAATGGCCGAGGGCTGAGAGAGTCAGCTTGTAGAACTCGCCGCATCCCTCAGCGCCGATCTCCCTGAACGCCGCCATGAGGCTGGGCACCAATTTAGCGAGTGCAAGCCTTAACCCGGCCGAGCAGGGGCTCTCCCTGCTCCCGCAGTTGACACGGGCATCGCCTCCCGCAAGTGCTCTTCGCATGCCGTTAGAATGAACCTCCCCTGTGGCGAAAGTGGTCCCTGATGAGCTCCTCAAATCCTTGGGGTGGCCGGCGTAGTAGGTGCAGCATGGTTTGGAGTGTGAGCAGGTAGGCATTCTCGCTGTAGGGCAGCGCATTGCGGCGGCCCTCCTGTGTACCAACCAGGGTCTCGTAGCCGGCCTCGTTGTAGTATGGCTGCTCGTTGAGGACGAGGCCTTGAATGGAGACGACGACCTGAAGGAGACTCGATGTCGCCTGCAACCAAACCTCTGTGCCTTCGCCGTCGAAGGTACTGAGCAGGCTGAGGCATACCGTGCCCGAGGCATATAGGTTGGGGTTGAGGCTTAGACCGAATGAGCGGTAGTACACATGAGGTGGCACTTCTGGGTAGGACGGCGGCAGCTGCAAGTCGAAGAAGAAGAGCCCGTCACTGTATGGCGTCCCGCTTGCACCTAGTATCACCACCCGGAGCAGGTCCATGCGGTCCTCGAACGCCTGCACGTAGATGTTTTCTGCAAATACACGTGAAAATGGTTGATTCATTTCACATGCGCTCGTTCAACCATAGAAAAAAAAAACTGGTCCTAGTGGTTCTGTGTGATACCTGGTAAGTTATTGTCTAATATTTTCCATTCTTTCTGCACTGCCTTGACCCAGCTCTTTGCACCAGTATTGTTCTGCATTTTATTGAAAAAGAAAAACATTGTTAAGGTTCGTCTTGTTATTGATGTGTAGTATCTCGTTAGTGATCTAGAACTCTACTAACTCTGGTAGAATCTTGCCGTCATATAGAAATAAATAACTATGTAAGTTCGAACTTGATGTGAAGAAATAAGTGGATATATAAAGACACCGAAATACTCCAGTAGGCGGAGCTTAGCTAGCTTGGACTGGTTTAGCTACTTGAAATAAGTATAGTGCCCGACGACATTATTTGCTACTGATACCCCAGTTAAAAAAGGGTAACTCTGGATTTTTCTTAAGTCAAATGAAATATATTTTTGTACTCCCTCCGATCCATATTAGTGGGCACAACTTTGTCTAGATACACATGTATCTAGTCTAAATACTTAACTAGATACATATGAATTTAGACAAAGCTATGTCCACTAATATGGATCGGAGGGAGTATAAGAAAGAAGGGTCATAAATTAGTGGTTGAAAATATTAAACAAAAAGCACATTGTGCACAACAGAATAAGGCTTTCTGAATATCAGGAATGTATCTTTTGGTCTAGCGAATAGCTAACTAGTTAATGTTACCCCATAAGAACTCGGTAAATGGTGCGCATGCAGTTGACAACGATGTTGTTGCACAACGGGAATCTGCGCTTTTTTTCGTGCTTAACGGGAAGGAGACGGTGCAGCCTTGTTTGCCGAGTGTCAACTAATGGACGCTCGGCAAACTGTGTCCTTATTTTTCCCGGCTGTTCTTTCCACCGGCAGAATATTGCGCCTATTTTCAAATGTTTGCTGGGTGCCCTATAATGTACACTGGCAAATGAAGTTCTTTCGATTGGAGCATTTACGAGTTAAGAAAGTACTAATGAATATTTACCAAGGAAAGAGTCAAGCCCTTTACCATATATGGTCGATTACCTGGTTTATGTTGTCGAGGTAATAATGATCTGAAGGGCTCTGTGTTACACCAAAATGTGGGAAACAATACGATCCGTCATCGCTGCTAGTAACATTTGGATCCTTCTTTTCCTCCCTGCTAGAATCGTCGCCAACATCTTCTGCTGCGTCATTTCTTGTCACAGCAGCCGTCATGGCCTCGGTTCCAGCGTCGGCTGTGTCCCGTAGATGATTGTCCTAAATCAGGTATTTTCATATATATGAGTATAACATATATGCAGGGACAACAAACTGATTGGTCCACACGTAAGTACTCCGGAGTTATATATCAATAAAAGGGAGTTGCTATATAGCTAGGCCCCGAAAAAGTTTGGTACGGGAGAACCGACCCGAGGTCCTCGCATTGTTTGTCAAAATGCATAGATGTGGTATGACTGATTTTAGCTAGATACCGTGTTCCTCGCAAAAAAATGAAATACAAGATAGATATACCGTGTTGGCAGTAACCGGTTCTTCAGTTGCATCGATGCTGTCGTCGTCCTCCACCCAGTCACCCATCTCATCACGGAGTTCCGCGTAGCTCTCTTCGTGGACGACACTGATCTCACGATGCGATACCTGATCAATCAGCAAAATATGTAATGAGTTGAGTATAGAGAGTCCTTATAGTTGTAGGTTACTCCTTCCCTCTGAAACCAGAGCAAAGAAGCAAAAGTTAAGTACATCTATGTTGCACTTTTCCTCATCTTTATTTGTACCCCTTTTCTTTTTGCGCCACTATACTTTCTAAAATATTTGCTATTTTTTTACGCGACTGTTGCTTACGCGGTCTGAAGGAAATAAGAAGTAACAGAAGATGCAAAACCACGTCTAAGTACATACCGTTGTCGTGCTACCATCGCCCCACTTGACTCGGACGAGGCCATCATCAGGAAGATCAACGACACGCCCGACCCATGAAAGATCGGCGGCGGCATTCTTCATCTTGGTTCCTTGTGCCGATGGCTGTACCGGTGTGCCTCCGCCGTTGGCTGACGGCAGGCGAACAACGAGATCTCCGTAATAAGAAGATTGGTCAGGGTCCCTTTTCAGATCGTACGCACTCTCTACCGTCTCGAGCTCTGTAGGTTCTTGGGGGCAAGACACAGCATTGAACCACGAGACGTGTGCAGTCTGGTCACTATAATACATGTTTCTGACGACGCCCGCACGCCTCGTCGATTCAGTACCGCCGTCGGCAAGACCATGAGCTGAACAAGGAGCGTTGTCGACTACGCCCTGCCCGGGAAGAATTCCTGGTCGTTCGTGATCTCAAAGGGGACGACGGATGCTGATGGTGTGCCATGCTGCAGGGTGCCGTCTTGCCACAACACATCGACAGAGGTGCGAGTATTGACGACGATCATGGGCACCTCCAGCTCAACGACGGGTCTCTTGACTTCCCTGCATTGCGACCGTCGTCTGAAAACCTTCCTTCGCTGCTTCCCATACAAGCTATCCTCCTTCTTTCTTGGTGGCACACGATGATCGTCATCGGTCATGTCTTGTTTCATATCTGAACTTGGGCCCTGGTGCTTCTCCTCCTGCTGTTCATGAGCAGAAGTAGCTGGTGCTGCGTCGCCAGCACCATGACCAGTTTCGGTTGAAGTAGATGCACGATAGTAGCAGCGGTCCGCTAATCCCCAGCTGCAGTCGAACGCGGCGCATAAGAAAGTCAAATTGTCAGCGTTTTGGTAGGCAGGAGGAGCGGATGACTCCACGAGCTGCTGGTCGGTTCCATAGTGCGCCGATGCGATCCAAGAGACAAGGACGCCGGACACATGCACCTTCGTGACGACGCCTTCTTCGCGCCCAGGATTCCAGCAACCTCTAAGCCACCGGCAGGCCCTGAAGAGGGCACGCGGGTCGCCGGCCATGCGCTGCCCTGGGTAGAAGGGGCTGTTCATCTTAGGGCGATAATCGGTGTCGGTCTCGGCCGCTACGTTTACCGTCCTGGACTCCGCGTCGCTGACCTTGCAGACGGCCCCGTCTTCAAACAACACATCAAGGTCGACGAACACCTCGACCACCCGGCCGAGCCATGGCCCGGTAACCACGAAGTCGCCAAGGTTAAGCCTCCGGACACGTCGTAGGTCACATGGCGATACACCCTAATGATCTCTGTCGGTTCTTCACGGCCGTTGAGCTTGACGAGGTCGAGCAGAGTGGTGACCCCGGTGACGACGCCGAGTTGGCTGCCCAGGTCCGAAGCGGACGCGACGATTTGGCCAGGATAAATGCAGCTCCTGTCGACGACGTCAATTTCACCGGCCATCTTGGTCACAATCGAGCCGTCGAAACGGAGTACTGTAAATGTGCCGACAGGGAGAGGCTCAATGTCTGGGAAAATCAGGCCGCGGTTGGCGAGCCCGTCGCCAAAACTGACGAGGTCCAGCAAGTAAATCGTTGAAGATGCCTTGGCGACGGCCATCTTAGCTTCTTCTTGATCGCCTGGTGATTCCTCGTTGGAAAAGGAATTGCAAGCTCTAGATTTGTTGAGGAAGCTGATCACGCAGCGAAACCTGTACTCGCTGCCGATCGAGGGTGGCTAGCCAAATATATTGTCCCAAAGTTGACACGTACAAAGAGAATATATACAATTCAACCAGAGTCCGTATGTTTATTCACATCGGACATGCAGAGAGAATCTACAAGGAACGTAGTAGCTAGGGATATATATATATATATATAGAGATAATAACTCCTCGTGTTACAAGCAGAAGAGAAAAAGATATGTTCGGTTTCGATTAGGGCTTACCTCAGTTTGAAGGTGTTTCAGTTTCGAGATTGTGTCCGAATCAGTCAAAGTGCAAGGACTTTTTTTAGGGAAATCGTGCCCCTTTTGCATAGCTGGAGCAGATGACACACGTATGGTGCTGTCTCGCAACCACGCCTATTTTTTTTTTCGAACACGCAAAAGCTTTGCGGGTTTACTTGCATTAGAAGAAAAAGGACAGAGTCCAGAGTACAGCAATTCCGGCATCCAACGATGCGGTAACACATCCAAACAACAGGTCCTCACAACTAAATGAGGAGGTACCTCAATCTACAAACTACAACAACAACATGAGACATCGCTCAACCTGCCTCCATTCAAATCGTAGCCATAACCAACTGTTCCAGGGAGGACCGTCACTCCAAAACTGCCCAGGCCAGAGAGCCACACACCTATGTGTCTAGAGAGAGTCGGCAGGTGAAGGGCAGGGCCCGGCTAGAACTGGTGTAATGATCATCATGGAGGAGCTTGCACCGACATACATTGCGCCCCGGAGGTCCGCGCCCTATCGACTCAGGAACCATGCATCGCCGCACTCTAGCCGCCACATCAGAGCCACCATGTGCAGCTCAAGCAGCGCCTACAAGAGGGGAACGGCGCTGAGACGCCGCCGCTGCCCGATCCGGCAAACCGGACCTAGGGTTTCCCCCGGTGCTCGAGGAGGAAGTCCAGCAAGGTTCATGCCAACGCCTCCAGGGAGGTAGCGGCACCCTCGGGCGTCGCCGTTGGCAGCGTAGGCAGCCGCCGCGCGGGAATTTCGCCCCGACCCATATGCAAGGACCTCCGAAGACTCCGAAGACCACCGAAGCAGGGGCAGCCCGGAGACGGCAAAGCTTGTCGCTTGAGAAGACAACGGCGCAGGGGGCGGCGCCTCGAATGTTGTTGTTGTAGGAGAGAGACACCACCAGCGGGTCAGCCACCGCGGGGAGCACGTCGAGCAGGTGGCGCCGAGCAGCCATCCGCGCCGCGCCGCCGCCGCACGCTGGCCCACAACCACCACCGTCAGGGATCCACCGGGGCGCGACAGAGCTGCCAGCAAGCCCGCACGGCGCCCTCCACCGACGGCGGCCAAGAGGGGTGGAAGGAGGGAGATGGACGGCTGGACGGGAGGGGATGTCGCAGCGGGCACCCGCGCATCCAAGGCGCGTCGTCGGAGACGCCGCCGCCACCCACGCCGCCGCATCTCAACCATCCTGGCCCGCCCCCGGCCTAGATCGGGCCCGGGAGCCACCACCACCACCTGCACAGCCGCAAGGCATGGGGGGCTAGGAACCAGCCGAGCCCTACCAGATCCGGCCGCCCCCTGCCCCGCGCCGCCACCGGAACTCCGGCGGCCTCGCATCCACCGCCGGCGGCGCCGCCCGCATCCGCCATGAGAGCCGCCGAGCTCTCACCAGCCCCTCACCCCCTTTGGAGGAGAGGGGGCCGCCACCACCGCGCGTCGCCGGTGGCAGCAACGGCTAGGGAGAGACGCCGGAGGGGGCCCTTGGTCGCGCCGGAGTTGGTCGCCCCCGGGTCGCCCTGTATGGACGACACGGGAGCCTCTCGTTCGTTTTGTGACTTTTTTATTCTCTTAACCACGCCTAAATTTATGATCTGCGGGCACGTCCTGACCTACACTTTTTTTTTGAACCCCACCTTTATCTCATATAAACCTTTTGATCTAACCATAGTTCACCCCCTGTCCTGAGATTTTGGGGGCCCGGGACAAAACTAAAACTGGGGCACCTTAATATAGAAATCATAATATGAATATACGTCTAAAATATATGTTGTCAACACTTAAAAGCACACAAAAGGCAAATTTATACATATTGCCTTGAAAATCTCTTCAAACATTTCCCGATGGAAAATCAATTATGATGGGATCGATGTCAATGCCATCCAATAGTTTCTTCTCGATCCATAATGTTGACAAACCATTTAAAATTTGTTGAGTCATTACTGATCTCAAATAATGCTTCTATAATATTTTGAAAAGCTTCTTTAAGCCGGTGCGATGGTCATTGGCACAATATATAAGATACTCTACAAAGTCATCCACACATTTTTATATTTTCCTAATAGCTCTACTAGATGGATCTTAACGACAGATAAATGCTGGACAATTTTTTTACATCAAATGTTAAAAAATGAATGGTACCAGGTATGCATCACATATATGTATGTAAAGATTACTGTTATATACCTCAGATTGGTCAAATTAGTGATGTTTGTACCGCACCCGAAGAGGAGAAAGAAATGAGCCAAAACCATATGGTGTATTCTCGCGATTAGGGGTCCGAGAATTGAAATCGACGAGACGACGAACTGATGATCAGAACTTACAGCCGCGGCGACAGGTTGGGGATAAGTTGTGCCCGTAAAGTGTGTAGAAAAAAAGGGGGTATGGATGTGAAGGACCTTACAAAGCAAAAACATTAGCCTGATGACTAAGTGGTGGTGGAAACTTGGGAAAGGTTGGCATCTGGCAGAAAATTGTTCGAGGAAGGTACTTGCAAAATAAAACTATTACTAATGTGACGGGCTCACGGTTCCTAACCTAGCCGCCATAGCGGTTCCACGTCTCGAAGTTCCTCGCCGGTGAATCTACCGCTCCCCTTCTCCTCCGATCGTCGTCGTGGCGCCGTAAGGGGGAGGGGAGCTCTGGTCCTCGTTTGTGCGCGTGTTTTGTCCTATTTTTTTCTAGGTTTTTGAGTTTCCTCCATTGGCGTCATGGTGGGGCGGATGTTGATGGTGTTAGTAGGAATAATGGTCTCCCAACCCATGCTCCTGCTTGTCAGATGTGTTGCTGGCACCGGCGAGAGGCTTGTGGAGTCCAAGTTGTTGGAGCTACTTGGATCTGGCGTTGCGTCTTGGCATGGCGGCGAGGATGAGTTGCTCTTGGAGGGTGGCGGTGTTGATTGTTGTGGAACTACGGAACATGGTGGAGGATCTGGCCGCCTGATGAAGGGCGGGGTGGCGTTGGTCCGGGATCCGGCGATGTTCTTTATCGGACTATATCCAGTCTTAAGGGGCTGGTGGCTATTGTAGCTCATTAACGCCTCATGGCTAGGTGTTTCTTCAGCGTCAAGATGTGGACCAGCCGCTGGTGCTCTCCTTCTCTGGCGACGGTGAAGGTTTGGGGTGCTTGATAGTTGTGGCGAGTGCGGTATGCAACAGTATAACCGCTTGTATCCTTCTAGTTTCATGTTGCTTGTATTCACACCAAATCTGTATCGTTGCTATTATTATCAATACAAGTAATGTATGCCTATGGGCGTACATCGTAAAAAAATGTAAAATTCCAAGATTCTCCAGTTTGGAAAGATATAATGAAAGTCAGGGATGTGTATTTGGCAGAAAAGTCTCATTACGAAGAGGTAACACGGTTCGGTTCTGGTTTGATGGTTTTGGAAATGAAGCTCCTATGTGTGAACAATATCCTGTTCTTTTTTCTGTCCGCCAAAACCAGGAATGTACTGTTGAGGAAGCAGCTGCGTGCAACTTTATGCTTCCTTTTAGAAGAAATCTACGAGGTATCCTTCTTGATCAATGGAATGGTATTTTGGCAAGGATGAGAGGCATCCTGTTAACATAAGAGGATGATGTGATATCACTAGTAGAGAACATGCCTTTCGTCCGGGCCATTAGTCCCGGCCGCGGCCTGGGCCGCGACTAATGGTCTGGACACGTCGCCCCAAAAACGCTTCGGCGTACGGCACCCAATAGTCCCGGCTCGTTAGGGCCCAATAGTCCCGGTTTGAAATACAAACCGGGAATAAAGGGGTCTGCGGCCTGCTGCGGCCTGGTGCCCCCCTTTAGTCCCGGTTTGTATCTCAAACCGGGACTAATGGTCTGGCCCTATATATATGGCAGCCCCTCTCCCCTCTCTTGTTTTTTTCCTGGTGGGAGGTGGTGTAGGTTTGTGCTAGTTTTTTTTTCTTCATATGCACTAGAGGTGTTCGGTGAAATGCCTGTTAGAGTGATGCCACTTGAGTCACACAAGACAAACATGATATGAGGTGCCCGAGCCACACTTAAGCTTCCTCCTCTTTGTTTCCAAGTGTCCTAAAAGGTTAGCAACTATTTTCTCGTTTAGATCGCGCGGTACTAATTTTAGCATCGTGATTGTGTTCGATATATAGTTCTATGATGCAGATGAGCCATCCATGGATGTACGGTGACCGATGCTCTGCCGCTTATAGAGAAGGCGTGCGTTCTTTTCGCCTTGCGGCCGAGGCGAACAAGCGGCGGGATGGCTTTATGATTTGTCCATGTGTTGAATGTCGGAATGAGAAGGATCACACTTCCTCAAGAGTCATTCAGAGCCACCTGCTTCGGTCCGATTTCATGTCCGGCTATAATGTTTGGACCAAGCACGGAGAAAGAGGGGTTATGATGGAAGACGGCGATGAAGAAGAGAACGATGATGACAACTACCGATCTATGTTCCCTGAATACGCTGATACCGAAATGGAAGACAATGAAGAAGAAGAGGGTGAAGAACGGGCACCAGATGAGCCGCTGATGATCTTGGTCGGGTCATTTCTGATGCAAGGCGAGGCTGCGACATAGAAAAGGAGAGGTTGCAGTTCGAGCAGATGTTACAGGACCACAACAAATTGTTGTACCCAACTTGTGAAGATGGCCAGAAGAAGCTGGGTAGCACACTGGAATTGCTGAAGTGGAAGGCAGAGACCGGTGTGACTGACTCATCATTTGAAAAGTTGCTGGTACTAATGAAGAAGATGCTTCCAAGAAAGAACGAATTGCCCGCCAGCACGTACGAAGCAAAGAAACTTGTCTGCCCTCTAGGATTAGACGTGCAGAAGATACATGCATGCCCCAATGACTGCATCCTCTACCGCGGTGAGAAGTACGAGAATATGGATAAATGCCCGGTATGCACTGCATTGCGGTATAAGATCAGAAAAGATGACCCTGGTGATATTGAGGGCGAGCCACCAGAACTAACGATCGTACTGACGAGCAAACCGCAACGATCGCAAAGGCCGAAAAAGATGCGCATTTTGCAAAGAAGAAACCCAAGCCCGCCCCGGTATACACCGAGAAGCAAAAAGTGTGGGCACGTGATTTTCTGAACACAAAATCGCAATATGAGTTGCACCATAAGCCAGATGACTATCTACGCACACTTCGGAAGGAAGTGGAGAAGAGCAAATCAAGTAAAAGTGCAAGCGGGAGCAAATCAAGTAAAAGTGCAAGCGGGAAAAGAAGGGGCGTTCCCCAGCTCGGAGAACAGGCCAAACAATCGATCCCACCCCTCAAGGTGTTATCCGAAACGTTCCCCAGGTGCTGCAGCAGGATATGGAAGAAGCTGCGAAGTTGGCGGCCGCTATGGGTGTGACTTTTGTTGAATTGCTAGGTTCCCAAGACGACAAGTTACCCAAGGCTGATGTTGTCCCTACATATGTCCTAGGGAAGCCTTTGGTCAGCAAAGAGAAGTTGGAACAACTACCAACACAAATGCGGAATTTGCATGAATGGTACTTGAGTGTGGTAGGGGGGCAGAACAATGATCGTGGCCAAAGTCCCACATGAGTACTTCTTCCGACCCGAAGAGGTCCATGTTGAGTTTTCAGAAGTCTTCCAGTTATACAATTTCGACGCCCTCGACAAAACTCTCATGAGTTGCTATTGTCTGTAAGTTGTTGAATTCATTGTCTACATATAAGTTGTTCAGTTTTCAGTTGTTCAGTTCATTGCATGTAATTATCCTCATTATATCCTTTTGTACTCTATTATGCAGAATGAAGATCCGGGAATGTAAAAGAAAGATCTATAGTGTTGGGTTCATTGACCCAAATAAAGTACATATACATTCGCTAACGATGAAACCCGACGAGACGGCGGAAAACCTTCTAAGGTTTCTAACGGAGCAAAATTTCTGTGATCACATACTGTTTCCTTACAACTTCCAGTGAGGGTCTTACTCTGTCGTACACATTCACTTTTGCTTACTTGATGTTAAGTGTAATTGATGAGTTACTGACGTATATATAAACGTGTGCAGGTTCCACTGGATTCTGCTAGACATTCAAGTTGATAAGGGAAAAGTTGAAGTCATGGACCCATTAAAGAGACACCTGGAAGAGTTCCGCAACATGCAGGACATGCTCCAGAGGTAATTTTCGCGCTATATCGGTCTCTTTCGTTGATTTCATGAGATATCAGGTAATGAATAACTCATTCATTAATTCATTTTCTTTGCCGGGCAGGGTTTGGAACCTGTTCAGGAGTGTGGTGACGGGTTCCTTTAGTGAGAAGCTGACGTTTACTCCGGTCACGGTAAGTAGTATGAGATATGTCCGCGCATCTGATGCATGTAAAATGTATACATGAACTTTACATTTTGTTACATGTTATTCCATGTTATTTTCATCATATAAGGGTTATATTCATGATTTATATTGAGTTTTGGGGATAATTAACAACTTCCCCATTTTTCTGAAATTAACCCTGCGCTGTCAGAAAACCCCTTTTTCTATATTTTGATGTTTCAGGGACCCAAACGACGTCCAAATGACCTGCGATTTTACGGGGATCACTTTTTTTTGGAAGGAACAAAACATAGGCGCAAAGGAATCGAAGAAACGGAGACCAGAAGGCCGAAAGGGGTGGGCCCATGCGGCCAGATTCCCTGACCATGTGGGACCCACCAAAATGGCCCTCGGGCCTCCGCTGCCGTCGGTCTTTCTTCCCGAAGCTTCGTCTTGACCTAAAAACGACTATATATAGACCCCCCAGGGCTTTCGTGAAGGAGAGCGCCACCGAACATAGAAACCACGAAACATAGATCTGGAGCTGAAGATTGGAGGGGGAAAACTCCGTCGGGGCGCTGCCGGTGTGGTCTCCTTCCCCTCCAACAACATCTCCACCGACACCATGATGAAGAGGGAGTAGTCCACCTATGGATTATGGGTTTGTGGAAGTAACTTATGTATCTCTCCTCTCTATGAGCTTCACTAATTAGTACCGTATGAGCTGCTGAACATGATTACGGTCATCTATGTAATTCCTTTGTGGTGGATCTTTATTATGAGTTAATACATGTTTGAGATTGCAATGGTTTTGTTTCAGTTATGAAAGTAGATGCATATTATGTACCCTGTTCTTATTTACTTGTCATGATCAAGCATGTTTATGAGAGCATGTGAGGGGGAACGTGTGCATTAGTTGGAGTAACGGGGGGTGGCTAGTGCAGTGAACGTGAGAGAAGTTCTGCGATCCACTTGGGTTTTCTACCTTACTTTGTTGCCTCACTAGGGATAAACAAAAATACCATCCTACCGGAGAGTGGATGTGACCTTGGCCACTACCTCCATGACAAGATCTAGCATGTTCTTATTTTAACTTCATGTCATTGAACTTATTGCTATGCTCTGATTTATCTTAATTACTAAGGTGTTATGATTTAGTTCGCATCTTGGTGGAGCATAAGAGAGAGAACAACTTATACTTGAGATCTCTATGTTAGGACGTGATGCCCATATTATTAATAACTTGTCAAACCATGTCTTGCCATCTTACATGTTAATTTTAGTGTTCCATTGTCTACCACGTTATCAAGAGAGAGTGCATTTGTGAAACCATGAACCCCGGTCCATTTTTAATCATAAGAAACACCTTTCCAACACTTTTATCACCACTTTTGTTTGCTGCCATTATTAAATCCTAAAATACAAAAACACTTTTACATCTTGCATTCATCATAAAAAAACCCAAAAATATCATTTATCATTACTTCCATCATCCTTGCATATTTATTTTACCATCATTGCATATTTAGTACTGTTTGCATATTTATTTTATTATCATTCTCACACCTTGTGCTTGACAACCACTTGGTGAGGTTGAGGGCACAAAACAATTTATTTTGTTGCAGGTTCTCAAGAGAAGGATAAGGAGATAACACCTGAAATACTGGTTCCCCGAGAGTTCGATATTAAACCCTCGAGTCACCCCTCGTGGGGAAAACTGTCTTCCACTACTACATACACTCTGCACTTGGAGTCTCAACCTAACCCATTTACTTTTCACGCAGGTAACTACGTGAAGGGCCATCAAGACGTTTTCTGGCGCCGTTGCCGGGGAACCATAGCTGAAAGGTTTATCCAAGGATCACTCACATCAAGTCAACTTCATCACCACTTGTGTAACAACCTAAGCTTGGGGAGGTTGCACCTACGTGAGCATCATCTTATCCATCTTTACCTACAATCATTTTATTTTGTTTTGTTCTTGTCTTGCATATCATCTTTATATTTCGGTTTGCATATTTATATTCAGTTTTGCATTTTGTGTTGCATTTGTTATTTCGAGTTGCATTAGTGTCATTTTACTTTCAGTTTTGCATAAAAAATTAAAAACACATAAAAACTTTATCAAAATGAATTCTAGTGTTGAAATGAACAATTTTAGTCAATATTATGGAGAGTCATTAATGGAAGCTTGGTATAGAATTAAGGGCATTAGTAAAAATGGTAAACATACCCCTGCTGCCTTGATAAGAAACTTTTATAATGGTTTAAATGGCTGGTCAAAATGTTTTCTAGATTCCTTGACTAATGGAAATTTTGCTTCAGGAAATCCCTCACATGCTAATAATTTAATGGAAAATTTATTTGGGAATTCTATAGAAACAAAAGAGGAAACCAGGATTAGACAATTACAAGTTTCTATGGATAGGTCAATATTAAACCTACAAACCTATGTGGAAGAGTATCCTACTAAAAATGAGATGCATTCATTTATCCTTCACACAGAATCTAGGATGAAGAAGACAAAGAACACTCTTTTAGACATTTCTTCGAAATTGCAAACTGTATTGACCCATGCCAAGTCTGAAAAAAGGATAACTAAGAATTTGAATGAAAAGATATCTTCTATGTTAGAGCCTCTAGACAGGGACATTAAGAATTACATTGAAAATGATGATGAATCTCTTCTGTTATTTGAGTATGAGGAAGTTAAAATGCTTAGTGAAGTTAAGGAACCATTTGTTGATTTAGAGAAGTGTAGCTTGCATGAATTAATTTCTATCTTACAAAAATTTGCAAGTGATCCTTCTGTTAATATTAACCAGGCTGGTTTTGGTTCCTATATTGCTAATCATGTCTTAAAAGAAAAGATTGCTAGGTACAATCAAGAAGCTATGATACCACCTAAGCTTGGGGATATATGGATCCCTAAGGTACTAGTAACCATTGGAAAAGAGACACACCATGCATTTGATCTAGGATCTAGTGTCTCTATATTATCTAAAGAACTATATGAAGTCCTTGAACTTAAAAATATTGAGAAATGCTCTATTGAACTTGCACTTGCTGATGATTCCATTAGACATGCTCTAGGAAAAGTAAGTGATGTTATGGTAGAGTTACACATGACTTTTGTGCCTGTTGATTTTCTAATCATGGACATGGGGAATAAAACCTCTAGTCCTATTATTTTGGGAAGACCTTTTCTTCGTACTACAGGTGCCATTATTGATTCAAAGGAAGGGAATGTGAAGTTTCAGTTTCCACACAAGAAGAGCATGGAACACTTCCCAAGGAAGAGGGACACACCAAGGTTCAAGCTCCCTCATGAGCTACGTCCCCTTTGATTATCAAGTAAGTAAGCCTAGCTATATGGCTATAAAGAAAGCGCTTTACGGGAGGCAACCCGGTTGTTTTTGTTTGAGATTTTCTTTGAGTCCTCTTGCTGTAACAAGAGAGTAGTTTGTTAGTTTTGTTTCTGGGATTTTTAATAAAGAACCAAGTTTTACCTATTTTGGGTTTGAAAAGTTGCTATTCATTTTCGGAGAGTTTTCTGCCTGCACGAAGTCTGTGCACGGTTTGATTTTTCATTTTTTATCTGTAACTCCGATTGAGCTGTAATTTGAACTGTAGCTTCAACTTTTCATCCTCTGTATACGTGATTTTTTCAGATTTTTCTGACGAGTTTAAGTAGGGTAGAAAAATGCGTTTTGCTGCTGCTGTTTTTCTGGACAGATTCTGTCTTGATATTGTTTGATGCATTCTTTGAGCTTTTTGCTTGAATCTTTTTGATTCAATTGAGTTTATGAGTAGGCATACAACATTATATACTCTCTGGACATTCATATGAATTTTTGCCTAAGGATTTTATGCAGCAAGGAACCTATTTGTTTATCACTACTAATATCACCCCACAGAAAAGAAATGGGAGAAACGGTGTTTTGAAGTTTTTTCACAGGGATTAGAGGAGCTGCACCAAGAGCTATCCAAGGATGGTGAAGACCATAAGCTTGGGGATGTCAAGACAACCCCACTAGACCAACACACTCTCGGTTTGCACACGTCTAACTTCTGTTTTTCGATCAAAGCACTTTATCGTATAAACTTGGAGCGTCTGTTTTTTTTTGCTTTTGTTATTTCGGTTTGTTAATAAGACCACCACTATCATTTATATATGAGAGAGCTACTGGAAGTTTGGGTTGAATTATGTTGGATGCTATTAAATATATTGGGATAGGGATGTTTGAGTTGATTTTAAAAGATACATATAGTTGCATAATTCATGTGCTTTGAATGAATGTTAATTTGCAAGTGTGTTGTCAAGAGCTATCTTTTACCATGTTTAGATGTTGAATTTTAACTTTACTTGGTTTAACATGGATTGATTAGTTCTATGGACACTTATGCATGCATTTAGATGGTCAACTTTCTCCCTATTGCTAGCCCAAAAATTACAACAAGTAAAAAGCTTGTTTCCCAACACCTTCAACCAAAGTTTTTCCAGTGAGTCCACCATATCTACCTATTAGCTTTATGCTATTCCAAGTATGTTTATCATGTTATATTGTGTTATCTACATTTCTGAATTTAAATGCTTATGTTATTGATTGTCATGGGAAAAATTGGTTAAAAGCTCTCACGAACTTGATGCACAATTTACTTTTATTGCATTTAATAAGCATGAACCATTGTGATTAAAATTATGAAGTTGTGGGCTTGACAATTGTTTTGGTTGGGAGTTAGCCCATATGTGCTGTCACATGGCAAGCTTTCAACATTGCACTTATTTATATTTAGTTGATGTCATGTACTTTTGTTTATGGATGCCTATCATGGGTGAAATGAATGTGGATACTTAGTAAGTTCAAAGAGTTTGTATAAATGGTTAGAGAAATGCCTGGGCCGCTAATCTAAGCCATGCATCATTCATGGTGGAAATTTACAGCATAACCATAATGTTCATTCAGTGATGCACCTCATAATAAAAAGCTATACCCATAGTAAATAAAAGAGTGCTGAGATTGTTCATTGTCTGTTTGTCTTGTTGTTTTGACATGGGCTTGTTCATGTCAAGGGGCAAGAGGTACCCCAGTGCAGTTCTTGATGATACTATTATTACTTGCAATGACCTTTATTTGAATTTACTTTGTGGACCAAAGTGAGTAACACATGGTGTAGGTACTTGTATTCAAGGGACATGAGACATTCAACCAATACATTGTCAAGCACACCACTCATATTTGCTTTCACTTTAAACATTAATCATTCAAGATGCTATGATAGGGGTAATGAGAGCTCCACACCAATGACTACCACATTGCAAGCATTAACTTAAGTAGAAGTGTTTGGAAGTTAGATGAAACTTATTCATGCTTTACCTCTACTTATTTATCTATCCAAAGTGTCCACCTTTTATATTCAGTTTTCATAAGAAGTACTCTATGACCACCATAGGATGTTTTTACTTTTCATTATGCATACATTTGGTCCATAGTACTTTCTTCTATATTACACTTTGTGAATTTATCATTGAACATCTTTACATTGAGTATTTGATATCACTTCATAATTTATCTTGCATATTGTTATTCCTTTGAAGAATGAATCATTTGACTCTATGTAGCAATAGTAATCACCTTTGATATCCATTGATAGTATTAAAATGCAAAGTCCATGTTAGTTTTATCACCTTCATACTCGGGACGAGCATGGGTTAAGCTTGGGGATGTTGATGCATGTAAAATGCATACATGAACTTTACATTTTATTACATGTTATTCCATGTTATTTGCATCATATAAGGGTTATATTCATGATTTATATTGAGTTTTGGGGATAATTAACAACTTCCCCATTTTTCTGGAATTAACCCTGCGCTGTCAGAAAACCCCTTTTTCTATATTTTGATGTTTCAGGGACCAAACGACGTCCAAATGACCTGATTTTACGGGGATCACTTTTTTGGAAGGAACGAAACGTAGGCGCAAAGGAATCGAAGAAACGGAGACCAGAAGGCCGAAAGGGGTGGGCCCACGCGGCCAGATTCCCTGACCGCGTGGGACCCACCTGGCCCTCGGGCCTCCGCTGCCGTCGATCTTTCTTCCCGAAGCTTCGTCTTGACCTAAAAACGACTATATATAGACCCCCAGGGCTTTCGCGAAAGGAGAGCGCCGCCGAAACACAGAAACCACGAAACAGAGACCTGGAGCTGAAGATTGGAGGGGGAAAACTCCGGCGGGGCGCTGCCGGTGTGGTCTCCTTCCCCTCCAACAACATCTCCACCGACACCATGATGAAGAGGGAGTAGTCCACCCTGGACTATGGGTTTGTGGAAGTAACTTATGTATCTCTCCTCTCTATGAGCTTCACTAATTAGTACCGTATGAGCTGCTGAACATGATTACGGTCATCTATGTAATTCCTTTGTGGTGGATCTTTATTATGAGTTAATACATGTTTGAGATTGCAATGGTTTTGTTTCAGTTATGAAAGTAGATGCATATTATGTACCCCGTTCTTATTTACTTGTCATGATCAAGCATGTTTATGAGAGCATGTGAGGGGGAACGTGTGCATTAGTTGGAGTAACGGGGGGTGGCTAGTGCAGTGAACGTGAGAGAAAGTTCTGCGATCCACTTGGGTTTTCTACCTTACTTTGTTGCCTCACTAGGGATAAACAAAAATACCATGCTACCGGAGAGTGGATGTGACCTTGGCCACTATCTCCATGACTAGATCTAGCATGTTCTTATTTTAACTTCATGTCATTGAACTTATTGCTATGCTCTGATTTATCTTAATTACTAAGGTGTTATGATTTAGTTCGCATCTTGGTGGAGCATAAGAGAGAGAACAACTTATACTTGAGATCTCTATGTTAGGACGTGATGCCCATATTATTAATAACTTGTCAAACCATGTCTTGCCATCTTACATGTTAATTTTAGTGTTCCATTGTCTACCACGTTATCAAGAGAGAGTGCATTTGTGAAACCATGAACCCCGGTCCATTTTTAATCATAAGAAACACCTTTCCAACACTTTTATCACCACTTTTGTTTGCTGCCATTATTAAATCCGAAAATACAAAAACACTTTTACATCTTGCATTCATCATAAAAAACCCAAAAATATCATTTATCATTACTACCATCATCCTTGCATATTTATTTTACCATCATTGCATATTTACTACTGTTTGCATATTTATTTTATTATCATTCTCACACCTTGTGCTTGACAACCACTTGGTGAGGTTGAGGGCACAAAACAATTTATTTTGTTGCAGGTTCTCAAGAGAAGGATAAGGAGATAACACCTGAAATACTGGTTCCCCGAGAGTTCGATATTAAACCCTCGAGTCACCCCTCGTGGGGAAAACTGTCTTCCACTACTACATACACTCTGCACTTGGAGTCTCAACCTAACCCATTTACTTTTCACGCAGGTAACTACGTGAAGGGCCATCAGCATCTCTTTAATTCTAGTTTCAATACAATTATGATGCTAGATTATTATTTTGATTGAATTCTATTCTCGTAAAGTGCGCGAGGCAGCCACCGGGGACGAATCTATGTGGATACTACGTTTGCGAGTTCATTCGCACGTTTACCACTGAGCACAATGATTATAGACTCGACGTAAGCAGTACATTCACAACATTATTTTATTACCGTCACTTTTTGTTATCATGATTGATGTTCATATTGATCTCCTTTTCTTATATAATTCGAGAGAATGCGGGATCGGCTCCTACCAGAGCAACGCCTACTAGGAATTGCAGAGGAACTGGCGGGATTTTTGTTGAAAGAGATGGTAGACGACACCGGAGAATTTATTGTGAATAGGCGCTACTGATGATCCCCGGCCATGTAATCGAATAGACGGGCTCTAGTCCCGGTAATTGTGATCTCCATGTAACTATCAAAATTGTATATATTTGTATGCTCGATCGTAAGACAAGTTATCTTATACTAGAAAATACCCCGCGCGTTGCGGCGGGAATTTTATAAAACTTTGTGTAAATAAACATGTATAAGACACATCAAATATGAAATTACTTCTGGAAATAAAAAATTCTCGCAATAGTCAATTTGCGTAATTATTGTGTATTTGACGATAAATAATGTGACGAGGACGTACGACTAAAAAAGATGACGTGGATAGACTGCATGTACAATATACTATAATTAATAGTAAATATTATTGGAGGGATGACATGGACAATTGATTGGCTAAAAAGATGTATGAGGTGGATAGCTTGCATGTTAAGATAGAAAAATAATTAATACACTTAGTGGGGTTTTGCTTTATAAGAAGTATAGATATATGCACGAACGTGTACGGTATGTGGTAGCTTAGAAATACGAAAACTATTTTGAAGAAAGAAATAAATAAAAAGAAAACAAATAAATCCTAAACCCTAAAGAAATAAATAAAAGAAAAAAATATCATTAGTCGCGGCCCGTTATACGAGCCGGGACTAAAGGGGTTGTCTCCCAGCGCGCTCCGCGGCGGCCACATGGGGGCCTTTGGTCCCGGCTGGTAACAGGGCCGGGACTAAAGGTTGGGCCTTTAGTCCCGCTTGGCCTATCCCGGTTGGCCAACCGGGACTAAAGCCCCTCACGGGCCGGGACAGTAGGCCCTGTCTCCACTAGTGTATCCTGGTCATTATGTAAGAATGGAAGATTTTCCACAAAATCTGTTTACTATTGGTTGGAAAAGGATCTTGCTGGTGCTAATAGCAAGTTAATTTGGGATGCTAAGCTGCATTTAAAGATTAAATGTTTATGTGGCGGCTGTTTAGAAATGTAGTGTTGACTCGTGATAACATGAAAATTTGTAAGTGGCCTGGATCTCCTGTTCGTTCTTTATGTAAAAAGAATGAAATAGCCGAGCATCTTTTCTTTAGGTGTTCAGTAGCTAGATGATCCTGGGGTATTGTGGGGTCAATGCTTGGAACAAACTTGGTGCCAAACTCCCTTTGGCAGGCTTATGCTTGGTTTTATAAATTCTTACCTGGGCGTGAAAAGCTCTATATGCTGGGTATTGTTGCAATGTGCCGGGGGATCTAGAAAGCTCGAAATCGAGTGACTTTTGAAGAACATGTTATGCATTCGCCTTATGAAGTAATTTTCCTTGTCGATTCTCCGTTGTTAATTATATTGGGCAGGGCTTCAGAAGGACCCGAAGAAGGAGAGTCTGAAAGGGAAGGCGACAATCTTGACGCAGACGACAACAACCATCTATGCAACACTACTAGAAAAATGGCCTTTAATACCGGTTGGTAAGGGCCTTTAGTCCCGATTATACAATCGGGACTACCAAATCGGGACTAAATGCCCCCCTTTAGTCCCGGTTGGGGCTGGAGGACCTGTAGTCCCGGTTGGTGTTACGAACTGGGACTAAAGGACAACACCTTTAGTCCCGGTTGGTGTTACCAACCCGGACTAAAGGTATCCAGCGGATTTTTTATAGTCCCGAGTTCTTTTAATTCTATTCTATTCCGAATTTTTCCACTTAGCCACACATCTAATCTCTAATTATACACTTAATCATAGGTCAAAGTACTTACTCTGGTCAAACTTCCCATTCGGTCACCCATCCTCCAGCCCAAACACGCTTAACTTTAGAGTTCCTTCCAAATTAGCTTCCAAATGAGAAGTTAGAACTTACTGATATTAGTATCATATCAATCATATTAACCCCGAGTCATGATCTTATATTTTTTATTGTTTAAATTTTCAAAATTTTATTTGAATGAATAATAATGATTATGTAATAATATTTTTTGAATAAATTACAATGATTATGTAATAATATATTTTGAATAAATAAAAGTGATTATGTAATAATATTTAATATGGAATAATCCATATCTTTAAAGCCGTAAATTGAATTTGATAAATAAATATCTAAATCGATTAGAAAAATGAGAAAAATTCAAATATGCCATCCATATCATCTTTTGCATCACAGAAACATCGATAAACTTGCTATGAAAAAAACCTCTAGCATGGAGCCAAATGATCAAGTTATGGCAATTCTCATAGTATAGTTTGTGATAAAGTTCTCATATTCGACAAATAGGTGTATCTTGGTATAAAAAGCAATGGTTCCGAAGGGAGTTTTCAAATTATTTTTATAAATATCATTTTCCTTTTTCTAAGTGGTAAAAATGACTTTTCTGTGAACCAAGTACAAAAAATATGGTGTAAAATGGCATCCATCTAATTCTCACAAAGATTAGTCCACATTTGATGGATAATCCCCAAGTATTAGAAATTTTCTTTATTTCTATCTAATTTCGCCTAGTTAAATGAGTTTATGCTGATTTTTCGAAAGTAATCCAAATTTGAACTACAAGTGTTTGATAGTTTGGTCTGATTTTTTTTTTAAAATCATTTTTAGGTACACAACTAGTGGTTATATCACAGAAACATCTATAGTTATAGAAAATTTGACCTCTTTCGATGAATAGTCATGGTGCCCATTTTGACTGTTTTTTGTAAAAAATCAAATAAAGTGAAAAAAAAACCTCAAAACAAAATATCCTCTCGCATGGAGTCCTTTTATGTGTACTAGTTGCTATGAAAAATGATAAACTTGATTTTTGAGAAATTGTTCAAAAACAATCCTCACAAAAATGTCTATCATGTATAAACATCTGTAAGTTTCAAGCCAAACGACGAAGTTATGGCAATTTCCACGGCATAGTTTGTGATAAAGTTCTCATATTCGATAAATAGGTGTATCTTGGTATAGGAAGCAATGGTTTCGAAGGGAGTTTTCAAATTACTTTTATAAATATCATTTTCCTTTTTTTAAGTGGCAAAAATGCCTTTTTTTGTGAACCAATTACAAAAAATATGGTTTAAAATGGCACACATCTAATTCTCACAAGGAGTAGTCCATATTTGATGGATAATCCCCAAGTATTAGGAATTTTCTTGATTTCTATCTAATTTTGCCTAGTTAAATGAGTTTATGTTGATTTTCCGAAAGTAATCCAAATTTGAAATACAAGTGTTTGATAGTTTGGTCTGAAATCAAATAAAGTAAACAAAACCTCCAAAAAAGATATGGTGCAAAATGTCACCCATCTAATTTCACAAAGAGTAATCCACATTTTATGAATAATCCCTAAGTATTCGGATTTTTATTGATTTTTACCTAATTTCGCCTAGTTAAATGAGTTTATGTCGATTTTTCAAAAATAATTTCGCCTAGTTAAATGAGTTTTTGTGATGCAAAAGATGATATAGTTGTCATATTTGGATTCCTCTCATTTTTCTAATCGATTTAGATATTTTATTTGTTTAATTTCGATTTACGGATTTAAAGATATGAATTATTTCATATTTACGGCTTTAGTCCGGGTTGGTGTCTCCAACCGGGACTAAAGGTCCCATTTGACTAATCACCAGCCCGCAACCCCTTTAGTCCCGGTTGGTATCTCCAACTAGGACTAAAGGTCCCATTTGACCCAGAACTAAAGCTGACCCGTGTGGCGTCGAACTAGGACTAATGCTCACATTAGTCCCGGATCCAAACACGGTCGGGACTAAAGCTCCGAACGGAAGGCCTATTTTCTACTAGTGTAAGTGCTACAGTTGGACCTGATGGCAGGGCGAGAGCGACACTGATGATCACTGGAGCTTGATTTGTAGCTCGTGGAAGGCTATCTGAATGAAGTTGATGAACCTTGCTCCGTGGGAGCTTTAGTTGTTTTTGTTGTTCGTTTTCTACTTTGTTTGAGATTCAGTTTCCTGTTAGACTGTGTGGTGGTTCTGTATGACCTATGAGAAAATGGTGGCTCCAGGTTTTCATTCCATGGTTGACATTTCGAGTCGAAATGTCGAACATCGGGTTTCCTGGGGCTGCCCTAGCTCGCTTCTAGTTTCCCTCCCCTTTCTTTTACTTTCATTGTAATGAACTTGTTCTTTCCGTTTTGATTAATTGAAAGGGGTAGAAGCCCGGTTGGAAAAAAAATACGAGTAGCAGTGTAGAATTCAGCATAGTAGTATTAAACTGCAAACTAGCAAAGTTTACACGGCGCAAGGCCGCACCCTGATAAGCTACCATCCCTTTATATTGGTAAGGGATGGGAAAAACAGATCATATCAGTGTCATTTTAGTCTTCTAGGTTTTAGCTAGTCCCCGTATGCTTTGCTTGATTTACTCGGCTCCTCAATTGACTTATAGATTTACAAATATTCACCGTGTTGGATTAATTTTTTCATCTGATTGAATAAAATATGACTTATAATTCTGTCGATTTTTCAAGTTCATTTCACATATCAACTAAGGTTCATCATGTTGTAATTATTTTTCATATATATGGGGTTCACAAATAATAATATTGCACGATCTATTCTGCTTGGTTAGTATGGTTGTCTATAGGTAGAATTATAGTAAGTGAAAGATATTATGTTTAATTTTTTACTCTTGTGTTGTCGACATCATATTCACTACCGGAAAATCTGTCTTTCCCGTGAGGACAGCTCTTTGCCGTGTGCCCCCGTTTCTCGGAACACGGCAAAGTGCACTTTGCCATGTTGGACAAACAAACCTCACGGCAAAGAAGGCCACCACGGCACAGTACAGAAAAGGCGCACGGCAAAGAATTGGACACGGCAAAAGGCACGCATAACACACGACAAACAAACATTGCTTGGCAAAGAAATCTTTGCCGTGCGTGTTACCTCACCCGCACGGCAAATTAGTGGGACCCGCGACGACCAGGATCGGCAACTTTCCCGTGCTTCCAATAAATTCACGGGAAACATGTTTGCCATCGTGAAAGCAAATATCACGGCAAAGACTGGACAAAATCGTGGCAGCCAATTTCCCGCGCTCTAAATTAAGGCTTCGCCGTGTGCCCTGAGAAACATGTCGGCAAAGTATGTGCTTCCCGTGTGCCTTCATACCCGCCGCACGGCAAATTATGTGTTTGCCGTGTGCCTCCCTGTCAACCACACGCCAAAGCATGTGTCCACCCCGGACCCGAGACGGCATCGAAGAGGGGTTGCTCGGTAGGCTTTCCTCCCTGATTATGTTAGGTTAGATCATATAACATCTCAACCCAACTTTGGGCAAATGTTAACACATGATTCCATCCCCGGCACCCGACACGGGAGTTTTCACCTCTAAGTGTCAGAACTTACTGATACGTCTCAAACGTATCTATAATTTCTGATGTTCCATGCTTATATTATACCAATTGCTACATGTTTTATATACACTTCATAGCATTTTTATGCATTTTCTGGGACTAACCTATTAACAAGATGCCACAGTGCCAGTTCCTGTTTTCTGTTGTTTTTGTATTCCGGAAAAGCTAGCCTGGAAATATTCTCGGAATTGGACGAAACTTGGACATGACCTCCTATTTTTCCAACACGTACACGGAGTCCAAAGGAGAGACGGAGGGGGGCCGCGAGCCAGCCACACCATGGGGCGGCGCGGCCCCACCCTCTGCCGCGCCGTGGGGTGGTGTGGGCCCCACGGGCATCTCCAGCCGCCGCCCTTTTGCCTATATAATTTTCCCGACGCGTAAACCCTAAAGACCCGAGCCATTATCCACGAAAAGTTCCAGAGACGCCGCAACCCTAGCTCGGGATGGTTCAGAAGCTCTTCCCGGCACCCTGCCGGAGAGGGGAATCATTGTAGGAGTTTGCGCGATAGAAAACAAAAAATTTCTCTCACATGCGGAAGCAACACTCAAGATCCTATCTAGAAGATGCTAGTAACGGGGAGAGTAGTTCATCATACCCTCGAAGAACACGCGCGTTGAACGTTTAATTCAACGCAGCTCGGTGAAGTTGTTGACGATGTTCGATCCGATCAGCACCGCAAACGAGCAGCACCTCCGGAGGCTTGCACACGTACAGATCGATGACGTCTCCGTCATCTTGATCGAGCAAGCTAGAGGGAGAAGTAGGTGGGATCGATTCCAGCAGCACGACGGCGTGGTGGTGGATATGGTGGAGAGTTCCCGCGGGCAGGGCTTCGCCAAGCGGTGCGCGGGAGGTAGAGGAGCAGCAAGCCAGTGATGCGGCCAAGCCTTCCTTTTTTTGGTTTGCCTCTCTACTCTCTTATATAGGCAAGGGAGCTGCAGCCACTTAATTCCCAAGGTAGTAGTAACCTCCCTCTTTAAAGAGTGGTAACCCCTTCTCCTTTAAAGGTAGTAACTCCCTCTTTCAAGAGTGGTAACCCCCCCATTTAAGGGCTGCCCATTGATTTGCCACATGGACCAAGGAGGGCTGGTCAAATGGACCAGTGGACCACTCTTGGTCGTCCGGGACAGGTGGGCCCCACAGTGGGACCCTCCGGAATCTTCTAGAACATTCCGACACTCTGCCGAAAAATTCCCGAACTTTTCCGGAACACTGAAATCAACTTGACATATATAAATCTTTACCTCCGGACTGTTCCGGAGCTCCTCGTGATGTCTAGGATCTCATCCGAGACTCCGAACAATATTCGGACACCATTAATAAAATTATCCCAGAGCTACTCGAGCGTTACCAAACGTTAAGTGTGTGACCCTACGAGTTCGAGAACATGCAGACATGATCGAGACACCTCTCCGATCAAGAGGGACCAGGATATCCATAATGACTCCCCACATTCAATGAAGATCTTTATCGGTTGAACCACTAGGTCGTGGAGTACTATAATCCGTATACAATTTCCTTTGTCACGTGATATTTTACTTACCCGAGATTTGATCGTCGGTATCACTATACCTAGTTAAATCTTGTTACGGTAAGTACTCTTTACTCGTTCCGTAATACAACATTCTCTGTGACTAACTCATTAGTCATGTGCTTGCAAGCTTTACCGAATGTGCACTACCGAGTGGGCCCAGAGTATATCTCTCCGAAACACGGAGGGACAAATCCCAGTCTTGATTCATGTAATTCAACAAGCACTTTCCGAGATACCCGTAAGACACCTTTATGATCACCCTGTCACGAAGTGATGGTTGATGTCCCCAAAGTATTCTTCCAGTACCCGGGAATAACATGATCTCATGGTCTAAGAAATAGGATACTTGACAATAAAAGACATGACAATATAAACTTGATGAAACGATCAATATTGTTATGCTTAGTTGGTCTGTCCATCACGTCATTCTTCTAATGACTTGATCCCGTTAATTAATTAACAACTCATGTTCATGGTTGGGAAACCATAACCATCATTAATTAACGAGCTAGTTTAGTAGAGGCTTACTAGGGACGCAATGTTGTTTATGCAACCACACATATATTATGTTTCTGGTTAATACAATTATAGCATGGAAATAAACATATATCATGAACAGGGAAATATGATAATAACATTTATTTATTATTGCCTCTAGGGCATATTCCAACAATCATCACCGGAGGGCTCTACATCGCCATGCCTGCCTCCGGAGTGATGCGTGAGTAGTCATCCTTGGACTACGGGTCCATAGCAGTAGCTATATGGTTGTCTCTCCTCCTTGTGCTATCATGTTTAGATCTTGTGAGCTGCCTAACATGATCAAGATCATCTATTTGTAATGCTACATGTTATGTTTGCTTGGGATCCGATGAATATTGAATACTATGTCAAGTTGATTATCAATCTATCTTATATGTTATTTATGATCTTGCATGCTCTCCGTTACTAGTAGATGCTTTTAACTCCAAGAGGGAGTATTTATGCTAGATAGTGAGTTCAGTCTCCAGTAATTTGGGAGAGTGACAGCAACTTCTAAGGTTGTGGATGTGCTGTTGCCACTAGGGGTGAAACAGCAATGCTTTGTCTAAGGATAATTGTGTTGTTACATTACGCACTTTACTTAATGCAATAATCTGTTGCTTGCAACTTAATACCAACGGGGGACACGGATGTTAACCTGGCGGTGGATTATTAGTCATAGATGCAGTTGGATAACGGTCTATGTATTTATGTCGTGATGCCAATTGAATATCATAGTAGTCATCTTGTATATATATGCATTGTTATGCGCTCAATATTTTATCAATTGCCCAGCTGTAATTTTTTCACCCAGCATTTAGTTATCTTTTATGGAGAGACACCACTAGTGAACTGTGGACCCCGGTCATTCTTTTACACTGATAATACAACCAACTGCAATCATTGTTCCTTTTCATTCTCTGCAATTTACTACTATTTTCCACACCATACGTTTAATCCTTTTTTTCAGCAAGCCGGTGAGATTGACAACCTCACTGTTTCGTTGGGGCAAAGTAGTTTGATTGTGTTGTGTGCAGGTTCCACGTCAGCGCGCCACTGACAACCTTCAGAAGTGATTTCTTACTCCTACTGGTTCGATTAAACCTTGGTCTCATACTGAGGGAAACTGCTGCTACACTGCTTCATACCTTCCTCTTGGGGTCTCCCAACGAACGTGTGATCCACGTCATCAAGCAACTTTTTCTGGCGCCGTTGCCGGGGAGTAAGAGGATTTCTGCAAGGGGAGTCTCACGCTTCCAATCTCATTACTTTGTTATTGTCTTGCTGAGTTATTATGTCTAGCTCTTTACTTGCTATCAATGGTTACTTTCCTTGAAACTAGTCCTATGGCTGAAAACAACATGAGAGAGCTTTATGAAATTTATCTTGAGTTGGGACATGAGGTGTTTGAAGAGAAAATTAAAAAGCCTATGGAAATTTATTTGCATAACAATCATGATATAGCAATGTTATTAGCATACATTCTTTGAACACCATTATTGCTAATGCCATGGAAAGCTCTAAGCTTGGGGAAGCTGGTTTTGATGAAAATATTATTTTTAATCCCCTAGCTTTGGAGGAGGAAATTCGCTTTGATGATACTTTCCTCTAATTTATGATGATTATAATGATGGATGTGCTAGTTTTACTCCCACTATTACTAATGAAATTGATTATGCTTATGTGGAGAGTAATGATACTTTTATGCATGTGGATCATGATAAGAATGTTTATGCTATATTGTTGAGTTATTCATGATGCACTGAAAATTATTTTGAGAGAGGAAAATATGGTTATAGAAATCTTCATGTTATTAAATTTCTCTCTTTATGATGAAAGTTTTGAGCTTTTCTTGATTGGTTTTATGCTGGGTTTTAAGACCTATGGTCTTATGAGAGAGGGAGACACGGTTTCATATATCTCAATAATATTAAGTCTTCTCTCTTTATGTTGAAATTTTGAAGTTGCACTTGTTTTGCCTTCCTATGCTAGTCACTTTGTGCTTTATTGATTTTTTTCTTACAAGGCTTATGCATAGGAAGTGTTAGATTTAAATGTTTATATTTGCTTCTTGATGCTCTTTTATTTCAACTTATCTTTATGTGAGCATCATAAAAATTACATGCCTAGCTAAAAGGCTTTAAAGAAAAGCGCTTATGGGAGCAACCCATTGTTTTATTTCTGCAATTTTTCTTTTTGAGTCAAGGTGCTGTTTACTTCTGTAACAATCCTTTGTATCTTTATTTTTTGCATTGTTGTGCCAAGTAGAGCCTCTAATAGGAAGATGATGCTAGATTTGGATTTCTGCGCAGGAACATATTTCTGCTGTTCACCGTTTTCTTCTGTAAAATCACAGAAAAATTATTTAAATCTGCAAATTTTTGTGCGTGATCCTCAGATATGTACGCATCTTTCGTTAGTTTTGAGTTTTTCGATCTGAGCAACGTAAGTGCCTCGAAAAATTCGTCTTTACGGACTGTTCTGTTTAGACAGATTTGTCTTTTATTTTGCATTCTCTCTTTTACTAGTGTTGAGTGGAATTCTTTTTTAGGTGGAAGAGCTTCACATAACATCAGTGGCAGTAGCTAATGTTTAAAAGTAATGGTCATGTTTGTGTCCTTATAAACATGTGAGTTTTTGATTGTGCACTAACCCTCTAATGAGAATTACTCTGAGTTTGGTGTGGCGGAAGTTTTCAAGGGTCAAGAGAAGGATGATATAATGTGATCAAGAAGAGTGAAGAGCTTAAGCTTGGGGATTCCCATGGATCACCCCAGCATATTTCAAGAAGACTCAAGCGTCTAAGCTTGGGGATGCCCAAGGCATCCCCTTCTTCATCAGCAACTTATCAGGTCATCTCTAGTGAAACTATATTTTAATTCTTTCACATCATATGTGCTTTACTTGGAGCGTCTGTGTGCTTTTATTTTCGCTTTATTTTTTTTTCTGAATCAACTTGTTGGATCCTAGCAATCTTGTTTGGGAGAGAGACACGCTCCGCTTTTTCATTGAATACTCCTATTCTTCACTTATACTTGTTGAGTATTCTTGTTAGCTACTGCTATGCTTTTAGCTCCTGTTTTTCATGCATCTCTTATTCAGAGCTGTTAGTTCTTTTAGAAAGTACTCTCTTGCTTCACTTATAATTTTTGGAGAGTTTGTGTTGAAATAAATTGATTGGTGTTTGGTTGGAACAGAAAATGTTGCATGTGGTAGATGGTATAATGGAAAAAAGCTTACATATTCTTGTAGATCACTGTCTTGGATAATTTGATACTTGTCAATTGTTTTGAGTTATCAAGTAGTTCATGTTTAAGCTTTTGTATCATGTGGTTAAAACCTATTAGTGAGAAATACCGTAAAGCTTGTTGAAATTTGGTTTGTATGATTGGTATCTCTAAGGTCTAGATATTTTCTAGTAAAAGGGTTTGGTTAACAAGGAAGACAGTGTAGAGTCTTATAATGCTTGCAATATGTTTTCATATGAGTCTTGTTGTACCGGTTGATATCCTGTGTTTGCTTCAAATAACCTTGCTAGCCTAAACTCTGTACTGAGGGAATGCTTCTCGTGCATCCAAAACCTTGAGCCAAAATCCATGCCATTTGTGTCCACCATAACTACCTATATGTGGTATTTCCTTGCCACTCCAAGTAAATTTTTCATGTGCTACCTTTAAACTATTCAAAACTTATTACTCCTTTTTGTGTCAATGTTTACCAAGCTCATGAGGACGGGGTGGATGTCTTTATGTCACCTGTCAAACAGACTTTACCACCGGACTAGTGGCATATACATCCGCTTATCCATTAATTTTGCAAAAAGAGCTGGCAAATGGGGTGCCCAGTCCCAATTAATTACAACTTTAACCGCTTAATTCTCTTCACATTTTTGCCCTGATTTATCAGTCAAGCAATGACAAACAGTGAAATATCTGCATGTGTAAACAAAAGAGAAAGAGGGATGATCTGCCTTGCTGGTAGAAATAACGTCCTTCATGGGAGCCGCTCTTAAAAGTCTGGTTGGCAGGGGTCATATTGTACTTTCCATTTTCTGATTCGTTGACAATTAACAAAATCACCACTCAAAACTTATATTTTTACTCTCTATATGATTTCAAAAACTTAAAAAGCTCTAGCACATGATTTAATCCTGCTTCCCTCTGCGAAGGGCCTTTCTTTTACTTTTATGTTGAGTCAGTTTTCCTACTTCTTTCTATCTCAGAAGAAAACACTAGTGTCAACTTTGGTGCAACAATTTTTATATGCTGTATATTGTACTTATTATATTGCTTTGTGTTGACAAATATCCATGAGATATACATGTTGAAAGTTGAAAGCAATTGCTGAACTTAAATCTTCCTTTGTGTTGGTTAAATACCTTTTACTTAGAATCTATTGCTTTATGAGTTAACTCTTATGCAAAACTTTTTGATGCTTGTCTCGAAAGTACTATTCATGAAAAGTTTTTGCTTATATGATTCAGTTGTTTGCTCATTATCTATTTGTTAGCAAACTATAGACCATTGACCTGGATCACTTCATTCATAAACATGAGCATTTACAATATTGATCAGATTATGTTGGTAGCATGTCACCTCTGA